>JACTOM010000667.1:1085079-1237741 GCA_015832385.1 Elymnias hypermnestra
CCGGTACGATGCTGTGTAGAAACCGTAAGGGGTATATCGCCTCTTAACAGATTAGCGCGCTTCCATCTTAGACTGTATCATCACTTACCATCAGGTGAGATCACAGTCAAGCGCTAATCTGTCAGCAATAAAAAAAAAAAGTGTCTGTGTTGTTACTTATTTAGCCTTGTACTATTCTAAAACGGCTGCTTTATTTCGGTTGGCGTTATTTATTCTATATATACCGTAATATATCAAACTTAAAAAGTACACCTACATACATACACACATACATATACATACATAGATATACATATACATACACAAATATTCAAATCATTATATAGACTACATAAATACATACACACATATATGATTTAATAGACATACATACACATTTATTTAATTTTAACAGTGCATTTATAAAGGACAAGATGTTTTGGAGACTAGTTTGTTTTAACTGAAGGACTGGTAAACAGACAGTCAAGGAGCCAGACGAAACTTCATTTATCAGTAAAAAATATGTATTAAATGAAATCATTTTTGATATTACTACGAGACTCTGAAATTTTATTTATTCGTATAAATAACACAATAATTGTACGGCAGTAAAAATTACGCAGACCTTTTTAAACCGTACTTGAACCGTCTCAAATATACCATTATGTTGAAACTCTTCAGAAATATAAATTTGAAATATAAAATGTTTTCGTACATATAATTAATATATTACATATAATATTTTCCTACTATAGAGCCATTTATGAAAAGTTATTTACAAAAAATAAATTGATATTACTGGACTGCAAAGTTTGTATGTTTGACAGCGCATAACTTAGGAACTACTGGTTCGAATTGAAAAATATACACATACCTCCACTACTTATGACAGATTCGATGCAAAACGAAGATTGGATATTGTCTGTAACACAGAAAGACAGAAAACAAAGCTAGCTGAGAGACAATATTATATAATTAAAACAAGAACATACAACACATTAAATAAGGCTTGAAAATATATTCCTTAACTAGATTTACATGTAAAAAAAATTGTGAAAGTGGTTACTTTCACAAACCTATCAGGATTGCGAGAAACTTTTGGAATTGCAGCGATAAAATTACCAAATTATGAAACACCATATACAAGTTTACATATGTACGCAAACGCTCACACTCAAACTTACATACACACTCTAACACAAACACACGTTCACACTATCACACATTAACTTGCACGCATCAACTTATTTAATATTTTTTAAATTTTTTTCATCTTTTTCAACATTTAATTCTAAGGCTTGTGACAGATAGATACACTTTATTTTTTGTTTTTAACTAGTAAACTATTAAGAAGGAGAGCGCTGTCGCCTAAAATACAGGTCTCACCTAGTTTAGGGACAGATGTTTTTTCGTAATAAGTGGTGTTTATAATAAAGTTACGTGTTTATTGTTTCAATCTGTATCTGTAAACATTTTTTTTTGGATTAAATAAATGTTATTATGTTATGTATGTTATATACACATACCGTAGCCCATTTATCTAAAAAGGCTATAGACTATTTCACATGATGTTGTGACTAATAGGAGCAGAGAGTCAATGAAAAATGTTTCAAAAATTAGACACATTGATATTGACACCCTTTTGATAGTTTCCTTTTCGTACGCTACGTAAACGGTTAAAGTTATGTAACAATCATGTATAACGGAATTGTACCTCATAAAACATTATTTAAAAAACGCCATAGCATATAAGTCTATCTATTAAGGTTGACTCATTATTGTCTTTTTTTAACCGACTTCAAAAAAGTTATCAATTCGTCTGTATTTTTTTTTATGTTTGTTACCTCATATCTCCCGACTGGGTGGACCGATCTTGATATTTTTTTTAATGAAAGGTAGTGCTTGTCATAGGGTCCCATTTTTTTAATCCAGTTCTGATGATGGCATCCATGAGAGAACCGGATAAGTGTTAAATTTGCATTAAGCATGTGCGCGACAAATGGACGAATAACTCTATATCACGCCAACCAATTTCGATGACTCTTTTTTTATTGGAAAGGATATACTTCAAGAGTTGTTTTGTGATAGTTTGGTTAGGTTCTGATAACGGACGGAACTCTTCAATTCTTAGGAGCAAATGAACGATACTCGACAGAATCTTCTATGGGCTATCCAGATATTTGAGTTGCCTACCGTAACTTCAGTATGGTCAAATGCTAGTCATAGTTAAGTGTGATGATCAATGGATCTCCTCAACGGCTTACAGTAAGGGTGCGGCTTATGGCATTAAATATAAGTGTCTGTAATCAAATATCAATGAGTTTAAGTCTGTTGCTGCATTGCAACAAGTAAGAAATAATTGCGTATTCTTTTATAGTGTTCTTCGTTTTCTTATATTTAGAGTCGGTGTCTGCTATCTTATTTCTTACTTTTTAGAGCACATTACTATATTTGTAAGTTTGTCATGGAGGCGGTTCTTTTATTTTGAAAATTTTTATTTATTTTTTTAATTTTTAGTGAATCTGAAGTAAACTAACTAATTTGTCCCAATATGTGTATACCTGAAAACGTGTTGCAATGCAGCAACAGACGTAAGTTCATTGCTATTTGATTACAGACACTTATGCTAAAATCGGTCACTTAACTAAGACCAGCACTTGACTATACCGAAGTTACGGTAGGCAACTCAATTATCTGGATAGCCTATAGAAGATTCTGCCGAGTATCGTTCAATTGCTTCTAAGAGTTCCGTCACTTTGTCATGGATTCCATCATCAGAACCCAATCAAACTATCACAAATCAACCCTTAAGTATATCCTTTTCAATAAAAAAAGAATCATCGAAATCGGTTGGCGTGATCTTAAGTTATTCGTCCATTTGTCGCGCACGTGCTTAATATAAATTTTACACTTATCCGGTTTTGTCATGGATGCCATCATCAGAACTGGATTTAAAAGAAATGGGACCCTATGACGAGCATCACCTTTCATTTAAAAAAAATCATCAAGATCGGTCTATCCACTCGGAAGATATGAGGTAACAAACATAAAAAAAAATACAGAAGAATTGATAACCTCCTCCTTTTTTGAAGTCAGTTAAAAAAACTTTGATTTAAGTAATCGTGTCGCATAATACAACCTTAAGTTAGGTTGGTTGCGCGAAAAGAGTAATACTTTACCTATATATTTCTTTATAAAAATATAGTATGTAGGACTTCCTCAAATGTGTCCCTTCTATCCCTTTTGACATATAACCATTAGTTACGCACAAACAGTTCCTATAATATGGACATTGTAAAGCATACCGGATGTAGTAGATAACCTGACCTAATTTCGACTACGTATTTAGATAAGCCGTTATTAATTTATATATTAATAATATTATATATGGTAATCCAATAAGATGATTTACAGAACATTATTTTCAATAGAAAAGTTTCACTCCATGAGATTTTAAAAATGAAATACACGAGAAAATTAATAAATTACAATTAAATGGTGTGATTTAATTAAAAATACATTAGTTATATCTTGTTTCTTCTTCTTAGCCGTTACGCTCATGACAGAGCGGTCGTGATCGTTATGAAGTCACGGAGTGGGCAGATCTTGTGCGCATGACGACGGCTCGCCATTTCTCCCTGCTCGAGATCATCCTACTGCATTCGTTCAACGAACTTCCCAGAGCAGATTTGATCTGGTCAGTCCATCGAGTAGGTGACCTCCCACGCGGTCTGTTGCCTTCCACCATTCCCTGCATGACGAGGCGTTCGATGGACTGATTGCCACGCCGAGAGACGTGTCCAAAGAAAGTCAGGATGCGAGATTGTACTACAGAAGATAGACGCTGCTTGATGTCGAGTTCTTGAAGTCGAGACGTTCGTACGAAAGTCGGTCCACGAAACCCCAAGCATTCTTCTCCAACACCACATTTCTAGAGCATCTATTTTCTGTCTTTCCACTTCTCGCAATGTCCACGTCTCAGCAGCGTATAAAAATATGGGGAAGATCAGTGTCCTCACGAGTCTGGATTTCGTGGTCTTAGTGATGTTTCGATTCCTCCATATTTTATAATTATATATATATTCCGAGACTTAAAGGGAGGGAAAAATGATGTTATCTTAAGAAATAAATAAGGTATAGAAATCTCAAATGATGAATTGTAAATAAAAATGCCATTATTTTATATTTCATGAAAAATATCTTATGAAATGACGAGTGGCAAATTAAAATGCAACGTGTTATTTGTAAATATTAAAAACTACCTTACCTTTAAAAGAATTAGCATAAAAACGCTGCACACATTCGTGACGCTAATCACAAGTTTAATCCGTAAAAAATGTACCCTTATGCACCCAAAGAACTTTAACTTCAAAAACAAGGATAAAAAAAGGTAAGTAGCAGCCCATTAACGTCACACTGCTGGGCACAGGCCTCCTCACTCATATGAGAGAGGGTTTTTAGAGTATAGACCCACCACGCTGCTCCACTGCGGATTGGCGGGCATAGTACACAAGTTCACTCTCTATTCCTTCACTCTCATAGTCCGATGTGACGGTAATCCGACACGATCGGAGAGAGATCGGGCGCAGTACCGACGGCTAAACGTGCTCTCCGAGGCACGGGGGTGGATCACACCGCCAACTTCCCAACTTCGGGCAAATATTGAGAAAATCTTAATAGAAAGCTCAATATCGATTTCGAATTGGCCCGACCCGGGACTCGAACCCAGGACGTCATGTCTTTAGTCGAACATGCTAACCACTAGACTAATGAGGCAGTCAAAAAAAGGATATTTTTAATGAAATCAACGGATATTTAGTTCATAGTAAGCCACGCTGTTACACAATCAGCACCATATCCTTTTCATAACATTTGCTGCTGTATGTCCTCGATAACTTCAAGAATTCCATCTTCTACGTCTTGAATCCATTGTAAAATATTGGTATAGACTATATCTTTTACGTGGCTCAAAAGAAAAAGTCTAAATTTGTTAAATCACACGATCTCGGAAGCCAATTGTAATCATCTCTTCTTTTACTTTAGATGTTTTAATTTAGATGGAATTTTTAGGAAAATTGTGATTGAATCGTTGCTTATCATTTACTTAATTGCATACTTTTCTCTTTACAATGAAAAAATATCCATTAATTTCTCTTAAAATAACAACAACAAACACTTCCTTGTAGTATCATACTCGTAGTTCCAATATAATAGAAATATTTATTTTTATTCACTGTTTATTTGGGAAACAAACAATTATTATATAACTTAAAAACTACATTACAACTAATACACAATACACAAAAATCAGTCAAGTTTCCATTAATTACCAAGACACATACAGCTATAATACATTAGAAGATCATGATATTATTTTATGTAAGATACAATGAGTATAATGTGAATAAGGAAAAAGTTTAACACAAAAAAAAACCAAAATACTTTATATTAAACATTGATATATACTATTCTTAAAAACATCCATTTTCGTCCATCCATCCATCGTGCATGACATCAACATAATTACAAAATTCATTATAAATGTACCATGCTCGATAAATGAATGTATTTCTGGCATAGTTGGTCAAATATGGGGATTTATCCAACTACTATTTTTCTTTATTACTTTCTACTATTTTTTTTTATTAATATGGCAGACAAACGAACCCATGGACACCTGCAGCATCACAATGACCGCTGATGCATTGCCGGCCTAAATACTAGCCATAGTCGATGCCCTTTTTTTTGTCGCTGGGGTATACTTTTACGCATCCAGCCCAGTCGGAATATGGAAAGCACGCACTACGACTAGTCGGGAGTGTGGGACTCACTATCAAACAGAATACCCACTAAAACCCAGCGAGCCCGCATCATCCTAAAGTGGCTCGCTTGCGCAATCTATTATGGTGTCCTGGATGAAGCTGAATCGAAGTTCAAGTCAGTGGGAGGACGCGCATAGCCGCACCTTCTGCCACCCACCCTTCTGCGACGGATAGCCGGGGCGTCAGAGGTCAATTTCCGCTCCCTCTCACAAGCCTCCTTTGGCGAGATAACAGTCCCGCAAAAAGAACCTACGGCTCACCACCCTGGTGGCGACCATAACTATGCAGGCTAACGAGAGGTTAACACCAATTAGTGACACCAGAAGATGAACCTAATGGCCTCACGCTGGGAATTTTGCTGTGTGCCGTGTCGAAGAGGGCACACTCATGGCAAATAGGCGATTCCTTTCGGCCAGCAATCTGATGCAAGTACTTCCCGAAATAGTAGTGTCCCGTGAGCACCAGTTAGGCAATTTTCTAGCCGAGGGAGCAACGCCTCCATTGTCACTACCCCTACTATAAACACCATCGAAGCCCACCCACCAGTCTAGATTCAGACAAATTAGATAGTAAAGTAAGTAAAGGTAACTAACATATCCCACTGCTCTCCACAGGCCTCCTCACAAATAGGAGAGAGTGTTTTTAGGGAATACAGCCACCACGCTGCTCCACTGCAGGTTGGCAGGTAGAGTACACAAGTGCATTCTCTATTCCTTTGCTCTCATAGTTCGATGTGACACTCAATCCGACACGACTGGAGAGAGATCAGGCGCAGGACCGACGCCAACAACAACACTACTACTTCTATTCGCACAATATCGTTAAGATAGTCGTAAATTACACGTAAGTTCTAAATTACTTTATTGATATATGTGAACGGGGTCGTCAACTCACACTTTTTTAAATATAAAGATATATGCAGGGGCCATAGCTTTTTATTTGCTCAGCAACTTATCTTCATACACCCACGACACATGTGTCCAGTGAATCGTTGTGTTTTACATGAGAAAGGCCTGAAAAAAGCGGCCCTGAAGGGGAAAAAGCAATAACATGCTGTATGTATTTTATGGTTGCGTAAGTCATAAGAGTTCAGCGTATTTATTTTTAAGGTTAGGTAACAATTACGGTAAAAGAGCTCTGAATCACATTATTCTCACATTCTTTTATACAATTCCCTTTATATAGTAAATTTGCTGAGATGTTCGAGTAATGTAATCAAGTTATTTAGTCTTATTTGTTGGAAATTTACAATTAATGTTGCAAAATTCTATAAAAATTACAGAAGTCATCGTGTATCGTTAATTAATATCCTTATATTCCAATTATAAATCGAATTAACACAAAGCTCTAAAAATTATATATAAAAACCCGCCCCCAAAAATCACTCTATTTATTGGTTATAAAACAGTAGTTTTAGAATCTATTGCATACTGATGGACTGATATACAGACGCAGCGGAAGTTTTTGTTTTTTACCTTGATATAGTCTAATATGGTAGCGTGCTAATCTCATAAGAGGACATATACCTTGTAATCGTTCCTATCAGATTTTCCATGGTGGTACGTAAGTTGGTAAAAACACTTAAAGCCTCCTGTCAGTCTAGACTTAGACAAATTAGAAAATTCTTATTCATATTCCTCTCCATTAACTGAAAAGACTGGACACCAGCTGTGAGAACCTTTCTTGATCTTTGGTGAGGAGAGATAGTCCACTCTCAAATATTATAGAGCCACCATTTATTTAGGTGATGAACTCCACTTTAACCAGTAATTTCTTCCACTAAAATCAGCTGCAGTATAAGAGAAATGACCTCTCATGTCAGAAAGCATGACCAAGTTAAGCAAAATTTTCTGATTTTAATTGTCTTTAATATATAGCTATTTTTACCGAATTGTCTCAAAATATCTGCATTGCTGACTTTTTGGGTACAACTGATTGAGAAATTACCTCTGTTCACATTTCGAAAACCTCTTTACCTTTTCCAGTGTTTTCTTCGACTCTCAAAGCTTTACACCTTGTACGTCAATTAAAAAATATAATTCCTTAAATTTACTTTGCTGGGACGACGCTTCAGCTCGTGACAAAGGCCATAATTTCCTCGTACTTATGATAAAAGGGCACTATGATGTGAAGGATCGTTGTGAATACACTCATCATAGCAGCGGTTCACACTTGAATCCTTTATCCCAAGTATTGATAAAGGGAAGAGGTTATATTTGCCATGCTTTATACAACTCTGTCGAGTCAAAATCAATAATTTATACACACATTGGCACTTTACGGGTTCCCCCTATCAAAACTAGTGCAAATAAAACTTAATTCTGTATTTTTCAGTCGATTTTTTCCCCATCAAAGAGCGTAAATTATTATATTCAATGAGAGCTGAAAAGTGAAATATTATTCAGCAGTTAAAAGTAAACCGGATTTTTGATGGCATTGCAGTTTTAGCAATTTAAAAGGTTAATATTTTAATGCCTTTAATTTACTAGAGGTTTATACACTTTTTATATAATACTAGCAAGTCTTTTCAGCTTCCAAATTATTAGAAAATATAATGCCTATAGATTTCATTTGTCGAAGGATCCTATCAGCTTGATGAGTCACTTTTCATGTATTGTATAACTAATATTGTGTTGAAACCACTACAAACAAACTGCGTGCGTACAAACTACACATGTCAGAAGTGAAACTTCTTTGGCAAACAATTTTTCAGTCTTGTTAATATTTATACAAATTTCAAACTTTAAATTTCCGAGACTTGGAGGTAGAGAAAAAGGAAGATGTGTTCGGTATTTAATTGTCATTATGACATTAAAAGTGTCGAAAATTAATACATGTCGGAGAATAAGAGAGAAGGAAAGCATAAAGTATAGCAGCGTAGGGCTCTCCGCCGACACCGTCGCTAATGGCATCCATAACTTCCATATTGAGGGCGTTCGTGGGTAATATTGGTGCAATCAAATTATTTACTAATTAACTCAGATTATAATGTTCAATCACTTGATGTTTCCGAGATCAATTTACTCAAGCTCATTAATAATAATAGCTCGGATCGCGACAGTTTTAAAAGTCGTCTGCACCGGAGTGCCGTCACGCGAAAACTACCGAGAGACGCGCGCCGGACTACCACTTCTTGACTCTGCCCCACGCCGATAGACAGATGGCGCCAGCGTTCCACAGACTATTGCACTCTGACATACAAATAATTTATTGAAATCATATCTTGCATATCTTCGTGATGCTTTACTAGTTTCATCCTTAAAAAATAGCCAAAAAACATTTCGACGCTGGTAAATAAACACGTAGTAACCCGCAGAAATATTATTTTTAGCAATAGTTTTGGATAATGCCGCTAAAATTGATCTGTTCAGCAACAAAATATAAAAGTAGTATACAAAAATAATAACTCTAGTACATACACGCGGATGTTTCAATTTTAATTACTTTAAAATAATGTTTATATATCAAGTTTGTACGAAATTATAACTTTACACAGCTCGATTGAACAGTTTGAACATGACAGGCCGGATGCGACGTCACTATCAGTGTATTGACATAATTAGATAGTTGTAGCGAGCTTTCATTGATTAAGCTGTAAAGGGTAGAATTTGACAGCTTTGTTAGTGTATAATTTAGTTTGCTAACGAAAGTCCCAGGTTTGATTTCCAGCCGGAAAATTTTTCTGTGATAAGAACACTAAACTAGTGGACAGTTTTGACCAGGTGATATTACTTCATCTGTTTGCCTTGTTCGGCTTCAACCATGATATCCTAGGGCTCCATTCCAGGATGTGCTCCACCCAAGTACCTCGTAGAGTACTGTTGGGGATTTAAGATCTGGCAAATCCCTCCGGGTTCAGTGAACTGTATATATTCGGTGCTTGGGTCTTCGGTGTTACGGCGTCAGTTGTTCAGGCAGGTTTCAGTGCTTCTCTGTTCGGTTCTTTGTGGTTTGTTCTTCGGCAGAGTTACAGGTTCTTAAATGTTCATAAGTGGGGCTTAGTCATGATCTACTCCGTTCGAGAGTCTAAGGCGAAATGTGACATACAGGGGCACCGAGGGGTGGGCCCATAGAAGGGACTTGCTGCGTCGTGGAGAAAACGTTGCTCTAAGGGCGCCTCCTGTAAAGCTCGGATCTAGGCTTAGAGCAACGTTTGCTGCTGTTGAAAGGGGGAAACCTGGCAGTGCTTAGTTTTGACGCCCATGGGTCCAAGGCTGGGAGCCGCGGCCGGGGTGCGTCAGATAGTGGGCGATGACGCCGTGTATGTGTGATAGTGTAAGTGGTGTAATAATATGGTCGTCTGGGTCGTTAAGGACCTGTTTGGACCGCCTCTTCCTAGGCAGAGTCATACAAACCCTTGTACGTTTTATACACCTCTCCTACTCGGCACATAGATACGGCGTGACGAGAAGGAGAGAGGTCGATCGTGGATTAGAACTCGCTTACTTCGCCATCGGTTCGGGATCGCCAGCGGTTGACCAATCAACAAGCCCGTTAAACCATCGTCCTGTGCCTGATCTCTCTCTGACCGTGTCGGATTGCCAACCCATCGGACAATGAGAGTAAAAGAATAGTGAGTGCACTTGTGTTTGCATATACACTTGTACTGTGAGATCTCCCGCACAAATGGCTAATATCATTATGAGATTGTGGACACCGACTCTTACTCCATCGGATAAAAATACTGTAAGTTTAATCGCTAGGCCAAAATAAATATTAATCAAGTTATCTATGACATTACAGTTGTATTTATAACATAACTAGCGAACCATCATGTCTAAGCACAGGTAGATTGTAAATTCGTAAAACAGTGTTTCAAAAATAAATTAGATATTACTGTATTATCTTTTATAACAATAATGTGTCTTTAATGCATCCTGTTTTAATAGCAACGTCAAAGGAAATCGACCTAGGTATATAAACAGGGTGATATAATCATCAAAATTACAAACTTGTCAAAATACCTACAATAAAAGATGACCGTTTATACGTAGGTGTCATCGATATTATTCCTACACTTATTGACTATTGTAAAATCGCATCAGTTTAGTGCATTAAAGATTAAGTGTGAAAGGATTAATATTGTATCCATCTGAATAACTTTAAATTAACGTATTGTATGAGATAATTTTTTTATAAATGGGTATAGTGAGTTATCTTTAAAACTTGCATATACAAATCGAAAACATTTTGTTCTATAAAAGCGAAATATCCTAAAATGCATTCTTTTGTTATCTCTAAAGGATTATCATATATACAGTTTGGTTGAGCGACACTTTCAAGAATTATCACTATATTTTGTTAGGGTTATATTATTATTTGAGACAATCAAATATTGTCGAAGTATTTTAACGTATATTGAGTATTGCAAAAGTATCAGTGTTCTTGCTTTTATATTTTAAAGGAAGATTGTTAATTAAGTATTGTGGAGGTATCTGTGTAATATTTAATAAGATAGTGCGTTGACTTATTTTAAAATGGTTGCAGCATTTGGCGGCAAACACTCTCATTGGTATTTAGACAAAATTGTCTAATTTGTGAAAAGTTATAAAAGGTTATGTATCGTAAAAGACAGTTGAGTTCTTATTTTTAATCAACGTCAGCTACCAGTTCTTGTGTTTTAAGTAAATTGTATAAGTAAATTGATCTGCTCTGCGATACAAATCTCTCAAAGTATTTCTCTAATTTCAAAACCTTGTCTTATTAATGCGTCACAATGATAATTGTGTTTTTATTTGTTTTAAATTTAATGTTAATGGATGTTGATGATGCAATTGAATTTCTATGTTAGATAATTAGAAATGAGTTATTGAGTTTCTTGCCGGTTTTTTCTCTATCGTAAATACATTCCGAAAGCGTGGTCTTTGACGAATTTTGGAAGAAAATAAAGCTCTTACAAATTGTGCATTGTTTGATTGTTATATTATTTGGTCATCCTTTCAATTTCAATCGATTTACAAAAAACCTGGACAAATCGACGTCGCACAGCTAAGTAGTTTTTTCTATGACTTAGATTGACCTCATACGTTTGTGAAAAAGGATTTGTATGGTATTCTTCAAAAGGCTATATATTTATAATCATTATATAGCAGAAGCAAATAAACTTTTCATGTAAGCGTATATTACATAAATATAAATTTTAACAAAAAAAGAACCGCCTTCAAAACAATGTACAAATATATTAATAAGCTCTAAAAAGTAAGACATGATTGCGTATTCTTTTATAGTGTTCTACGTATTTTTATATTAGGAGTCGGTGTCAGTCAAGGTAGATGTTCCCCGCGTGTCCACTTGTCAGCTCTCACATTTCTCCCACCTATAGCTATATATGTAGGTACTTGGCTGACACCGACTCCGAATATAAGAATACGAAGAATAGTATAAAAGAATACGCAATTATTTCTTACTTTTTAGAGCATGCTAATATATTTGTAAGTCTGTTTTGAAGGCGGTTCTTTTTTTGTTAAAATTTATATTTATTTTTTTATTTTTAGTAAATCTGAAGTAAACGTGTTGCAATGCAGCAACAAACGTAAGCTCATTGCTATTTGATTACAGCCACTTATATTTTCTGCCTTAAACCGCACGCTTACTGTTAGCCGTTGAGGAGATCATTGATCTTCATATTTAACTACGACTAGCACTTGACCATACCGAAGTTACGGTAGGCAACTCAAATATCTGGATAGCCTAGATTCTGTCGAGTATCGTTCATTTGATTCTAAGAATTGAAGAGTTCTGTCACTTTGTCATGGATTACATCATCATCATCATCAGAACCTGACCAAACGATTACAAAACAACCCTTGAGGTATATCCTTACCAATAAAAAGAATCATCGAAATCGGTTGGCGTGATCTTGAGTTATTCGTCCATTTATCGCGCACATGCTTAATACAAATTTAACACTTATCCGGTTTTCCATCATCAAAACTGGATTTAAAAAAATGGGACCCTATGACGAGCACCGCCTTTCATTAAAAAAAATCATCAAGATCGGTCCACCTAGTCGGGAGATATGAAGAAACAAACATAAAAAAAATACAGAGGAATTGATAACCTCCTCCTTTTTTTGTAGTCGGTTAAAAAAAGAAGAACATTTTGTAAGGTCTTAATTTCTTGCAAACGAAGCCACCACCACCAAGCACCAGCTTAATAAATATAAATACACAGTATATTATATATACAATATGAAAAAATGAATTTATAAAATCTTAGATAACACAACAAATATTTTGAACTGCAAAAACCTACAGTGAAGTTATTTTAAAGCGTTAAAAGCGCTTACTTAAATATTACGGAGCTTTCTACGTTGAAATAATAACGCGGAAAGCATAATATTTAACTTGTTTGAAGATTAAAGTTGTTTTCTTTTAACGCGAAATATTCTTGCAGCATGTTAACTTTTAATTTGTTTGTAGTTTAAAATGTGCCTATTGGGAACATTCTAAACATATAAATAGAATTAAAGTGTTTGTTTATAATGTGCTTACTGATGTCCTTGTTTAGGGAAAGTCCTTGTTAGTCATAAGGCTATTAGAGTATGGATCCACCAGGTTGCTTCACTGCGCTGTAGCAGGTTTCGTATATCCCAAAATGGCTTCTAGGGTATGTAGGTTTTTTCTATTTCCTGTGCTGTAAAACACATTTTAACTATAATAAACACATAGGTTGTACTAAAACAGAAAAGTGAAGACTGCTCAGTATTCGATCTAGTGATTCTCAACAAAAATCTACGTATTCAACCACGTATTCAATGCAAGGTATGGTATGAGGTACAGGTTTTGAAGCCTAGCAGGGCAAAATTAGGAAATTGCAACCTGGTTCGTCAAAGTTTGGACCTGTGAGAGGAAGACCCTTCCAATACGAGGGCAAATAATTTATATTCCTATACGATGTTGTTTAGAAAGCATCTAGAGTCCGCGTACCTTTTACTAGATTAGCGCTGATCTATGTTAGATGGTATTATCATTAACCATCAAGTATCGGCAGCGGGGAATAGTAAAAATCTGTATTTTGTTTCGTTACAATAACCCATATTTACAAAATTATAATCTGTATAGATAAGTAGCCCTTCTCATTCATACAAGAGGGTTATCCTAGCAAGGACCCACCACGCTAGAACACTGCGGATTGGTTAACAGGTTGGCACTCTCTATTCCTTAATCGTAGAGAGATCAGGCGGAGAAGCGACTTATTAACGAGGAATGGGAGTGGAGCACACCGAACTGATCAGAAAACTCAACGTCGATTATTGAATTTGCCAGACTTGAGACTGAAACCTAGGAACTGATGTCATTAGCTCAACAAGCTGACTACTGGACCAGTGGGTAGTGAGTAGATAGTATGGTGGCATAATTATTTGCTTATTTTTGTATCAAACTTTGCCTAAAATCATTAAGTACCACATGAAACACTTGACATTAGAATTTGCTAACAAGCCTAGTTGGAACCCAGGACTATATATGCCTAAGCCAAAGCAAAAGCGAAGCTTTTCAAATGTGTGTACATACAAAGAACTTGACTTTTACAAACTTCAATGCTAAAGCCGTAAGTACAACTCGAAAGGTAAACAATGCCTAATCAAACATCAAAAACAAAGTTGCCTTGTGTGTTTGTTTTCTGCTTTCCACTTGAAGATAAAAGTGAAAAGCTAGCAAGGGTTATATATATTTTTATTGTATAAAAAACTGCATACACTTAAAATACGGGATTTAAACTTCATTAACTAACTTATTTCACGTACTTTTTCTTCCTTAAGTAAATAATTCTCAATTTAAAAAAATAAGACAATTTTTTAATGTTTCGGCATGAAAAATACAATAAAAAATATTATAAAACACATACATACATAGCATCACGCCCCAATCCCATAGGGGTAGGCACAGACCACGTCCTTCCACTTGCCACGATCCTTGCATATCTCCTTCGCTTCTTTCATTCTCATTAAACCTTTCATACAAGTTCGTCGGTTAAGAGTCCTCTTGACCTGGCCCTTATTTAAAATGTCCTGGATTTAGTCCAGCAACGTACGCCTTGGTCTTCCCCTTCCAACTTACTCATTCGCTATTAACTCATAAATTCTTTTAGTCAGTCTCTTTTCATTCATTCTCTCTACGTGCTCAAACCATATCAGCAAACCTTTCTTAATTTTAGGTACTACACCTCCATTTATGCCCAGCAGTGAAACGTTAAAGAGCTGATACCTTAAATTGCTTATAAAGCAGTTTTTGTACTACATCAGTGCGTCAAAATATCTACACAAATAGCAAATACAAAGTTCCTTTGTTTGTCCTGTCGGTTTCACGTCACGATAAAAAGTTCTGTAGCTACATTGAGTTGAACAAAAGTTTTTGAAATGCTGGTACCGTAAAAATATACTCAGATTTCTCAGACATTTCAAAGGTATTTTCGGGCTTTTAGATACAAAGAAATTCCTAGCTTTAAGAATAATGTTGATATATATATCAACATTATTCTAAGGTATGGCAAATGGCAGCCTATTAATGTCCCATCACAAAGCACACATCTCTTCAATCATAGGAGAGCGGGTTTTTAGAGCATAGACCCATCATGCTGCTCCTTTTTTTTTGACGGGGGAAAAATCTTCAAAAGATACCCGGCCTTTTCGTGGGGAAGGCCAGGTCATGTGGGATTATACCCACTAAAACCCCCTCGGGGACCCTCCTCTGCGCAACTTTCATCTGGTGCTTCCCTTGTACGATGTCTCACGCATCCCATGGTCTTTTTTAGTTCGATGTAGCCTTAGGCCACTTTAAGCTACATTCTTCTCGGGGTTGTATACTAAGGAACGGTGGGAGCCCCCTCTCTCACCGCTCGCTACCTTTCACACTGAATTCTACGACTGCAAGGCGGCTTTGTCACCCCTGCAATATGCGTCTCCGTCTCCGCGTTGGATCGGTCCACTCTCGCGGTGTCCTTTTTAACCAAAACGGTTTCGCAAAAGGAGACCATCGCCCTCCAAGCATCGTGTTTTGTTAGCATGGCCGCAATTATTGTTGGTGGTGAGAGGTCTTCGCCAATCCAGTCTATTAAGGCATGCCGCTCAACACCCCATGCAGGGCAGACCGCGAGTGCGTGCTGAGCGTCGTTCGCGCCCTATCCGACGCAGATACTGGCTGAAGCACCCATGACCAGTCAGAACCTGTGTCAGTCTAAAGGTGACGCCCCCGAATCATGTTGCTCTACTAACGATTACATTGCTGCCTTAATATACTGAATATGCAGGTTTCCTTGTGGTTATTTTTCTTCTCTAAAATGTATATTTGAATTGAGTAAACTCAACTGTAAGTTTTTTGTTTATAAAGAGAAAATTTGAAATAATATTTGCGCTTCCTATTGTTTAATGACTGACTGACTTGGTGGTTCTTGGTTTGTAGAGATATCTAGTTCAAATCTCGGTAGGATAAACATAGAAAGTTATATTTTTTATTTGTTTTAGTGTTGCATAATGGGAGATAACTGTATTGCCACTTTAACAGTAAAGCCTGCGTTTCCGTTATATTTATAATTGATCTAAGCCTAACTTGGGCTCTGAAAATTCTTTAAAGCTTGAAATTTCAATTTCGAATCCGAAATCTAACGAAAATTCCGATGACAAATCAACCTATTTGCTTTACGTAAATCAGCTATCTATTCAGAAACAAAAAATTTTTTCCAATGGAATATTCGAGAAAATTATAGTGTGGGCTATAGAAAGGACCTAGGAATTTAAAATGCTGGTTCGACAAGAAATATGTGTTCACTTTAAGTTACACAAAGCCTGCAACTCCCAAAAAACCAAGCTACTCACCGATACTCTGGAACTCCAGCTTCCCGTTGGGTTTCTGATGTCGCGAACTTCGCTGGCACCACGATAAATTTTAATAAGGATACGGCACAGAAGTGGTGTATAATCCGTTAATTGCGTAACGCACGGCGTTTTGATTTCGTCTCCCAAGAATTCTTACTAACGGCTTCTGTCTGTCAGTTAAGACAGTCGCGAGGGCGCGACTGTCGCCAGTCAATCAGGCGCAACCGGACGCCCCCGATTGGTGGCAAGGTATTGCCAGCCACAAAAATTATGCAAATAATTAGAGGATGACTGAACATATAGTATTACTTATAACAAGTGTAACAGTAACTGTTGCGGACGAGAGCTGCGAGCCTGGCGTTTCGCCGGCGACGACTGATTCTGATTGGTCAAGCGCCGGCGACGACTAATTCTGATTGGTCAACCGCCGGCGACCCCCTTCCCTCTCCTATTTCAGCACCCGCAATTGCCCTTTCCCTCGCTCGCCCGGCCGCATGTGGCTGTCGGATGAGATATTTATATAAAAGGGCACTCCCATGGTTCGAGCGAACACTAATAGGATAAATTTCGCGGCCCCCACAAGTGAGCCGTTAGAACCCACGACTTTCGATGAAGTGCATGCAGTCATTAGGTCACTCCACGCGCGAAAAGCACCAGGCCCCGACGGCATCCCCAACAAGATGCTCAAACGCCTCCCAGATCAGTTCATGTACCTCCTGGTACTCATATTTAACGCCCTTCTGGCGGCCTGCTCATTTCCTGACGAGTGGAAAGAAGCCACCGTCATAGGAATTCACAAACCGGGCAAACCCCGTACATTACCGAGCAGCTATCGACCCATCAGTTTACTCAACACGATTGCAAAAGTGTATGAGAGAATTATATTAAAGAGACTCAAGGCAGTGGTAGAGGCCAAGAGTCTCCTGCCAGACCATCAGTTTGGCTTTCGCGCTAGACACTCCTGTGTTCAGCAAGTGCACCGCCTCACGGAGCACGTCATAGATCATCTCTACTACAACCGTAACCGTGGCCCCACAGGCACGATCTTTTTCGATGTAGCGAAAGCTTTCGACAAGGTATGGCACGCCGGCTTAATTTATAAGCTTTTCCATCTTGGTGTGCCAGTTAGTCTAGTAACACTGTTACGAGACTTCCTAACAAACCGCAGCTTTCGTTACCGCGTCGAGGGCACTCTGTCCTCACGCCGCGCAATTCGGGCCGGAGTCCCTCAGGGCTCCGTACTGTCACCACTGCTCTTCTCGCTGTACGCCAGCGACATGCCTAGAACGCCTCACGTTCATCTAGCTCAGTTCGCGGACGACACCGCACTATACACCTCCTCGTACTCGCTTACTCACATCTCCTCTCGCCTCCAGAAAGCGGTCAATAGCCTAGGCGATTGGTTCCGCAAATGGAGAATTGAGGTTAATGCTGAGAAAAGCACAGCTATATTGTTCACCGGTCCCAAGAGGCCAGATCGCCGAGATCTGGCAACAATTAAACTTTTTAATTCTCCGATCCCTTGGCAACGGAAAGCCAAATACCTAGGAGTCACCCTAGATGCGTGCATGCACTTCACCGAACACATTCGCACCGTCCGTGGCAGGGCAGCGTTTTGTGCTAAGTCGCCTCTATCCCATGATCTGCAAGAAGAGTAAATTGTCACTGCGCCACAAGGTGACACTCACAAAATATGCATCCGCCCCATATTCTCTTATGCGAGCGTAGTGTTCGCTCACGTTCCTGCACGCCGGCTGGTCCGACTCCAGACGCTGCAGAACAAATTCATGCGCATAGCCACGGGCGCCCGCTGGTTCATGCGCAACGTCGATCTCCACAGAGATCTCGACCTCGCAACGGTCAACAATCATTTCAATACGCTCTCCGTAGACTACTTCAAGAGAGCCGTCAATCACCCCAATCCTCTCATCAGAAATGCCGCCTCTTACACAAACACACACACACTGCGTCTTCGCCGGCGAAGACGAGGTCCCCGCTACCTGACGCACCCCGGCCGCGGCTCCCAGTCGCGGACCCATGGGCGTCAAGATTAAGCACCTGTCCGATTGTCCTTTTCAGCAGCAGCAAACGTTGCTCTAAGCCTAGGTCCGAGCCTCGCAGGAGGCGCCCTTAGAGCAACGTTTTCCCCCGACGCAGCAGGGCCCTTCTACGGGCCCACCCCTCGGCAGAGCTTCTGCGCTCGCCACCCCTCTCGGTTATGCTGTAAAAGCCAGTAGGGCTAACAGCAACTACACACATCGAATAAAATAAAAAAAATTCGGTCGAACACATTTCGCCTTAGACTTCCGAGCGGAGTAGATCTCAGTACTAAGCTCGACTGAATCGAACCCCGAAGACCGAAGCACAAACACGGATGACCGAACCACCAAACCTTGAAGACCGAAGCTCTCAAGATCCGAACTCTGAAGAACCAAAAATCCGAAACCTCAAGCAACGAAGAACCGAAGATTCGAATTCTCAAGAACTGAACACCAAAGTACCAAAATCAAAGTACCTGAACCACATACAGTTCACTGAACCCGGAGGGATTTACCTGAACTTGAATCCCTCCCCAACAGTAACAATATCTTCGATAAACTGGAACAAAAAGAGAAAGACAGAACAGAAATAAACAATTTAATACACAATTTTTTTTATTTATACCATAACTGTTTGTTTATGTATTTATAATTGTTATGCATGTGAAGTTATACAGATATTTGTATACATGTTTATTTTATTGTACATTGTTAGATGAAACGTGCAATACATTGGATAAATAAATACCGAAAAAGTATTGACAAAATCAAATATTTTGAATATAAAAAAAGACAAAAATTGTAACAATTTGTGTTACATGTAAGCGCTGTTAAAAATAACATTGCTGATATTTACATATACAGATTGGGCCTCGATTTTAGGCCAGTCTTTGCCTTTATTTATTAACAAGACGCTGTGCGTAAACTGTTGTGTTTTATCAACGCCGCAGAAATTTCAACGCTCCGGCAGTAAATTATTGTCTTGGCTCCTATTCATTAAGTATGTATTAAGTTACAGTACATCGTACATCCCCCATTCCACGCGAGGGATAAATTAAATTACCACTGCGGCCCAACATTGGCAAAGCACTTAAAATTTCAGCCGCCAAGAAGGCTTATTCGAAGCTATAATGTATGAAGGTCGGACCCGTAGCTATACATAAATACAGACCGGTAAACATGATAAGAAACAACAACAACAATATCCAGGAATATTCAAATCATCACCCACTTCTCATTGAATTGCAGTCTCAGAAACTCTTATTTACGTACAACATTGGCAACTTATAAAACGCAAGGTTAACTGAAGCCACCTTTGAGACAGCTTAGCCAAATATCAGCTTGATGTTTTGCGTTGGGAAGGTCGCTGAGCCTTGAATCTCATGTGTAATCGGAAAACAGCAAGTTTGCAGCTTCGATGTAATGTAAACAAATTGAGGGTCTATATTCTACAGAACATATTCAGAGACTTTTTGTCGCCTTTTTCCTTTCGAAACCATTGACATCCATGCATGGTGGACATCCCACAGATCTGCATCAATCGTTTTAAATCCAAACAGCAAAGGAACAGATTGCTTTAGTGGTTTCCGTGTTTAATGGTTCCTAAAATCCGGGTTTATTTAATGTTTGGGTGAATAGGCTCCTCATTAATCTGCTTAGGTCCATTCTAGGCAGCATTAACACTTAGCATCAGGTGCGATTATAGCCAAAAGTATGCCTGTAACTAATATTTCCTAAATAGAAACAGTGGTCAAAAGCTGTAAACATATCCAATATCGATTTAAATTATACATAACCAACATATTTAATGTGATAAATTAATACTGTATAACCTTTTTTTATAGCTGGGAAATGCTTTTACATACCCCGACTGGTCGGGAGTCTGGGACTCACTGTCAAGGCAGAATACCCAACAAAACCCAGCGTTCTTTTGTCATCCTAAAGTGAGATAGCAGTGGTTTGCTTGCGCAATCCAATATGATGCCCGGATAAAGCCGATTCGAGGTTCAATGCAGAAGAAGAAGAGACAGACTTCAAGTACCAACCTCGTCTTCCTTTCAAGTGCCATCTTAGACTCAAGAGATACTGGTTTCACAAAAGGGAGTAATTTCTCTCCACCCTGCTTCGCTGGAAACCATCACGCTTGCGATGCTGGACAGCGAGAGGTCTCCCCCAATCAGCGACATCAGGAGATGCCGCTGAGGTCCCCATTAGCATTTCCCAAGAATCACTCTATCTATTGGCGAAAAGCTGTTTATTTATGTACTAAAGATAAGATTTTCTTCTAGAAACCCTTTGGTATGGCAGAGTACTTAATTGAGATGTGGCGCAGCTACTAAATTTTGTTGGAGAGCATAAAAAAAGGATGTGCATAAGGAACGAGTGAAAATATTTGACGGTACGCAGGGTTATTTAAATGATTACTAAGTTTGCAATGAAACCGATTGGGTATTCATACGAAGCTACGCCGTTCTATCTTTATAGGTCTATGGTCGGGCCTCCGGCCTTCGGGACGCTAACCAAGTTATTGTATACTTACGCGTTATGGTCGAGATGTGCTAAATTTCTGAATTATAGCCATAAATGTAGTAAGGTTATATGAATACGCCTCGTTAGACTTATGGTCAGAATATTAGAAGCATATTACACGATAAATAGATAGTTATACACTGCTTATGATAGTACACTTTAAACAAGTAATACAAAAAATAACTCCTACACCATCTAGCAGGAACTTTTTAGATTTATACCCTACAAAAATGATATACGTACTTGTTCGTAATCATTTTTAATGAACTAATTATTGATACATGTTGATAGGAGAGGAATCTTTGATCAAACCATAGATTTCTTAGAACATTTTGTATTATGACTATTATATTTTTCTGAAAAATTTTGATAATTATCATGAGTTACAACTAAAAAACGGAGTCATTAATAAATTTTTGAGAATCATCACCCCCCTTAACCTGTTTTTTTTCCTCGCTTGGAAATGCTTTTACGCACTTCGACTAAAGAGTCGGGAGTACTCACTGATTAGACAGAGTACCCACTAAAACCCAGCGGTCCCACATCATCCTAATGTGGGACACCAGCGCTTGCGCAGTCCAATATAGTTTTCTAGATGAAGCCGAATCAAGACTCAAGGCTGTGGGACGAGGGGCGCAAATCCACGCCTTCTGCCGCCCAACCTTCGGCGACATATAGTAGGGGCAACCTGCCGCTCCCTCTCACGTGCCTCCTTTAGTGCGATAACATGTTCGCAAAAGGAGACGACGGCTCTCCACCCTACTTCGCTAGGGACTATTGCACGGGCAATGCTAGTCAGTGAGAGGTCTCCGCCAATCAACGACACCAAGAGATGCCGCTGTGATGCCCACGCCGAATAGTGCGCCGTGTCGACGAGTTCACCGCATTCGTGGCAGATGGGCGATTCCTCACGGCCAGCAATATGATGCAGGTACTTCCCGAAACAACCGTGTCCCGTGAGCACCTTCACCAGTCTATACGAAAGCGTTCCATTACTCCTGCGTAACCACTGTCCCAACAGAGGGCAGAATGCCTTCACCGTCGCCACACCTGCTATGGGGGTCTCGAGATCCTCCCTCCATTTTGTTATCAGAGTCCTTTCGGCTATGACTCTGATCCTTCGGACCTCGTCATTATTAGGCGGTCCGCCTCTAGTCCTCGCGGCTTGTCTACATTGATACGTAGCGTCGAGGACTTCCGCCTATCCCCGCTACCTTTGTTATCTACCATAATTGAGAGTTTTCGTAGAATAAATTGTTGGGCGTTTTATGAAAATTCAGCTTGTTAGTAATTATTTTTACAGCATAGATCTGTACTAAAGAAAGAAAACATTATTCAGAGCAGTGTGATACAATTGAAAATAATTTAATAATTAATATATATTTTTTTAATTGATTGCCAAGCATTTAAGCCACAACAAGTGATTCAAATGCCGTGCAACCCCCACACAGCCCCAAAAAGGCAGTACTCGGCATATGCCGTGTGCCATACACCTGACACACGGCGCCGGTTTTCAGCTGCAGCCTTGTCACGGAAGGAACGTCATCTGATCCAATTCTCGCGTGCAACTTATAACACCCCTTACCTTAATAATTATTCTGCTATATACAACTTACAACAAAGAATTAGAAATATTTAGGAGAGACATAATATACGTATTAAATTACAACACATTACAAAAGAAACACATTTAACGAGTAATTCGTATTAAAAAATGTTAACGTTTGAGCGTAGGACCGGGATAACGTACCACGCGATTTGTTGGACAATGTGACGGTTAAATTATATCGTCGTCGTCGTCGTCGCTTCAACCGATGGACGTCCACTGCTGGACATAGGTCTCACGTAATGACGTCCACAAGGCCCGATCTTGCGCCGCCTGGCTCCAGCGGCTACCGGCGACCCTCTTTATGTCGTCGGTCCACCTTGTGGGGGGTCTCCCTACACTGCGCCGTCCGGTGCGGGGTCGCCACTCCAGCACCTTTGGCCCCCAACGTCCATCGGTCCTTCGGACTATGTGCCCCGCCCATTGCCACTTCAGGTTCGCGATTCGCAGGACTATGTCGGTGACTCTGGTTCTACTACGGATCTCTTCATTTCTGATTCGATCACGTAGAGAAACTCCGAGCATAGCCCTCTCCATCGCACGCTGAGTGACTCTGAGCTTCCGCTTATATAAATTATTATAAATTAAATTATATAAATATTAACTAATTCATAAAATAAAAATCAGCTGTTTAGTAATCAATTTTGATGACCTCATTACCGACACTTGTTGGAAGAGGGGGACTGTTCTATCAAACCATACATTTTGTAGGACAAATATTTTTTTTAATAATTTAGATAATTATCTTCGGATATTACAAAAAATACCCCCATTAGTAATAAATTTTTAGAATCACCAAATCAACATATTTTAGTCTAGTTTAGAGAGTTTTTGTAGAGGACATTGTTAACGTTTCATCAAAATGAAACTATATATGATAGAAATATAAAGAAAAACGAATTGCTCTAATTTGTATTTAAATACGATTAACTTATGATATTGTAATGATGATGGTAAAAAAAAATACACAATACCCCACTAAGACTGCCTCATTGGTCTAGTGGTTAGCATGTTCGACTACAGACATGGGGTCCTGGGTTCGAGTCCCGTGTCGGGCCAATTCAAAAATGGATATTGAGTTTTCTATTAAGATTTCCTCAATATTGGCCCGAAGTTGGGAAGTTGGCGGTGTGATCCACCCCCGTGCCTCGGAGAGCACGTTAAGCCGTCGGTCCTGCGCCCGATCTCTCTCCGGTTGTATCGGATTATGAGAGTGAAGGAATAGAGAGTGCACTTGTGTACTATGCCTGCCAATCCGCAGTGGAGCAGCGTGGTGGGTCTATGCTCTAAAAACCCTCTCTCATATGAGTGACGAGGCCTGTGCCCAGCAGTGGGACGTTAATAGGCTGCTACTTCCTACTTACTTTTACCCGACTTGTTTGTTGTGGGTTTTTCTTGTAATAAAATCGTGTTCTTTTTATTTTAACATAAATAAATGTGGGATATATTATTTTTTAGCATTATTTCTACTTTTTAATTTTTATCCCACGCCCTTATAACAAGGTACTGTCTGCGGTTATTCGAAAACCGACGCCATTATCTCATCAACGTACCATCCTGTACATTATAATACGGAATATTAATGCGGCGTCCGACATTTAATGCGATGTTCGCATCAAATACCCTCTGTTTTATTATTAAAAGGTATCTCTTCATTATTTTATAACTATTCAGTTGCATTTAATGATCATTAAATATTTATAATGATAAATATTTTGATGAGTTATTACTATCAGAAGCCACGATGGTTGGATGGTTAAATATTTTAATTCTAAATACAAAGACTCTCTACTACATACTTATGGATAGGTATAAAATACTATTATCCCTTAGATTGCCCGGCCGCGTTCTATTGGACGCATATTTTTTAACGGAAATAACCGTGGCCTGCCCCACCCGGTACGGACGTTTTTGCGTCAGTTGCCTCGCGAGTTGAATGACGCTAAAGTTGCTCTTGGGACTTAAATGTTCATGAAAGACTACCAAATGTTATGATTTTTATGTTTGCTAATAGTTAAACTATACAATGTTATCTTTTGTTTATTAAATTAAGGACTTAGAGTGTCGTGTTGCACTAAACATTAAGATAGTGAAAAGGTTTGTCTTGTATGTATAGGCTCATATCATAAAAAAATAAAACTTACCTTAAGGGTTTTCATTGTCATTTTCATCATTTATATAATCAAAAACACAAATAATCACTAATAAATAAATAAAATTTTTATTTGCTTTCACACTTTTTACAATAAATAATATAAAAAAGAAGAAATATATATCTGTGAATCAAATAAGGTTCGACAAGACACTGCAAGCTGCGACACTGGTTTTCAGGGAGAACCTAAGTTACTTCACAGACACCCTTGTGACAGTTGACGTAAATGCGACACACGCACGTACGACACGCAGTAACGGTGGCTCTGTAACTGATTTATTTTTTACTTTTTACTTTTGTCTGGTGTTATCTCTACACATATTTACGACAGTTACCGAAAAGCGAAATAGATAATTCACATTATGACTTAAAAAGAAAGAGATGCTTGTATTTCTGATTGCACGAGTTGAGACAGGACTTTCGTATCATGTCAACAAGTAGTTGACACAGGTAATCTACTTCAAATCGGCCTTGTCAAATTGTTGATTGTCAATGTTCATTTGACTATATCTTCTGGGTAAGTAGCAGACTATCAACATTCCACTGTTGGGCACAGGCCTTCTCGGTCATAAGAGAGAGGGTTTTTAGAGCACAGATTATATTTTTTCACTCTCACAGTCCCATCTTGTGTATAAACCAAAAAAAGTAAATTACCTCTTACTAAATTAGCCCTCTTTCATCTTTGATTGTTTAATCACTTACCATCAGGTGAGATCACAGTACAGCGCTAACATTTCAACACTTTTTAAAACTTTTATGGAATAAAAGCTGCAAATAACCAACAGATCTGTTGAAGCCACAGGTAAAAAAAATAGGTAATGTTTTATTTTTCCATTTCCGCGAAGCATCCTGACACGCGGTGCAATTTCCGCAAGCTAAATATATTTTGTTTTGCTTTGTGAGATTTGTTTAAATGTAATGCCTTGTAATTAAAACAAGCTTCTAAATTTTAATGCTTTTAACTGTAGAGTTTATCTTTATTCTAATTTAAAACATATTGATGTTACGCTCAACTGTTCTGCGGTAACAGACATATTATACTTATTTATTTCCACGATTTATTTTGGCATCAGTAAATAACCGATTTGGCTGAAAATTGATGGAGATGTAGCTTAGAACCAGAAGAAGGATATAGGATACTTTTTAATTTTACGACTAAAGGTTAACTCCGTAGTAATCATACTTTGAAGGATAATCTTACTTGTGCAACGGAATCCGTTTGGTAGTAAGTAATTTGATGAACAATGTATTTTACGCCACGATACTTAAATGACAATTCGAAGACGAGGAAGTTCTTATTCCTGGTAATCCCACCCGATATATCGTTTGTTTAAACGACTTAAATTTCCAATCGGTCATGCATTTGCCATGAATTTTTTGCTTAAATCTATAAAATCCCTGTTTTTCCCTCGGCCAATAATAGGTCGGAAGACTATCTGCATTATTTATTCTTGCACCTGATAATAAAATGTCATCTATCACAATGTGCTTCACTGAAGAGTGAACCATGAACCAAATACCAATAAAGAGTCATTAAAATACTTGATTTTTTTTATTTATACTTGTTTTAAGAAGTTCTAAGTGTGAAGTGGAATATTATTTGTCGCTACCGAAGTGATATTAACATACAAGATTAACATCAGGATGAATAAATGGAATTACAGATATATGTATGTCGGAGGGCAGATGTCTGTGGAACGCTGGCGCCATCTATCGGCGTAGACAGAGTCAATGGTTGCAGTCCGGCGGGAGTCTCTCGACAGTTGTCGAGTAGCGCTCGACCGGAGTAGTCTACTGTTGGCACTGTCGCGTTCCTAGCTATTAGTGTTAATGAGTTTGTGTAAATTGATATCGGGAACATTAAGTGATTGAACATTATAATCCGAGTTAATTAATAAAGCGTTTGATTGCACCCACATTACCCACGAACGCCCACAGAATAAGAAATGAAATAATGGATCCAATTAATAACGATGTCGGCGGAGAACCCTACGCCCCTGTGCTTTATGCTTCTCCTTTCTCTCTTATTCTCCGACATGTATATATTTATTTGAATATATTTTTTTAAGTAATTATTTGTACGAGTATTTGTATGTATTTACAATATTCTGTATATTTTATCTATTTATTTATACACACCACTTACCTTCTCTCTCCTTTCTTTGACGGGTTCCCTAACGTTAGGGTTATCTGGAAGAGATAGCTAATGAGCGATAAAACCGCCCAATTGCTCACTAAAAGTACCTTATAGTGAGTAATTGTTCGTTTATTTTTAGCGTGGTGTTCAATAAAGAATATTATCTATCTATCTATTTTCTTTACAAAAATAAGATCCAGAATAGGCTCATTTATTGCCTTTAAGTAGAAAAAAGCTTTTCGAGTCAGCTTGTATTATAAAAGATAGTCATCCTACGCCATCTAACAACTATACACTCAGAAAGAAAACTTTAATGCTTTTACTCGAGCTTAATAGATGGCACTGTACATTTTTATCGAAGAACATATTGAATTTATGACATAATACAACAGACAACTGTATTAATTTTAACCGTATTAGCATCCACTTAAGTTTAGAATATGTATTACAACTTTAGTGGAAGAATAAAAAAATATTTTATTAAGGATTAAAAGTTGAGTGTGAAATGTATATAATTTTTGTTCTAAAAGTGCCTCTTCATTTTTTTTGAAGGTTGGTTGGTTTAGAGGCTATTTTCATCCCGACGCTGCTGCAGCCTCTTCTGACCGCTTTCGCTATCAGGTGTAAGGTTATCCCGCCATTGCTCGGTCGTCAGAGCCTCGTTTGTTATCCAGCAGGGAGCATCGGGGCCTACGCCGCTGCCAGTGGCGAGTGCAGGTGAGGTTTGCATTTCGGTTTGTTAAGATGGTAAACTCCGATCTCCCATTCATTACAAATATTAAAAATACGAATGTTGCGGAGGGATTCAGGTTCAGTGGACTGTATTGGTTTTTAGGGCTTCGATCTTGCAGGTTCGGATACTGAGATTCAGATCTTTGCTTCCTCGTTGTTCGGTCTTTAGTTTTTGGGGGATCGGTTTGTCGATGTTCAAGCTTGGGTCATCAGGTTTCAGTGCTTCTATGTTCGGTTCCTCAGATTTCGCGTTTCGGTTCTTCGGGTTCTGCAGAATTGATGTTCACAGAACTCTATCTGTTGAACGCCACGTTCACGCCTAAATTACTAAACCGATTCAAATAAAATTTGATCCACATATAGTCTAAAGCCTGAGAAAGAACATAGTCTTTCTTTTTTCGCTGAGAAATACTTATTATACTTACGGGCATAGTATTATATTACTTCGAAAAAAATTGAGCGAATTTTCAATTTATGTTTGGTTATGAAATCGATAACCTGATATTTGAAAAGCCATCGGAATCGTTTGCTAAGCTTAACATAACTGTTTTGAACGACAAAATACTCTCTGCCCTTTAGTAAATTTATGCAATACCTATTAGATTTTAGCTTTCAAAAGCAAGAGTTCTACATAAAATTATTACAGACATACATAACATCACGCCTCATTCCCATAGGGGTAGGCAGAGACAACATCCTTCCACTTGCCACGATCCTTGCATATCTCCTTCGCTTCTTTCATATCTCCTTCGCTTCTTTCATTCTCATTAAACCTTTCGCATTCACTCTTGACTCATAAATCCTTTTCGTCAGTCTCCTTTCGTTCATTCTCTCTACATGCCCAAACCATCTAAGCATACCTTTCTCAATTTTAGTCACTACGTCTTCTTTTATACCACAACGTTCTCTTATCACACTATTTCTTACTCTGTCACTCAGTTTTAATCCACTCATGCTTCTCAACGCTCTCATCTCTACCGCATTTATTTTTTTTTTGTGATTCTTCTGCCATAAGCAACTTTCACTACCATACATAAGTGTTGGCACCAACACTCCAGCATGCACAGCCAGTCTAGCCCTTTGAGACACCATCTGGCTATTCATAAAGGCGTGCAGAGCACCATTTACCATATTCCCTGCATTCACTCTCCTTTCGATATCACTTTCACATGTTCCATCTTTTGTAAATTTAGATCCCAAGTATACAAATTCTTTCACCTCTTCCACTTGTTCCCCATCTATCAAAATATTGCCATTCATCATAGATTCATCTCGTTCAAAAAGCATAACTTTCGTTTTGTTTACATTCACTTTCATTCCTTTCCCTTTCAAAGCTTCATTCATAATATTTAGCATCTCCTGTAGCTCCTTAGCGGATGACGCAAGTATTACTTGATCATCAGCGTAGAGTAAACATTTGATGAGTAATTCATTCATAAAATTATTTATATTCAATATTAAAGATGGTTTTCATAACACAATTTTTTTTAATTTCTAACCTGTAATAGGTTCCTTACCTACGAATATACTAATAATAAATTCAGAAAAGTGTATTTAAGTAACAACAAAGATTATTTATTTTAATAATACAATAAGCCTAATTGACAGATGAATTTTAAGATGCAATGAAATCCGATAGAACCGTTACAAATCATTTTAATTATGATAAAGACATATTTATCCGTTTTCAATATATTTACATGTTGTATAAATGCCTGTAACTACACGGTGTTTTAATCGTTTCTTGTATAAAATGAATAATTTATGAGATATAGATAAAACTTTGATCAGTGTGGATTATTTGTCGTTATCCAGCCATTAGGAGATGTCGTTAGGCGAAGACGGTGTATCAACTCTAGTTAAGGTAATCAAATTTGAGATTGGTATTTTTTTGCTGATAAATTAGCACTTACTACTAAACGATACAGTCTAAGATAGAAGCGCCGTAACCTGGTAAGTAATATAATTCTTATATTCTCTCGATCTATTCTTAGAAAAACTCACAAAAAACACAGTCTGGTATCCTTTCTGTTACCATCGTCATTACAATATAAGTTTTTATTTATTTTTTCCCTAAGCTTAGACTTTATATTTATGCAATGATGGCCTAGTGGCGAGAAGTGTGGTCTCGCTTAGAGGAATATTCACCAGCGACAAGGAATGTAGGGCAGGAACCTCCTTCTACAAAACTGTTATTTCGCTGGAGTAGGTACTTGAGAGATAGAAGGAGGGCGCTGTAGACGTTCCTCTTTCTTTTTGCAGGAGGTTGTAAGGTAGGAGGCGGAGAATTGTGCGACTCATGCCATCTTTCTAAATTTCTCAGTAATGACCTTCCGGAACACCAGAGTAGAAGGCGTTTATCAATCCTGTGGTGCTCCATGCATGATGGGGAAAGTATCGCTGTATTTTAGTGGCTATTCTGGCTGCCAGAGAGTACCACAAGAGTAGTTTTTAGATCTGATCTGTATTTCCCGGCTAAAAAAATTGGGACCGTTACAGTTTCTCTTAGACAAAATAAAGATTGCGTGCTTGGTCGTTCCTTCCAATCCAACATTGTGCTTTTCGGTGAAGGAAAAGGTAGTAAAAAAACCTGTTAAACTCCCCCAGCAGTGGAACATTAATAAGTTGATATTTACCTTTTTCACTTTGTTTGGAGACATCATACCTGAACGGAAAAAAATTGCATTCTAGTACGATGCTGAGTAGAAACCGTAAAAATTATCTCTCACCAGGTTGTCGCACTTCCAGCTCAGATTGTATCTCCGCATATCATCAGGTGATAAAAATTGTATTAAGATGAAATATGTCAACATTACCACTAGGTCATCATGAATATAGGAAATACGAAATCGGAAATATTTAATAAATCCCGCAAATAACCATTCAACGTTGGTTTCATTGATAATTTTATTACTGAAGTATACCGCAATAGTCGTCGAACATTCTCTATATTTATTAAAACAATACAGCTTTCAATATAAAATTCAAGTGTACTCTGCCTAATGTTAAACAAACGCAAACCATTGTTAAACTTAATAATGAGGAACTTGACCTTGTAGACAATACCGTTTTCTTAAGTATTACGTTAAGTAATAAATTACAATGGGGGCCCCATATAAGTGTTCTATCGAATAGGCTCAGCTCTGCGGCTTACGCCGTTAAAAGAATTCGTCGTCAGATGTTGACACTGCCAGATTAGTACATTTCAGCTATTTTCATAGCATTATGTCATACGGTATTCTTTAGGGTAATGCTGCTGATATAGATGCAATATTCGTGCTGCAGAAAAGGGCCGTTCGTGCGATTTACAATATGGGTCCAAGAGAGTCGCTAAGAAACAAATTCAAGGCAGTTAACATAATGACAGTTCACTGCGTATGTATATTAGAAAACTTGTTGTGTGTACACAAAAACATTGACTCTTTTAATAAAAAGAGTGAATGTACCTCATACAAGTTAAGAAATTAACTTATTATAAATTCTATTAGGCTGTTTAAAATTAACAACTCATTTAAGGGTAACTGTATACGTTTCTATAATAAACTCCCACAAGACTTTCTAACGATGTCACTTAATAAATTCAAAATATTTGTTAAAAGAAAAATATGATAGTTATGTGTATTGTAATGATGATGATAAAAAATAAAATACAAAATACCCGACTGAGTTTGTTGTGGGCTCTTCTCAAGACAAGGCGCAAAGGAACCCTCGTAACATTAGATTTTAAGTCGTTCTTTAATGGCGTCATAATTCCTATATTAGAATTAGTGTGTAGGAAAAAATATATTAGACGATTCAAAAGTGCTGTAATAGGCCTATTTGAATAAAGGTATTTTGAGTTTGACTTTGACTATACAGCTGCGACTATAATATATACGCCATCTGTCCAGGATAATAGTGACAAACGCGCGTCTCTTCAGTTCTCGGGTGAGGGTCCGACAGTGCGGTCGACTATTGAAACTGTCGCAGCTATTATTATTAATGAGTTTGTGTAAATTGATATCGAGAACATTAAGTGATTGACCATTATAATCTGAATTAATTAATAAAGTGTTTGATTGCACCAACATTACCCATCAACGCCCACTGTATGGATATTGATGTCATTAATGACAGTATCGGGGGAAAAACCTAGGCCACTATTCTTTATGCTGCTCCTTCTCTTATTCTCCGACATAAATTTTTTTGGGCTTAACCTCGTATAAGAAGTTATTTTTGAATAATTTAACAAATTCAATATTCATAGTTATGGACGAACAAAGTGTGTCGATTCAACTAGTTTTATATATAAATGATAATATACAGTAAATTTACCTTTTGACAATTGTATTTTTAAACTAGTATCAAATGATATAACATTGACGCAAGTGCTAGCAGTCCCGTAGATGGTTTACGCTAAATTTGCCAATGAGATAGCGTCTCGGATTCATGGCTTGTAAAACCTGATGAAAAGGACAGAACGAGCGCTGTGGGCATTGAAAAATGATATTCCTATTCAATTCAAGTCTCTCTGATATTTATTATGGTTAATAATAAATCGCTATACTAAAGAACGTAATGCGATATTTACGATCATCAAGCGTCTGCTTATATTTTTCGTAAAAATGCAGTAGTAACGATTTCCGTTGTTTTTTTGCTTGATTAAATTCCCACTAATATTTTGCACTCTCCCTGTATACGTTTAACGTATTAAATTACAGTCGTCAACAAAAAACTTAATTTATTCACTCAAGTTGACCTCTTCATGATGGTTAGACACAGTGGGACATTAACAGGCTGTTATCGTTTTGATTATATATATATATATAATGATTAACTACCTCATTGGTCTAGTGGTTAGCATGGTCGACTACAGACATGAGGTCCAGTGATCGAGTCCTGGGCCGGGCCAATTCAAAAATCAATATTGAGTTTTCTATTAAGATTTTCTCAATATTTACCCGAAGTTGGGAAGTTGGCGGTGTGATCCACCCCCGTGCCTCGGAGAGCACGTTAAGCCGTCGGTCCTGCGCCTAATCTCTCTGCGGTCGTGTCGGATTTTCGTCACATCGGACTATGAGAGTGAAGGAATAGAGAGTGTACTTGTAGTGTATTATGCCTGCCAATCCGCAGTGGAGCAGCGTGGTGGGTCTATGCTCTAGGAGGCCCGTGCCCAGCAGTGGGACGTTAATGGGTTGCTACTTACTTATTACTACATATAATGATTGTGTTTTATTAGTCGAATGCCCTAATCCTAGGAACCATAAGCTATATATCATCACGTTACGACCAATAGGAACTGAGCAGCAATGAAAAACTGTATACCCTTTCTGAGCTTCGTTCGTTGAAGAATTAAAGTTACGCAATGAATAAGTCTTTTTAAAAAGTTAAAAGTACTTGCGTACAAAGTACACATGTCAGAAGTAGAACTTCTTTGGCAAACTAATTTTTACTTGTTTATTTTTATACAAATCTAAAACTTTAGATTTCCAAGACTTGAGAAGGAGGGTAACTCAAAGTAAATGTTAAAAGTGTCGAAAATTAATACAAATCATTTATTGCAATCTCAAATGGCGAATTGGAAATAAAAATGCCACTTATTATTTGTTAATATTAGAAATTATTACTGAAATTTTGCTTTTGAATTTAGATATTTAAATACTTTAAACGAATTAGCATAAAAATCGCTGCATATCTTTGTGACGCTTTCATCCGTAAAAATTTTAGCCTCATGCGTCTAAAGAAGTTTCAATTCAGAAAGTTTTCGATATACTATCTTAAGAGATAGCTTGAAGTCTATCACTAATATGTCATCTTTTATGATTGATTCACTATAACCTGATTTAAAGTTTTTAAACTGGTTCTCTCTCTCTTTTGTAACAAAGTTTCGTAGACAGTTAGTGTATAGTCTATACAAACAATTGAAATTGGAGTGTGAGTAGAGGTACTTACATAAAAACTCATTTCATTCCATCATTACATACTAATTGCAACTAGATGGAAATCTAAGACGGTTGAACTGATTTGGATGGAAATTTCACTGGGTGATAAGCTAAGTTATACTTACAATACTTAACAGTAACCAAAATTTACAGATAATACCCCAGGAAACAGCTCGTTTTGATAATAAATAGTAACTGTTTGAATAATAAATAATAAAAGTTTTGATAATAAATTATGCTAAAAAATCATTTATTATACGTTCTTGTGAAATATTCAATAACCTAAGTGATATAGACATATTTAATGATGGAAAGTCCTCAATCAAAGGAAATATTAAATCTTATCTGTTAAGTAAAAAATAAAAAAAGAAAAAGAAAAAATGTTGAGATAAGTACACAATAACACTATACACAGTAAATTGTTTGTTTCCCAAATAAAAAAAAAACTGTAACAATTTCCTTTCTAATAAATAAATAATAACTATGTTAACAAACACTTAAAGTATTAAGTTAAAATCAATATTTTCTAAGAAAAGAGGATGATAAAACCATTTCCCGAGTTCCACGGAGCGATCTTTGTCAGAAGTATATAACAACCATTGACAACAACTTCCAACAATTTTAAAAGTTTGATGTTCAGCTTTACTCCTCGAATTGGAATTTTTCAATGAAAATACATATGGGTTTAAAATGCTTTTGAACAATCTAGATTGATATTATCTATTTATATATGTATATGTCGGAGTGCAAGAGTCTGTGGATCGCTGGTCCGTGTGTAATAGTCTATGGAACGCTGGCGCCATCTTTGCATCGGCGTGGGGGCAGAGTCAATAAGTGGCAGTCCGGCCCGTCTCTCGGGAGTTCTCGAGCGGCGGTCGGCCGGAGTGGTGGACTATTGTAAATTGATATCGGGAACATTAAGTAATTGAACATTATAATCCGAGTTAATTAACAAAGTGTGTGATTGCACCAACATTACCCACGAACGCTCACAGAATAAGAAATGAAATAATGGATCCAATGAATAACGATGTCGGCGGAGAACCCTACACCCCTATGCTTTATGCTGCTCCGTTCTCTCTTATTCTCCGACATATATATCTCATTAAAACTCAAAAACAGCTGGACTGAGTTAGCTTATTTTGGTTTTGAATTATTTGTGTAAGTCCAAGGAAGGTTTAAACGGTGAGTAAATATGACAAAAATGCTTAGAATATAGTAAAAACAACAATTTCGCTTTCCCTTAGAAACTATTCCTATCTGTCAAACATTTGGTGTCGATTTCAATTTAAAATAATAATTTTGTTTTTATTTGTTTCTGTCATTTTACATTGACATCGAATAATTTCTGATCGAATCTATAATATTTCGCAAACTTTGGCGGGAATCTAGTCGTAAAATTGTTTTAGATCTTTAAGTAATCAAACAGCTTCTTTAATGAAAGCTTCCAGGCACCTTAATTTTGCCAACATGATTCAGGTTCAGACGAATCCCTACCCGTTCAGACGGTTCAGTGGACTGTATGTGGTTCAGGTGCTTTGATCTTGCGGATTCAGTGTTCAGTTCTTGAGAGCTTCGGTCTTAAGTTTCGGATCTTCAGTTCTTCGTTGTTTGAGGGTTCGGGTCTTCGGTTTTTCAATATTTGATGCGAGGTCTTCAGGGTTCGGAGGTTCGGTCGTCCGTGTTCGTGCTTCAGTCTTCGGTTCGGCAGAGTTCTAGTTCGATGGTTACAAGTCGCGCTTAGTACTGAGATCTACTCCACTTGGGAGTCTAAGGCGAAATGTGTCCGATCGAATCAGGGGAGTGCCCGTTCATACAAATCTCCCACCCGATAACCACATGCGGTCGGTCGAGCGGGAGAAAAGGCAATCGCGGGTGCTGAGGTAGGTGCGGGAGGGGGGTCGCCGGCGATTGACCAATCAGAATTAGTCACCGCCGGCGACTTGCTAAGCTCACTGCTCCCGTCCGCAACAATGATATAAATTACATACACAAACCTTCTATTTGTGAATATTGCATCAAAATTCGTTCATTTGATTTGAATATCGCCAACAGACAGACACACAGACAGGAGTGATTTATAATAAGTAATGAGAAGTAAGTAGCCCGGAGTCATCATTTATAAACGCAGACGAAGCCGCGGGCACTGGCTTGTTCATACATTAATGTTACAATAATTTAATATCAAATAACAATAATTACAAACTCGTGTTTATCTTAAGACTATGAAATGAGCAGTCAAGTGTAAATTTGTTTAAAGAACAATAGCTCACGAATGGCAAGCGAGCAACCCCGGTAACGGATCGCTAGCTTATAATACTAACAATGGTTTCCAAATAGTATTGTTCCGTTTGTTCGTGTTTGTATGCCATCACACACACTCGCTTTAGGTCAACATGTTTCATGTACCGACGTAAATCTTTGCTTTGGAGCCACACAATTTAAGATTTCTCCATTTCTGTATTGCTGACAGGTTACCTCTTGACTGTGATCTCAATTGATGGTAACTGATGATACATTCTAAGATGGGAACGTCCTATATAACCTAATGCTATTCCACAAAATATTTATAACATTTTGTCTTGACCAATTGGGTCAAATCAACATCGATGTTATGGGAGGACTAGAATCATCTAGCAGGCTAGGCTATGTGCTAGAATTATCACTAGCATGTCACCATATGTATGCTGTATGCTAATAATAAAGTATGCTGAATATATGCTTGCGAGACAGATGGAGACAATTGGATATTAGACATTACCAAAGAAACCGTGGTCCGAATAAAAACCAGAAGATTGAAATGGAGATGGACGGGCCATATTATGCGAACCCGAAACGAAAGATGGACCAACAAGATATCTTAGTGGTACCCCAAGAACCGGGAAAAGACGCAGAAGCAGACCAGTACAAAGATGGGTAAACCATTTGCCTACAGGTTGGCAAAGATTGGCAACAAAGCGAAGCAAATGGATGGATCTATAGGAGACCTATGTCAATGACAGCCTGAGCCGATGCTGATAAAAAAAAAAATAGACATAGAAAATTAGATTGAAATATAATATATATGTTAGAGTAATTTTAAGTTTATATCAGTCAGAGAACAAAAGCTATTTTTATTTTATATATAGTGACAGTGATCGGCATTGATCAAGACTCTCAGCGCAGCGAATAAAACTCTAGAGAGTAAAGGTGGTACCGTACAGTATCTTGGATGGCAGCAACCCTTCTGGCAAGTGATCCCTCATAGGAGCTGAGGTCGGAAGTCTTTGCGGGTGCTTACAGAGCGGAGTAGCTGCGACAACCAGAGGGGAACTATCTGACACCGACGAAGTTATGAGGGTTAAGATTGTAGAGCCTAGGCCCAATGATGGAAGGAAGACCTTGGGTCCCTAGTAGCGAGTTAGGCCATTGAGAAGGCAATTGGTCTTCACCTGGAGAAATGGCTGAGCAAAGGGAAAGAATTTTGTTTCTACAGCTGGTTGCTTCGCCAAATACCTGTATAAAATTGTAGGTTGTGAGCATGCGGCCATCTGTGATGAGTGAATGCCCTTTTAGATACAGCGCACAACACGGTAGCAGAATGTCCCGCCTAGGGATCTCAGCGACTTATTTTGACGTCGCTAATCAGCATTGACCCACTCTGGCAGGTATTATAGAAGTATACTCGTCAATGCTTAGGTTTTGCCTTCTTTTGCGAAACGTCATGTCGCTGAAGGAGACAGCGCAAAGGGGAGAGTAAATGGTGTCTCATACTCATATTAATTTTATCATGATGGTAAATTGGACAAAAGGATCAGATCCTTTCATCCAATATCCCTTAGTGTCTGAAGATAAAGCTCTACGAACAGTGCGTGGTTCCCATGATATCCTACGGCTCCGAAACGTGGTCGCTGACATAGTCAGCCATCGCTAGTTTTGCGGTAAAGGAAGACTTTGCGAATAAACCTGTATATCCTGATGGCTTTATCTTTCAAGGCTGAGTAAACTCACTGGCAGTAAGCCAAAATAGTCACAAAACCTATCGCTGGGTTTTATTGGTGATTTTTATCCTCCCCATCGTTTAGTGGAGCATCAGAGGATCGGTAGACGCAATCTGCCCTGGTGCTCCGGAAGACTCCTGCTGGGAGGATTAGGAATGAGGCCGGAGACTCGCAAATCTACACCTCCTACCTTACAAACTCCACCACCCGAGATGAGGATCGTATATAGCATCTTGCCTAATACCTCTTTATTTTAGTTTGAGATTTCTAAATATCCATCCAATAAAAAAATCGCGTTCAAGGTTTGTATTTTCTGCCATTCCACAGCGAATCAGCGTGAGTTTATGCTCTAAATTCCTATTCTTCTATGAATGAGGAGATCTGTGTGCAGCAGTGGGACATTAAAAGTATGTTCTTACCCTTTGTTTTACAGATAGGTAAGACAGTAAAGTTCTCTTGTCCACGCTTTCCTCGTGGCTTCATAATCTTAACCCAACAATAAATAGTGATCCAATCCGAATCGTGTCGTCGCGTGCCGCGGCAACTTAATGGACTATTAACAAGATATAACCTTATCCGCGACTATAGGCGATAATATAGCGTATTGACACAGCCTATTATGATACCGTTAGATTAATGAACGTATTGTGTAAGCGTGTACACTCTTACTAAAGAAAGACGTAAATAAAAACCTACAGTTTTAGATGACTTTTTCAATCCGACTTAATAGATAATTCAACTTTCAAATCTCCTATTGGAAATTGTCTATCGTTTAAGATGTTTGTGTTTTGGATACAGTTCAACCAACAAGGATCGGGTGCTAAGTTTATACCCCTTCCATAGATTTTAAAGCCAAGAGGTTCGCATTCTTTTAAAAGGTTTTATCCTTTTGTTTCCTCTATATAATCACCTGGAGCCGTTACTCTTTGTTTTGCTTAAAAAAAAAAGAAAACAAGGTNCGCGGCAACTTAATGGACTATTAACAAGATATAACCTTATCCGCGACTATAGGCGATAATATAGCGTATTGACACAGCCTATTATGATACCGTTAGATTAATGAACGTATTGTGTAAGCGTGTACACTCTTACTAAAGAAAGACGTAAATAAAAACCTACAGTTTTAGATGACTTTTTCAATCCGACTTAATAGATAATTCAACTTTCAAATCTCCTATTGGAAATTGTCTTTCGTTTAAGATGTTTGTGTTTTGGATACAGTTAAACCAACAAGGATCGGGTGCTTAGTTTATACCCCTTCCATAGATTTTAAAGCCAAGAGGTTCGCATTCTTTTAAAAGGTTTTATCTTTTTGTTTCCTCTATATAATCACCTGGAGCCGTTACTCTTTGTTTTGCTTAAAAAAAAAGAAAACAAGGTAAGTAGCAGCACATTAACGTCCCACTGCTGGGCACAGGCCTCCTCACTCATATGTGAGAGGGTTTTTAGAGCATAGACCCACCACGCTGCTCCACTGCGGATTGACAGGCACGAGGCACGAGGATGGATCACACCGCCAACTTCCCAACTTCGGTCTAATATTGAGAAAATCTTAATAGAATACTGTTTTGCTTAATAATAGATTTTTAGGTAAAACTAAACAAATAAATAAATAATAAAAAACATTGTATACTTTTATGAAACCACGATGCAAGTGAAAAGGTGATGGATACCATATTGGCTTTGCCTGCTTTGCCGAATACTTTGAAAGTGAACTTTACCACCACTTTGCAGCCAGCTGTAATGCACCGTGCGATTAATGGACGAAAAAGACAGATCGATAAGTAGATAAATTTTATTTCTCTCAGAAATTAATTACAGCACACATTACATAATGCAGAAGACCATGTAAAACATTCCAACTGTAAGAGGAAAAGTAAGCAAATAGTACTATAAAAAAAGAAAAATACCCAAAGATATGTAGTATAATAAACGTACAATACAATATAATAAATTTATTATTGTAACTATTAATAGATACATGATACACGAATATTGCCTGCCGCATTGTTCTAGTGGATAGCATGTTCGACTACAGACATGAGGTCCTGAGTACGAGTCCCGGGTCGGGCCAATTCAAAAATCAATGTTGTGTTATCTATTAAGATTTTCTCAATATCTGGCCGAAGTTGGAGGTGTGATCTACCCCCGTGCCTCGGACAGCACGTTAAGCCATCGGTCCTGCGCCTAGGAATAGAGAGTGCACTTGCGTACTATGTCTGCCAATCCGCAATGGAGCAGCGTGGTGGGCCTATGCTCTAAAAATCCTCTCCCATATGAGTGAGGAGGCCTGTGCCCAGCAGTGGGACGTTAATGGGCTGCTACTTACTTTTACTTACACGAATATATAAAAAGTGATGCGTCTTGAGGCGCCCGAAAGAAGTGATAACTTAAACTAATCTAACTCGAACTATTTAATATCAAAATGGTCTAACTTGAGGAAAGCTTAGATTATTATTTTAAATTTATGTGTACTAATATGATAATACAAGGAAAGGTCATTAATAAAATCTTTTATTGATTAAGAAATATTATATTCTTAGTATTATTTCTCTTAGTATTAAATATTATTTCTTAGTCTTTCCGGTATACGGTTAGCGCTGTTAGCGATGGGTTAGAGTGAGAGAGGAGGAGCCTGCCTACCGCATGAGAGAAAGGGAAGTTAGTCAGACTGGCACCGTAGTGACACTTCAAAAAATTATGCTTATCGTGTGTTATAGATTACTTTCGCAATGAGATTGCGTATTTTTAACTAATACTTTATATTTTCAGTAATATATTTAATTTTGGTGGGCTATAAGGAAGTAACTCCATTGACATATTCGGTGATAAATTATATACCTTCAAAAATAAAATTATAAAAACATTTAGAAACACCAATCAATAAGTCGCACTAACTTAATATTAAATTACGTATTTTCCTTATTTTTTTGCTTTTTTTCATTACTTTTTTTTATTTTACTTTATTTTTCTTTACTTACTACATTATGTTTAAATAAATGTTTGTACGATCTATTGTTATTGCATGATGTGGCTACCTATAAGTGAAATTACATGTTTTGCGCTACCTTTATGTATTTTATAGTTTAAGTTTCTGTACATGTAATTTTGTTGGTGGACCAAATAAATAAATAAATAAATAAGTAATTTATCCGTCTATATACCTTTGTTGTGCTTATTGGCTTAAACCTTACTGAGGCGTCTCAAAAGAGTCTTTTGTTTTAGTTTCAAAGCTGGGAAAATAAGATAAAGGCTTTACTAGGAAAAACATGGGCTGGGAAAGCAATTAACAGAATAGAATAGTGGACAAACAGAAAATAATTGGCATTGATTGGTCGATATAAATGTATGTCTCATGTTCTTCCCTGACTTTTCTGTGTGGCAATAAGTTATCGCCGAGTTGACGGGCTATGTGACCAAAATACTCAAGAGTTTTTCGAAGGCACGTGAATGAGTCTTGGTTGTTCCACGATTTTCTGTTCATCCATAACCCCAAACGACCAAAGCACTAAGCTTGGAAGAACCGAACCCTGAACATGGATAACTTAACAACCGAATCCTGAATTCGTAAGCACTGAACCATGAAGAATTGAAGCCCCCGAAGTCCATACAGTCCACTGAATCTGGAGGGACTTGTCTGATCCTGAATCCCTCCCCAACAAATATATTATTTGGGAAGAAAACTGTATTTGATTTAAAAATGCTGTAAATGCTACTTGAATAAAAAATTTGAATTCAAATTCAAAATTTTCTGCTTTCTTTACTTTTACATCTCTAAGACAACTATTTAATATTTGATTAATATCAAATTTGCTTTTGACTTAATAAAAAAGTAACTAAATTCATCCACAATAATATAAATGTTAACAGTCGTATGTCATAAAACACAAAGCAGTCCTTAAAACTCCTTAAATTAAATCAAGCCCTTACGCTTGTTTACATCTCTTCAATTTCGACAGTTTATAAACATAAAGTATTACATACTAACTTTACGGGGTATAAAGGAGATGTCAAACAGATTGAAGCGTTTATTACTCTCCAAAACACCAGGACAAATACAACAAAGTAGCCCTTAGGGTGTTAACAATAGCGAATATATTCCCATGGTGTGTTTTATGCGAAATTTCGTGAATATTCCTACATCGGGCTACATTTTCATTGTCAAATAAATGTAATTTACGTCATGTTACCCCTTACCTCGGGCTATGCAGTGAATTTTGTGATAAGACTAGTGATTTCGTTATTTATAACCCCTTTATTACCGAAGATAGTGTGCTGGTGTGGTCATGTGTAGTCGCCAATCGGTAATCTCATGCAATTACTTGCAAATATGGAATTTCGTTGTAAAATTGCCAGTTTAGTTTCACAGTAACCTAGTGGACACACATCATCTATGCTCCGTTTCTGGTTGTATCCTCTAGTGATAGTTTTGTTTATCTTGCAATACTACTCCATCTGTTTCCATGTTGCGCGATATGGACTGCATCCAAAACCTGAGTATTGACAGTAGTGGGGATTTGATCAATCCAGCGTATAACTTCTCCCTCTTGGTCTTTTTCCATCGATTTTCCGTGTGATAATAAGTTTAGTAAGTGAGGACCGGGTTTATGGGCTATGTAGCTAAAAAAATCAAAATTTCTTCTTATACGCTGAACACGTGGTACTTTTCCCCAATACTACATCGTTCCAATGAACGAAATACACGAAAGTACGGATACCCTCCTCATTCATAGGAGAAATGATTCTTTTAGATAACTCTACTTTAATGTATGTTGTCTACAGACTTGTTTTCTAGCTACAAATCATCTATAGGTGTTAACTGAAACGTTTATATTTGAATCCGTTTTAATATATAAATTTAAGCTAATTAATGTGGCAAAAGCTTCCGACAGGCTATTTCATCGCTGGAACTCGTTGCAGTCTCAGAAGTCTTAAATTACACTGGTTCTATAAAATAACCACCAAGTAGGCCTATTACAGCACTTTTCAATCGTCAAATATCGTTTTTTCTATATATTATTTAAATGAATGACTGATGATAACAATAAAGAACGCCTTCCAATCTAATGTTACGAAGGTTCCTTCGCGCCCTGATCTGAGAAAATCCCACAAAAACCTCGGTACGTTTTTTTTTGTCATCATCATTACAATAGATATTTTAAAATTTATTCTATATCTATATACATATAGAGCAATTCATTCACTCCCACGCTTTTTTGTCTTCCAAGTATTCTATCAAATTTTAGAATGATTTCTCAATTAGTTATCTTTTAATAAAAGATTTAAATTTATTAAGCGACATCTTTGTAACTCCTTCTGGGAGCTTGTTGTAGCAACGTATACAGTTACCCTTGAATAACTTGTCAATTTTATGTAGCCTACTAGAATTTACAGCTATTTTATTCTTATTTCTTAAGTTATATGAGGTGCATTCACTTTTTTCCTAAAAGAGTCAATATTTTTATGGACGTACAACAAGTTTTCTAATATATATACGCCGAAATTTTGGAATGTTACGTTGTCTACGGGCTCAGGTTATCAGTGATTTATGCTAAAGAGAAGTGACGATGGGACTGACATGTCTTGTGGACAAAAGCCCCAAGTAATCTCTAGAAACAAAAGCTTCTGGAAGATGTAACGCGTGAATTCTCACCGTAGAAATTTGAATTCTGGACAAACACTACTAGGTTTTTGTTTATTAAAAGAAACTGAAATATTTGATTATACATTTCTGGCTTGCCAGACTGTAGTGGAGGAGCATGGTGGGTTTATGCTCCAAAAAACACTTTCTCCTATGAGTTCGGAGACCTATGTCTAGAAAATGAACGTTAATAAATTGATATGAGTCTATGATGAATGGCAATATTTTGATGAATGGGGAACAAGTGTAAGAGGTGAAAGAATTTCTATACTTGGGATCTAAATTTACAAAAGATGGAAGATGTGAAAGTGATATTGAAAGGAGAGTGAATGCCGGGAATATGGTAAATGGTGCTCTGCACGCCTTTATGAATGGCCAGATGGTGTCTCAAAAGGCCAGACCGGCAGTGCATGCAGGAGTGTTGGTGCCAACACTTATGTATGGTACTGAATGTTGGGTATGGCAGAACAATTACATAAGTAAAATAAATGCGGTAGAGATATGAGTGTTGAGAAGTATGAGTGGAGTAAAACTGAGTGACAGAGTAAGAAATATGGTAAGAGAACGTTGTGGTATAAAAGAAGACGTAGTGACTAAAATTGAGAAAAGTATGTTTAGATGGTTTGGGCATGTAGAGAGAATGAATGAAAGGAGACTGACAAAAAGGATTTATAAGTCAAGAGTGAATAGGAAAGTTGGAAGGAGAAGACCAAGGCGAACGTTCCTGGACCAAATCCAGGACAATTTAAATAGAGGTCAGGTCAAGAGTACTCTAAACCGACAAACTTGTATGAAAGGTTTAATGAGAATAACAGAAGCGAAGGAGATATACAAGGATCGTGGCAAGTGGAAGGACGTAGTCTCTGCCTAACCATATGGGAGTGAGGCGGGATCCTATGTATGTATAGATTGCTACTTATCTTTTCTATAAGATATTATATGTAAGAATTTTCTAGTAAAGTTGTAAATTTACTTTCATATTCAGCTAGAAACAATATTGCTACGGACTAGTTACTTCAATTGTTATTCTAAACTTTTATTGCTTACAATTACGTGCTTGACTGTGATCTCACGTGACAGTATGTGATAGTATAGGCTAAGATGGAAGCGCATTGAACTAAACTGCGTTTTCCACCAGCTTATATCTAGACAAATCAGAAAATCCAATTTCTTACATATGCCCTTTCGGGAATACCATCCAAGACCTCTGCTATTAAAGCGAATATAATCACCATTATGAAATAGTTACGAGTCGAAAGAAGATTAAATTGTTATAAAAAGAAAAACTGTTTTTGCAGTATTAATTATCTTTATAGTAGCTTAGTAATAATTCTTTTCAAAGCTGTTTTCTTACTTTAGTAAAACCAGACTCTAGTATCTCAAGTTATCAAGTTTAAAACACTGGCAAAAATTATTTTTATGGCAGTATTTTACAACTCGAGTTTGATGCTTTTAATATCTGCTGTAGACTTGCTTTTGTAAAGGTAATAGTCTATTAACGTCCCAATGTTGGGCTTTAACTTCTTTTACTTATAAAATATAGATTTTTGGTAGTTAACTACCTACTTACACTGAAGTCAATGAGGTTAAATGGCACAAATGGATTTGAACAAATTGAGGTAGTTTCAATCTCTTTATATGTAAAATTTCCTTATTATGAAGGGTTTTATCTTGGAAGAACCATCCAGGTTTAATTCCAAGGAAGAGATTTGATCATTACAAAAAGTTTACTAAAATAAAACTTAAGTTTAACATTCGTTTTGGCATTTGTGTTTTTGTATGTAAATATGTATGTTTGTAACGTTTTCACACAACAACTACTGGACTGATTTCAATTTTTTTTCACCATTTGATAGCATTTTCATTCAGCGATATAGGCTATATTACTTTCTCGAAAAAGATACGCATTAATGTAATCCAAGGTGTCAAAAAATTTGTCACAAAAAACTGTCATCGCGTGCGTTAGGGAAACTCTTGATGATAGACCAAAAAACGTTCTACAATATTATAGAAAGTATTAATATCTACAAAAAGCCCAGGATACTATATGTTCAACTACTGTAGTTATGCCACTATAACTACTTTTTTACATTTTAAAAGTTAATAAAAGTGCCGACAATAATCAAACCATATTATTCATACTTCTGTATTAATTCTAGTGCTATTAAATATTAATATAATATTTTATTAAACTCCGTTTCAATACCTGTGAAATACTTTTTAAATTATTAAAATCGGACATTCCATTCAAAAGATATAACGAATTTAAAAATATAAAAATAAAGAATCCCGAGTCAAACTCCAGTGTCAAATGTTGTGTAAAGAGAAGTTCTGAGACAATAAAGTATTACAAATAAATCTCTTCTCTAATATTATAGACGAAAGTTTTAGATTTAGTATTTTTGGCGTTATTTTTAACAATTTATTATAATCAAGTTAAAAATTACTGGATCAATGCTGTAGCGAATTTTTATTTGGTTCATGTCGGACATTCCACATAAATGATGTTACGAATCTAAAAATGTAGTAGTTAGATATACATTTATCAGAAATAACACGATAATGGGTACTAATAATTATCAATTTTAACTATTCTTTGAAAATTATTAAAAAAGCAAATAAATGGGATTTTCATAATAAAAGGTCGATATCCAAACTAAAATATTCTGTACTTCCAGTAAACTCTTTTTGTCAATGACTCTGCCACCGGTTCACAACCTACAGACTAGATGAAGGAGAATCCGGCATAAAACTTCATAGTCTCTTACTCTTTTGTTTTTATCCATGTTAGATTTAATATAAATTACAGTAAAATGCATCATCAATATCGATTAAGTATAAAAATAAATATCACACAATTATCATTATTACATATTAAAAAGACATCAGTTTAAATTTAAAGAAATACACTTAGCTTTTTATCGCAGAGCAGCCCTTTTTATGACACCACTAACTTAAAATACAATAATTCGTAGCTAACCTTGAGTAAAAACTGACTTCTCGACTAACTTTTAGGACTATTTATACATTTGTCGTTAATGATGTCATTAGCATAAATCACCAATGGCAGCGTTTGGTGGCAAGTATATTTCTTAAGTATCTTATTTATTAAGAAACTACCATTCCCCGTTAGAATTTAGTAGTTACAATTAATATAATTTAAGTAATTCTTATCCCAAATTGGCATCATTTACAATGTTTACAAATTCACCAATGGGAACGATATAGTGAAGGCCATTCTTTTCGTGAAGGTCATTCTTTCTAAGAATACGATTTAGTCAAATGACGAACCGTATCCGTTATTTAAAATGTTATTCTATTTGAAATATATCATAAATTATTGAAAATACGCTTATACTATCACATTCGTTGTATAGTAAAATCTGTATATTGATTATATTATCAGAGTACGTGTGTATCTAACAATCTGAAGGGAAGTAATCAAAAACTAAACGCAATAAAACTTTTATATTAACAAAAATAAATCCATAATCTGACTTAGTAGACTTTCTACTGCTACTATATCGATATCTACGAGAGTGACACTGCAGGATATTGGTATTATCAATTTTTTTTTAACCGACTTCAAAAAAATTAGGAGGTTATCAATGATCTTGATGATTTTTTTTATATGAAAGGTGGTGCTTGTCACAGGGTCCCATTTTATTTTAATCCAGTTCTGATGATGGCATTCATGAGAAAACCGGATAAGTCTTAAATTTGCATAAAGCATGTGCGCAACAAATGGACGAATAACTCAAGATCAACCGATTTCGATGACTCTTTTTATTAGAAATACTTCAAGGGTTATTTAACGATAGTTTGGTTAGTTTCTGATCATGTGATCTCTGACAAAGTAACAGAAGCCTTCAATTCTTAGGAGAAAATTAACGATACTCGGCAGAACCTTTTATAAGCTATCCAGATATTTGAGTCGCCTACCGTAATGTCGGTATGGTCAAGCGATTGTTGTAGTCAACTATGATGATTAATGGAACTCCTCAACGGCTTACAGTAAGGCTGCGATTTATAACAGTATTATTTATAACTGTCTGTAATCAAATGGCCTCATTGGTCTAGTGGTTAGCATGTTCGACTACAGGCATGAGGTCCTGGGTTCGAGTCCCGGGTCGGGCCAATCAAAATCGATATTGAGTTTTCTATTAAGATTTTCTCAATATTTGCCCGAAGTTGGGAAGTTGGCGGTGTGATCCACCCCCGTGCCTCGGAGAGCACGTTAAGCCGTCGGTCCTGCGCCTGATCTCTCTCCGGTCGTGTCGGATTCCCGTCACATCGGACTATGAGAGTGAAGGAATAGAGAGTGCACTTGTGTACTATGCCTGCCAATCCGCAGTGGAGCAGCGTGGTGGGTCTATGCTCTAAAAACCCTCTCTCATATGAGTGAGGAGGCCTGTGCCTAGCAGTGGCACGTTAATGGGCTGCTACTTACTTACTTTACTTTTAACCAAATGGCAATGATCTTACGTTTGTTGCCGCATTGCAATATTATAAGGTGTATTAGGTGTGAAGTGGTGGTAGAAGAGTCTGGGGGCGGGGAGGGAAACTTTTGCGTATTAGTGATGTGCTTGATTACCATATAAAAGACTATCGATAGTGGGGTGGCAAAATAACCGACCTGTAACGTATAAGGTTGCGGGTTCGATCCCAGGTGCGGTAGTACACATGAAGTTTTGCTTTGGAATGTTGTTTCATTTAATCGGTGCTGCCTCATACGAGCAACAAGTTTTTTTCTTACTTATTCCCAATTTTGTAGAAATTTGGAGAAATTTGGATGGAGTTGTTTATCTAAATCATTCTCAAATCTACTTGATCACCCATAAAATGTCACATCAAAATCACTCAAGCCGTTTATGAGTAGTGGCTTATATACAAAGGTAATTCATATATAAAGATTGCTGCTTCCTAGGTAGGAATTATTAGGTAGGAAGGTATTTTCAGAGAAAACAAACAATCTTGCCGTTCAAAAAGACAATACAGTAAAGTAATATTATGTTTATCTATACTGTTTGTTTATTTCTACTGTTATGCGATTAACAGAGCGCATAGGAACAAAATAACAACATAAATAAACATACCCCTGGGAATTCGCTTTGTAGTTTGCATGTTTATGTTAGCCCCTGTATGTTTTTTTATTTCACAGACATATCTTGTTGAAAATCTTTCGTTTTATTGCTTACATAATTTCGATTTTTATTACACCTGGTGATAAGTGATGGTACAGTCTCATTACAGCGTCAAAGGAGCTAGTAAAAGCTCGTGCAAAAGAAAAAGCTCGCTCGTAATCAGTAGGAAAAAAAAGAGAAGGATCTTAATTCCATTTTGCAATATCTAAGCAAATACAATTATTTCAGGTTTTATTAAAAATATAATGTTTATTAAAACCTTTAAACTTTTAACGTGAGCTTTCAAAAGATTTTTCACACAACAAATTAATATTTAAACAAATAATAATTCCTTGTCAAAATCAAAATATTCTTTATTGAAGTGGGTTTCTAAAGCACGTTTGAATCTTCAGTAGTCTGTCCGTTGGTAACAAATCTACCACCGGTTCGGAAAGTTGACTCCGCTGTAAAGAAACCGGGAAGAAACTCAGCGGTTACTCTTTTAAATATAGTTTTGTTTATTACCATGTGTAATATTTTACTTTTGTTGCCAACTGGAATCAAGTCTTCAAGATTATAATATATTTTATTTTATTTATTTATTTATTTATCAACAAAACACTCAATCTTTAAAGGAATCTCTTTGGAACTCGCACTGGGTTTCCCTGTGTCGCGAGTGTCAAGACCTTCCTCCATAAACAAAAATAATGACAATATAAATAAAACATTTAATATAAAGAAAATAAGATTTGCCGGACTGCAACAGTACAATTTTCAGATTATAACTATTAATAATATGCCTTTTGTAAAAGAATGTAATTGACATATTTCTTAATATTATGCCGAGGCAAATCCGACTAATGATTTCCGAACCTTCTTCATCATCAGTCTCATCATCAATAACATCAGCGTCTTTATTAAGTATAAGTTTAATAGAGGTAATAATAATAATAAAATATTTATAAGCACGAATGTGAGTATATGAATAGTTAGTCTCCTGTTACATTCTACCATAAAACATTGGCGTGCAAAATATTAAAATCTTAAAGCTAATGTAAAACTGACATCTTATTTTTCATTTTTACACTAAATTGTATCATAAAATCACATTATATAAAGTGATATTGAAAGGAGAGTAAATGCAGGGAATATGGTAAATGATGCTCTGCATGCCTTTATAAATAGCCAGATGGAGTCTCAAAGCGTCACACCTGCTGTGCATGGAGGAGTGTTGGTGCCAACACTAGTATAAAGGTAAAATAAATGAAGTAGAGATGAGAGAGTTGAGAAGTATGAGTGGATTGAAACTAAGTGACAGAGTAAGAAATAGTGTGATAAGAGAACGTTGCGGTATAAATGAAGATGTAGTGACTAAAATATGCTTAGACAGTTTGGGTCCGTAGAGAGAATGAATGAAAGGAGACTGACAAAAAGGATTTATGAGACAAGAGCGAAAGGAAAAGTTGGAAGGGGAAGACCAAGGCCAACGTTCTTGGACCAAATACAAGACATTTTAAATAAGGGCCAGGTCAAGAGTACTCTAAACCGACGAACGCGTATGAAAGGTTTCATTAGAATGAAAGATGCGAAGGAGATATGCCAGGATCGTGGCGAGTGGAATGACGTGGTCTCTGCCTACCCCTATGGGAATGCAGCGTGATGCTATGCAATCATTAAAATTTTTATAATATGTCAATTCTTTGTCCGTTAGGTATTCATTTAAGTCAAAATACATTTTAATTAATATAAAATGTGCAGTTCATGTGGAGTATTTCGTAAAAGTTTAAAAGCTTCTGGCTGCTGATTATAAAATAAATCGTCGTCACTTATCATCAGATGATAAAAAGCACTAACTTAGCAGCAATTAAAGTAAAAGTATTTCATTAACTATTGAAAATTTGAACAAGGTTTATATAAAAACAAGAATATAAACTAATGGTAGGAGTTGAATAAAAGCAAATTGAATTAAAAATGCTGTAGACGGTTCAGTTTAACACACATTGAGTATTTGATGGATTGTACTCGTGTATTTTTTATTTATGAATAAAAGCGGCGCTAATTATTTAAAAAAATATGCCGAGAAAATTCTTTATACATTTTTAATACGAACCGAAACGGATTTATTTTACGCCATTTTGATTTTATTATGAACGCTTCGATAACTAGAACTGACGTCGAAGTTTTTTAAAGCAATAAACGGTTGGATTTAATATAAATTACTTTTAAATTTAAAAGAAATAATGCCTCAGTGGATAGACCCGTGGATTCTTAATTCACTAGCCCAAATCCTGGGCAGGCATTATTGAATTCATTGTGCTTTTATGTGAAGAAAAACTTCGTGAGGAAACCAGTATAACTAGGTAGCAATTTTATATGTAGCGGCTCTATTTGCTTTTATTATCCAATTTCATTGCTACATACTCATAAACCTTACGTCACTAAATCGTGTACAGTTCGCCAGGACACAATTAAAACTTGTCTCATTAATAACTGGGAATTTAGGTCGGTGTCGCTGAGACTAAGGTTGTATTCACATTACAAAAGAGAAGCAACTAAAGCTATAATATCAAAAACAAATCATTTATTATAGTGAGCAGACTATTGCCCAGCAGTGGGATATTAAATGGCTACTTATCTTATCATATTGATTGATTTTGTACGTAAATTGTTAGATTGCCTGCTGCTTTCATGGACAAAGTAACTTCAATTACTAAGTTAAAGTCCTTAAAGCCTCCTTGGCTTAATTATGTAGGACGTAGCCGAGGTCTTGGTTCGACTTTTGTCAAGGCAACATAGAAAAGTGTATATTATTTACTAATAGCCTAGTTTTGGACTGATAGGAGGCTTTTCTCGTGATTCGTTACGAATCTACTAAACGTATCTGTCAAGCAAATATGTGTTCCTGTACGTTAAAATCATTAAGAAAGTAAGTAGCAACCCATGAACATCCAACTGCCTGGGCACAGACTTCCTCACTCATTAGAGAGAGGGTTTTTAGAGCATAGACTTTTGGCAAGTATAAATAGTGTATCAAGTATCAAAATTAACTTTTATAACTTTATTTATTTGAGTATAAATAAGAAAAATACATATTTTAAATACCCTGGACCCTTAGCCCGTCACTTAGGGGTCAGGGTTTTCCCAGTTTTACAAAATATTCTATGCCAAGTCTTCAAAATTAAAAAAAAAATAATACTTTTAATTTAAAAGTAATCCATAATTCACGTACGTGTGTATGGGTGTGTGTGCGTGTGTGTTTGTGGATAATTAGAGTATCATATTCTCTGTTGCATTATCGTCTAGATTAGAAAGATATAGCCTTTAATATATTGAACTGTAATGTCAACACAATAATAAATATCATTGTTGTATTTATATTCATAAAATCTGTTAACACAGTGTCCGTGTAAATATAATAAGAGGCAAAATAAATAAATACTTTCACAATGTAAATAAGTGATAACATAAACCTCCAAACACAATAAAGCGTAATCGAAAAAGATACAAATGGTAGTCCCGAAACGTGGGAAGCTTTGGCCCTGTCGAGGGACAGGCATTACTGAAAGAAAAAAGAAAATTACGATGTCAAACAAACACATAATTTTATATAAGGACGCAATCATTTCAGCGGATCACGACGGAACGCCGAGTTACGCACATTATGGACTTCTGTGACATACAGACGTTTGGGTCAACTATCATTTGATATAGACTTTCTTCTTGCATTCGTTGGTATTTTCTGTGTGGTAGTAGTCTCCTTCTGTGAAGATGTTCTTCGCAAAAAGGAGACTGTCGAAAGAATCCGTGAGAGGGATGATCCCGCTTGCACAGTTGACATCGGACCCGCCTTGGTAACCGAACTGCCGCTATGCCTACGAGGGCTGCGAGGTCGAGAGCTGTTGTGGGGACACTGTCTGCTCCAAGATGACCGTCAGATTTTTGGGCTGCGGTGGCGCTGGTACGTACTGCCCAAGTAGCCAGTACCACCCCCGCAGCAGGCATTCGATGTACCGAGGGGGTTTTAGTAGGTAAAAGTCCCACATAACCCGATATCTTTTCCCCAGATCTCGGGTATGTTTTTGACCATTTCCCCCCCGTCAAGAAAAAAAAGGGGGCAGAAGAAACATCTGCTGTCCAGATTCCCAGCGAGGAATGCCCGAGCGAGCATATTTTCTGGACATTGTGCATTCGCTTTTTAAACCTCTTCATTTTAATTAAATGCTATTAAGGGCAGTTTCGGCTTAAATGTGATGTACCTGGTATCACATAATTATTTCATGTTAATGATAAGGAATAATACGGTATATTATAAATTGCACATTTTTTACAATAAATAATACGATAAAAATTTACATACATCGCTCCCATTCCTAAGTGTTCCAACGCATCTTCCCTTTCGGAGTTCCATTCTACCATTTCTATCTAAAGTCCTGGAAAAATGTTTTCATCATCAACTCTGCCTGTTTCTAATTAAGAATAATCTACGTGATACTCTACAATCTGGCTTCCGTTCTGGTCATAGCACGGCTACCACTCTAGTGAAAGTATCAGATGAAATTAGACTGGAAAGGGACAACAAGCACCTCACAGTACGAACTCTGCTCGATTTCAGCAGCGCCTTTGACTCTTTTTATCATGACATACTGTTAAGCCTATTACATTCCCTTAACGTATCTCCATCCGCACTGGAATGGTTTCAGAACTACCTGAGGAGCCATGTGGTAACGTATTCGTATAGATGATACCATCTCATCGTGGGGCAATCTGAGCTGGAGTACCTCAGGGTGGCGTATTGTCACCATCACTTTTTGCAGTTTTCAACAATTCTATAGCCCAAAGCTTATCATCTCTCTACCATCTGAATGCAGACGATCTCCAAATATTTACCCAATCCACTTTTGATAATTTATCCTCTGCTATATCAGTCATTAACTGTGATTTAGATCGCATCCAAACATGGAGTTTTGTGAATGTGAATCCAAATATTGATAGTAAAGGTTATAGTCAAGTATAGTCAAGTGTAGAATACTCTTACACCTTATATTTCCCTTTCCAACTTTCTCATGCACTCTAGATTCATAAATCCTTTTTATCAGTCTCCTTTCATTCATTATCTCTTCATGTCCAAACCATCTAAGCATAACTTTCTCAATTTTAGTCACCTTCTTTTAAAACTCAACGTTCCGATTGTTATGTTTTAGAAATACTTATATAGAACCTCGGTCTTTTATTTATTTCGTCAAATTCAGCACTTTATCATATAAAAATTGCGAATCTTCTATTAAGAGTGGAAGTAGCCCCTATAGCAGTAGGTTCTGCTGTTCCTTAAAAATATCCAAAACAAATAAAGAAAAAAATCAAAGAAAAATTAACAACTAACTTAACACAAAACTTAGACAGTGTATATAATTATTTTAGACTGTGCATTGTAAACTTTTTTATATATCTCGATAGGATATACAATTCCGTAGTATATTAATTTGATCTATCTTGTAGGGTTTAGCCAGAGTTCCGTAGCGTAGTAGCCAGAGTTGCGATTTAATCGCACAAAAATATCTTTGTCACGACATTATATTACAAATATTTGAATGCTGTTTTTATACTATTTTTTTTTATTTATTTGTATGTATTATACATATAAACCTTCCTCTTCTTCCTCTATCTATTGCTGAAAAATCAGTTTAGAAGATGTAATCAAACGATCAGCGTATGCGATTTATGTGAAGACGTGCCATTATGCCGCGCTCTTTTAGGGAAGTAACCTTCGCCTAACCCTCCCTGTACGGACGTTTCTTGTGTCAATTGCCCCGCGGGCCGAATAGGGTCTTGTGTTATGATTTTTATGTTTGCTAATAGTTAAACTATGCAATGTTATCATTTGTTTATTAAATTAAGACTCCGGTGTAGCGTCATGTTGCGCTAAACTTTGAGATAGTGAAAAAAGCCGCTCTTGAATTCATAGGCTTATATCTTAAAAATTAAAACTTACCTCAAGGTTTGTTATTGTTATTCACATCAATTATATAATTAAAAAACACCAAAAATTACAAATAAACACACAGTTTGCAAAAAATCACAAAAAACTTAACGGCCTTCGACTCGACACACGCACCGCTACGTAACGGTCACTTTATAACTGATTTATATTTTGTTTTTTCTGTTGTCTGGTATTATCTCTACGCATATTTTGTTACGACAGTTACTGAAAAGCGAAATAGATAATGAACATTATGATTTAAAAGGAAATAGTTGCTTATATTTTTTATTGCCCGAGTTGACACAGCACTATCGTATCACAACAACTAGTAGTTGACAAGAGCAATCTACTTTAAATAGGCCTTGTTAACCGGTAGTTTACATTGATGTAAAAGAGAGTAACTACAGAGTCTATACTAGTTGAGTTTTTATTGACTCAGTGGAGGCTGCGAAAGGTGCCGCTGGGTCATTTAATTTACAGAGAGTCTTACACTTAACAAATATATTAAAATTTACTAGCAATACTGTCCACGGAGTTGCGTAAATACATTTCCCAGATAAAAAAAAGTTGTGTCGATTGTTGTATTCACAATTTTTATCCAAATTATGTCCATTGAACACGAGTGGAGGGGGCATGAAGGAGATGACAGAGAGAATCACGAACATAATCACTGTATAATGCTTCTAATCATTTTCTCCCGCGTTAAGTTCTTATGAACTTATGTGTCACTACTGTCGTTTTTTCGTTTCATCGACTTTCAAATCACAACGATGCCAAAGAAATTTTCACTTCAATAATATGCGTTACGGTTGAAATCATTTAAATAATTGAAATTTCAAAGTCGAAATATCTTTATTCAAGTTGGCCTATTACAGCACTTTTGAATCGTCAAATGCAGTTTCTTTTTCATATATTATTTTAATGTATGAATTGATGATAACAATAAAGAACGACTTACAATCTAAAGTAACGAGGATAGCTTCGCGCCCTGATCTGAGAAAAGCCCACAAAAAAGTCAGTTACAATATATATATTTTAAATTTATTCTATATCTATATAGAGCAATTCATTCACTCTCACGCCCTTTTGTCTTCTAAGTATTACTTCAAATTATAGAATGATTTCTCAATTAGCTTTCTTTTAATAAAATATTTAAATCTATTAAGGGACATCTTTGTAACTCCTTCTGGGAGCTTGTTGTAGCAACGTATACAGTTACCCTTGAATGACTTGCCAATTTTATGTAGCCTACTAGAATTTACAGCAATTTTATTTTTATTTCTTAAGTTATATGAGGTGCATTCACTTTTTTTTCTAAAAGAGTCAATATTTTTATGGACGTACAACAAGTTTCCTAATATATATACACCGTGAACGTCATTATTTTCACTGCTCTGAATTTGTATCTTAGTGACTCTCTTGGACCCATATTGTAGTTCGCACGAACAGCCCTTCTAGGGTCTATCAGAAATCGGAGCGAAAGACAATCACTGATAACCCGTTATGATCTAAATTATAACGAAAGATTTAAATTTACTCAGCGACATCTTTGTAACTTCTTCTGTAAGCTTGTTATAACAACGAATTTCTTTTCTTGTTATCGTTATTTACCATTTAAGTGAGCTCTCATCCAATAAACGATATAAACGAGCATCAAGGCTTTGTTGCATATTTATATTGGCCATGTGTCACCTCCAGTCGTCACAGTGTGCTTCAACGGATCTTAATGGCCGCTATTTGACGCTAGACGTTGACAAATATATGTCTTTCACACCCGTAGCTAACTGGTTAACCCCTCTAACTGAGATATCAGTTTCTCGACTTGTTAGAAAAGATAGGTATATTCGCAGCTCCATTTGGAACTGATTCAGTTTCGCTTACCAAGGTTTTACTACGGTACTTTGATGGGAAGTGATATTTTACAACTTATACCTATATAAAGTATACTTTTATTAACTATCGAACTTACGGTTCACTTTATGATAAGTAAATAAAGCACTCTATAGTCTAGTACAGTAATTGACTGACAGGTAACCTTTAACATTCCTAAATGTTATTTCATACATTTAAAATAATTTCCCATAAGACAATTAGGATTTCTTCTAGACAACCTTAAGGAAGGAGACAGTTAAGACGAAGAAGAAGGTAAGTGAAATATGTATAATGAAATACATATATCTTGATTATATTAAAATTATATCAGATAAATACCTACATGTAGGTCATGTCGTTATTAAATGAGATTAAACTAAATGGAAAGGTAGTGATTTTTGTCTAATTTTACTTAACCACTTGAGATTTTGGTGGGAACTTGTAATGTCCATGATTACCAGGAATAATGAACTACCCAAGAAGTTTCCACCAAAATGGATGCATAACTTTTAAACTTCCTAATTTCGGGATATAAAATTGCTACTATTGGTTGAGAATAAGAAAACAAAACTTTTATTTTCTAAGCTTATTGAAGAGAGAGTTTTAAACAGAATGATCTTAAAACTCTATATATTTATGAAAGAGTCTTCTACGAAACACAGTCAAAATTTCTAATTTAGGTCACATTTTTTTTAGAAAGGGTGTAAAGTCTCGTTCCAAAACCTTATCAGACTCGATTTATCTACTCTTTAGGTTGTCTTTTATATGAGTACTTTGCTTTATACTGTCTCTTCTTATATAGTTTAAAATTCTTATAAGAGAAGCTGTAATAGTAAACATTTTACTAAGAATCTTAGCGGTCATAGGAACTACATGAGACACTTTACAACAGCAGTGAAGGAGAGCACTTCAGCTATAAATAGAGCGTGCAGTTTTGCAAAATAAAAATCGTTTCTATGTCAACTGTTTCTGAGAGAACAGTTAAACATTGTTATTAAAATAAGATTTAGTAAGTTTAGACAATCTTTTTATAAAGTTCTTTAAAAAACACTTGTTAACCGTATATTTATTGGCTTTGAAACCTTGGATCCACAACGTTATGGGTCATATGTCAAAATAGGTTTTGATACACAATAGTTTCTTCATTTATTTTTATATTGTTTATATAAATGACTCAGAGATGACTCGCCTGAACTCTCTTTGTAGGGTTCTATGTGTTTCTCAATACATCGTCGTCACTTCCACCGATAGACGTCCACTGCTGGACATAGGTCTCACGTAATGACGTCCACAAAGCCCGATCTTGCGCCGCCTGGCTCCAGCGGCTACCGACGACCCTCTTTATGTCATCGATCCATAATGTGGGGGGTCTGCCTACACTGCGCCGTCCGGTGCGGGGTCGCTACTCCAGCATATTCGGCCTCCAACATGCACCGGTCCTTCGGACTATGTGCTCCGTCCATTGCCACTTCAGGTTCGTGATTCGTAAAACTATGTCTGTAAGTCTGGTTCTCCTACGGATCTCTTCATTTCTAATTCGATCACGCAGAGGAACTGCGAGCTTCCGCATGAGGCTTATAGTCAGCGACCACGTCGCAGAACCGTATGTCATCACTGATAACAAGCACTGTTCGAAGACTTTGGGCTTCAGGCACTGAGATATATCAGATGAAAATGTCGACCGTAGTTTCCCGAACGGTGCCCAACTAAGTTGGATTTGGTGGTTTACCTCTGTGTCCTTGGCCCTATCTAATTAGACTATTTGTTCCAGGTATGTACACTCGTCTACAATTTCAAGTGCTGGGTTCTAAATGACGACTCATGACTTTGGTCTTCAGGCACTGAGGGATATCGGACGAAAAAAACCTTGAAATTTGTTTAATAAATTCTAACAGTCCATGTAAGATTCTTATATATGGATGATATGACATAATTTAATAATTGTTGTTGATTATGGCGGGTGTGGTCACTGTTGCGGCGATCCGTCCCCACTTGGAGTGTTGGGTTGCTAGACGTCACGGTTCTTTGTCCTACAGGTTGGTGCAGGTGTTAAGCGGACACGGGTGTTTTGATAAGTACCAGGTTGTGCGCTGTGTGGAGTCTCCTGCCTGCCGAGTGTGCGGAGCGGCTGTTGACTCGGCGCATCACACTCTAGCAGAACGCCCCGCTTTGGGACCACAACGCCATCTCATGGTATCCCTGATTGGAAGTAACCTCGAGCGTAGTTGATGTTATGCTCGGTGGGGAGTCACGTTGGAGAGCTGTGTCCTCCTTTTGTGAATCTGTCATCTTGCAGAAGGAGACATTAAAGAGGGAAAGGGAGATTGCGGTCGGTGCTGCTCCCGGCCGCCGGAGAAGAAGGGTTGCCAGAAGGCGCAGTTTTGCCCGTTTGCTTCCCATTCCTTGAACCTTTAAGTCGGATTCATCCAGAGTGCCAGAGCTGAATGCGTCAGCGAACATCTGGCCCGCAGTATTCGGATGAAGAGGGTTCCACTGGGTTTTAGTGGGTATTCTGGTGCGGCCAGCGAGTCCCACCCTGTCGGATGGAGTTGACTTCATGACGTGCGCAAAAGAATTTCCCAGTGAAAAAAAAAAAATAGGGAACATATTGATTTTGATCATATATTTATTTATTTATTGGTAATCCACCAACGTTCTAACAAATTTTAACATGGAATAATTAAAATACTTAAATAATATTCAAAATAACAGAGTAGATATTAAGAAGTAATAATTTGGAAACAGTGAAAAGACAAAACTGATATATTCGCTATATACTTACGAGGAGTTACTGAGTGTTATGTACTTTCTTATTATATATAAAATATAAGTAAATAATGTTATGATAACTAATTATTCCTAAAAGATCAGAATTTTATATATTCTATAAAATAAAAAAGACTTGTGTGACCCCAATATCCCTGTTCTTAGAAGACTTCGTGTTCGCAAGTGCCACGTCTGGTCCTCTCTTTTATATGGCTGAGAGGCATGGGTTCTTAAAAAGCTAAGCAGTCAGCGGTTCCAAGCATTTGAGATGTGGACTTTGAGGAAATATTTAAGATTTCTTGGAACCAGTTCGTCTCAAATGCTGAAGTATTCAAACTAGCTCTAATTACCCTTATGCTTATGATGACCAACGTGCTGAGAAAGGTGGTTTTTTTTTCGGATATCTTCAAGGAGAACTCTTGAAGGCAGGATGTCCGGAAAAAGAGCTCCTGTTAGACCTAGGTAGCAACAAATGAATGATAGCTAGAAGTGGACCGATCATATCTACGTACAATTAAAAAGGATTGCTCAATGTAGAAGAATTTTACACCGACTGACCGCCAAACTTCATTATGAAGAAGACACTCGATAATGATGATGATAATTTTATGTACTATTTCATGGTTGGGTTCCAATGTCTTGTATACTTGATCAGCTGTTCCCCGACATATTATCCGCGTATCTGTTTATGCTGCTCATTGGTCTAGTGGTTAACATGTTCAACTACAGCCATGTTCTCCTGGGTTCCAGTACAGGGTCAAGCCAATTTAAAAAAACAAATATTGGGTTTTCTATTAAAGCTTTCTCAATATTTGCCCGAAGTTGGGAAGTTGGCGGTGCTATCCACCCCCGTGCCTCGGAGAGCACGTTAAGCCGTCGGTCCTGCGCCTGATCTCTCTCCGGTCGTGTCGGATTGCCGTCACATCGGACTATGAGAGTGAAGGAATAGAGAGTGCACTTGTGCACTATGCCTGCCAATCCGCAGTGGAGCAGCGTGGTGGGTACATGCTCTAAAAACCCTCTCTCCTAGGAGTGAGGAGGCCTGGGCCCAGCAATGGGGCGTTAATGCGCTGCTACTTACCTTTTTTACCGATCCCGTTGAAATAAGGAGACATCCGTTCATTGTAAACGTCTCCATTGCGAAAGGAATATGTATACTAATTTTGAAATCAATTAGCAGGAAAGTTTTATAGATTTCGTTGTCCTTGATCTGGAGTGATGCAGTCTAATCATTTGTACCAAATATTTTTGTTTGAATTTTGTTTCAGGTATATTGTTTCAATATATTTCTGGGTTATACGTATACTTCTCTGGTAATAATACTTATTTTGCTATTGAGAGAAGTCATCTCCAACAAATCAGTGATTATTAAAATCGGACCACTCGTTCTTGGATTATCAATGATGTTAGATAATGATATAATATTTACGTGAAAACTTAAGCTTTGTATTATCTCTTTTGTACAGAATCTGTTGATAAATTCTGCTGGAATTGTCATTAGACACATAGCAAATATACGAAAATAAAACATCGCTTCATTTACATTTTTCATTAAAATGTTATTTAATTATGATTTCTGTAAGAAAATCTAAATTTCCCTTTGTATAATATGGTCGGAAACATACATTCTTTTACTGTAATCATATAAGAACTGCCTCATTGGTCTAGTGGTTAGCATGTTCGACTACAGACATGAGGTCCTGGGTTCGAGTCCCGGGTCGGGCCATTTCGAAATTGATATTGAGTTTTCTATTAAGATTTTCTCAATATTTGCCCGAAGTTGGGAAGTTGGCGGTGTGATTCACCCCCGTGCCTCGGAGAGCACGTTAAGCCGTCGGTCCTGCGCCTGATCTCTCTCTCCGGTCGTGTCGGATTGCCGTCATGTCGGACTATGAGAGTGAAGGAATAGAGAGTGCACTTGTGTACTATGCCTGCCAATCCGCAGTGGAGCAGCGTGGTGGGTCTATGCTCTAAAAACCCTCTCTCATATGAGCGAGGAGGCCTGTGCCCAGCAGTGGGACGTTAATGGGCTGCTACTTACCTTACCTTACTTTAATCATATAAGATAATACATCACAAAGCAAGATTACTGTACGTAGACACTATTTCATTCAATTTCACGGTCTGCCAGACCTTGACTTACATGTCTTTGCTGAGTAACATTTTTTTTGTAATCGAACGCAAGGCAAAGTAATATAAAGACTGGAGTATACGAAAGCTTAAATATATAACAGATCAAGTCTAAAAAAATTGATTGATAACGCATTGGACTATGAAAAATGTATTTGTTTGAGAACTAAACAATTATCATACACATTAAAACTACATTGCAAGTAATACACAAAAATTTGTCAAGTTTCCACTATTTATTATTATATAATATAGTTTGGGTATAGTTGAAAATGTTCGAGTTATTTTATGTAATATATAATGTATATAGAAAACAATCAGGAAATTTAGTTTAACACACTAAATGACTAAAATTGAGAAAATATACTTAGATGGGTTTTGGGCACGTAGAGAGAAAGATTGAAAGGAGACTTACAAAAAGTATTTATGAGTCAAGATCGAATGGGAAAGTTGGAAGGGGATGTACAAGGCGAAGGTTCCTGGACCAAATCCTTCCTGGATTTTAAATAAGGGACAAGTCAAGAGTACTCTAAACCGACGAATTTGTAAGAAAGATTTAATAAGAATGAAAGAAGAGAAGTAGATATAAAAGGATCGTGACAAGTGGATGTGGTCTCTGCCTGCCCAGAAGGGCATAAGGTTTGATGCTATGTATGTATATAATTTTTATACTAAATATTTAAATAGAGTATATCCTTATTTCAATTGTAAATGTAAAATGCACGACAAATACATATATTTTCGGCATATCTGGTTAAAAAGTTCTAAATACTCATTGTAGAACAAAAAGAAAATTAAGTATAACATTTTCAACACTGCCTCATTGCTCTAGTGGGTAGCATGTTCGACTAAGATTTTCTCAATATTTGCCCGAAGTTGGCAAGTTGGCGATGTGATCCACCCCCGTGTCTCGGAGACCACGTTAAGACGTCGGTCCTGCGCCTGATCTCTCTCCGGTCGTGTCGGATTCCCGTCACATCGGACTATGAGAGTGAAGGAATAGAGAGTGCAGTTGTGTACTATATCTGCCATTCCGCAATGGAGCAGCATGGTGGGACTATGCTCTAAAAACCCTCGCTCCTTGGAGGACAGGCCTCCTCAGTGTCAGGAGGCCTGTGCCCAGCAGTGGGACGTTAATGGGCTGCTACTTAATTACTAACATTTTTCATCATACCTGTATCGAAAGTTCGCACTTTCGACGTAACGAAAGTGTCGCATTGCTTTCCGGTTAAATAAATGTGTAATTTAGTAAGCATGCTTCAAATTTTTGACGCTTGCGCGCTTGTTTTATATTATAATTTGTTTTATTGCGTCATCAAAATTTATATATGTGTCGGATTGCAATAGTCCGTAAGACGCTGGCTCCATCTGTCTATCAGCGTGGGGCAGAGTCAATAGTGACAATCCGGTGCGCGTCTCACGGTAGTTCTCGAGTGGCGGTCCGCTGGTGCGGTTGACGGTTGAAACTGTCTCGTTCTTAGCTATTATTATTAATGAGTTTATATAAATTGATATCAGGAACATTAAGCGATTGAACATTATAATCTGAGTTCATTAATAAAGTGTTTGATTGCACCAACATTACCCACCAATGCCCACAGTATGGATATTGAATGATTGATGACGATGTCGGCGGAGAACCCTCTTCTTCTCTTCTTCTTCCCCGTTTATTTGATATTTAGGTTAAATTTGTAGACAATTAAAATAATGTTGAAATTTGAATGTCGAAATTATTTTGCATCCAGTGTGTTCTAAGTTTTACGTCGAAAGGAAAATGTTTCTACTTTTGTCGAGTACGTAGATGATTTATGCCCAAATGTACACTGTTCGTTGCCTTCGTGACTTTCTCTTTATTAAAAAAAATCTTTTTTATCAGAACATTACGTGCTATGACTTCACAGTTGAGCAAAGGAATGTTGAATATGTATATATAATTTGAGTTTTAAGTAGTTCTGCTAAAATTGTACATTTTTAATAACTACTTTCTTATTTCTGGCAGATTAACGCTCGATTGTAATCACACCTGATTTTTGGGGAGGGATTTAGGTTCAGGCAAATCCGTCTGGGTTCAGTGGACTGTATGTCGTTTACGTGCTTCGATCTTGCGGGTTCGGATTTTTGGGTCTTCTGTTTTTGAGGTTTCGGGTCTTCAGTTGTTCGTGGCTTGGATCTGCAGAGTTCGGTTGTTCGGTCACCAGTTGTTCACACTTGGGTCTTCGGGTTTCAATGTTCGTAGTTCGGTTCAGGTTCACTTTCAAGTTCTGGTTCTTGATGTTCACAATTCGCACTTGGTAGGGGATCTACTCCGCTCAGGAGTCTAGGTGTCATACAACTCTCCTGCTCGGCATGTACATACGGCGTTACAAGCAGGAGAGAGGGCCATCGTGGGTGCTGAAGTAGGAGAGGGAGGGGGGTGGCCGGCGGCGGACCAATCAAAATTAGATGCCCTAGGCTTGCAGCTCCCGTCCACAACACCTGATGGTATAAAAAGGTAAGTAGTAAATTTTAACCTTTACACTATCTAAATATACACAACTCGCGCTATACTTATAATTACTTCACTATTTGTATTTGTATAATTTAGCACTATATCTCTTTGAAACAATTACTACTGGAAGTTGTTCCGTTCGTTAAAGTTAACTCGTATAACATAACATTTTGTAATATTTCACAAAGTTTTTGATGTTTTAAGTGTTACCACTATATTGACTGCCTCGTTTGTCTAGTGGTTAGCATGTTCGACTACAGACATGAAGTCCTGGGTGCGAGTCCCGGGTCGGGCCAATTCAAAAATCGATATTGAGTTTTCTAATAAGATTTTTTCAATATTTGCCCGAAGTTGGGAAGTTGGCGGTATGATCCACCCCCGTGCCTCGGAGAGCACGTTAAGCCGTCGGTCCTGCGCCTGATGCCTCTCCGGTCGTGTCGCTAATACATTTTTAATAAATTCGTAACATCAATTACATAGAATGTCGGACATTAGCAAATTTAAAAATACTCTACAGGTTTTGAAAAATTCGTGATTTCAAGGAGGTAGAGAAAGAATTTCTTAGATCGCTCCAGTAATTGTTAGTTTGATAAAAATACAAACAGTATTGGGTATATCGATGGGTATAATTGGTATCCTTGGAATATGAGCTAAATCACCAGTTGCACACCCAATCATAAGAGTCGCTACAATTGAAGGAAATGTCCTATTTTGATAATTTGAAAAGTATTTGACAGGTGCTGAAACGGACTTTAATAAAATCATAATAGGATATAGATTAAATGTAGGTATGAATAATATGGATTGGTTATTGTCGATACTTCTATTAACTGTAAAAATGTAAAAAAGTTGTTATAGTGGCATAACTACAGCAGTTGGAAATATGATATCAGGGATTTTTTTCTAGACATTAATACATTTGAAAATTGTAGAACATTTTTTCTATCATGCATGGTTTCCGCGGCGATGACAGATTTTTTGTGACTAATTTTATTCACACCGGGAAACTACTAGCTGATATTTTGTCCGATATCTCTCAGTGCTTGAAGACAAAGCTCTTCGAACAGTGCGTGTTGCCAGCGATGATCTACGGCTCCGAAACGTGATCGCTGACTATGGGTCTTATACGAAAGCTCAGCGTCATTCAGCGTGCGATGGAGAGGTCTATGCTCGGAGTTACTCTACGCGATCAAATCAAAAATGAGAAGATCCGTATCCAAATCGCGAACCTAAAGTGGCAATGGACGGGGCACATAGTTCCACGGACCGATCGACGTTGGGGCTCCAAGATGCTGGAGTGGCGACCCAGCACCGGGCGACGCAGTGTAGGGAGACCCCCCCATAAGATGGACCGATGACATAAAGAGGGTCGCCGGTAGTTGCTGCAGCCAGGCGGCACAAGATCTGACCTTGTGGACATCATTAGGTGAGATTTATGTCTAGCAGTGGACGTCCATCACTTGAAGCGACGACGACGACGCCGAATGCATTTTTATTAGGGATCCCTAGTTTTTCAGAAAGTAATATATCTTATGTCACTGAATGAAACCCACTTTTGTAATGGTGAATTATTTTATTGAAATCGGTCTGTTAGTTTTTGTGTTAAAAAATTACAATAATGCATGCTGAGTTCGCTATTAACTGTACACTGTAACTTCTGTTGGTATGTTGTTTAAATGTAATATTATAGTTTTTGTGACACAGCAACAGATAGAGACACAACCATATAAAGAAAGTATATAAATGAGTAATAATAAAATGATGCAAAATCTTTCATAATAAAGCGAAGGAAGATCAAAGGTGGGATTAGTTTTAAGCGAGTAAGTAACATCAAAGGTGAGCTCAATTTTTTCACATGGCCGGGTTGTCATGTTGGAGAGCTTTTGATGTAATGAACCGAATGAAGAGATCTTATTAAATCTTCGAGTTGGAGTAAGAATTGCTTGTGTCGTTACTTCATTCGTTACCTAATAAGTATATTTCAAACTGGTTTTTCTATTTATTATAATAAAATGCTATTCAAAATAACTTGTTACAAAATTGAATCTGTGTTGTACGAGTACATACAATTTTATTACACACAAAATAATAATAAATGCCTCGAAAATTTGCCTTTCACCTAATATCTTTTCATTGCTATCAGAAGAGGAAGGACAGATGGTATACCACCAGAATAGGAAGAATACGAAGAGAGGAACCCTGTGAGCATATCGTTGACGAGAGAGTGGATGTATTTCGATCCCGTGCTTTCTCCAAAGAACGTAGGGAGGAGCATCGTGGGGTTTTAGTTGGTAAAAGACCGCAATAACAAGGCAAGGAGGATTTTCTGACAAAGGAAAAAAAAGAAGAAGAGGCCTCCTTCTGCAGGACTATTATATCGCTAAAGGAGAAATATTAGGGGCAGAAAGATGCTCTGAATTTAGGCGTTAATTTTCTCTGCTCTGCCTCTTAAGTTTCTCAGCGGGATCTTCCGATATAACAAAAAAAAATCCGTCTGAAGATCTTCTGGTGCTCCAGTAGAGGATGTGGATGATATCGCTGAGTTTTAATGGGTAGTGTGGCCTGCCAACGAGACCCACACACTCCCGGAAAAGAAAGGTTAGGGTAGTCTCTGTAAGCGTAGCGAGATCGTCTTTTATATAATATTATTACGAATAATCTCTATCTGTAAAGATACTCTCTTGAGGGAAAGGCCAGATTACGTGGTATTAAACCCACTAACTGGCCTACTTTTGCACATATTATTCATTTCATTCTTTTTTTTTGTTTGTTCCGCATTGTGTTTATGTTTTTAGTAGAATTTATATTGGTTTGTGTAATGTTTATTTAAATAATATATTAGGCGCCTCTTTGCACTATAATACGGCTTTGTATAGCTGCATTCGTCTAGGAATGATATCATTAGCTATAATAATAACCATCTCCTGACCGATTTCGGCTACAGCAGCCAATCTCATGCAGTGGTTACCCATTTGCACAGGAGGTTATTGTAGTGCACTGTCTATTCTTTCACCCTCATGGGCAATGCAAAACGAGTGGAGAGAGATCAGGTGCATGTCCGATGGATTAACATTACCAAATTCCCAACTGTGAGCAAATATTTAAAACTCCTTTACAGAAACCTCAAGTCTGTAGCCAAATAAGCTAACTACTAAACCAGTAGAGGCAGTTATCATCATCAACCCGTATAATATACCATTAACATAGCATTAGCATTATATCCGAACAAATAACATTCCAAAATATTGGGTTAATGGCTGAAAGAGGTTGCTGGCTATAATCTGATGGGCAGAGCGGCTATTATAACCTATACTATTAACACATAGGAGTTATTGATCTAGGCGGCATGTCGTAATATAAACACCGTACCCCATTTGCATATCTCATTAGGGCTGCCTCTGTTTCCGTTAATTTTATTTGTGCTGTATTTTAATGCATAATTAATTCATCCCGCGTACGAATGCAGGCAATTTAATTGCAATAAATACCTTGTGTGGAAAATTTACATCAGCGGCGGCCCATTGAAATTTTTACTCATGACTCATTTATCGTTGCATATTGTAAAATTTTGTAAGGGAATTTATATCATTTCACTCTCGTGGCTTATATCATGTAATTTAATTTTGTTTTCGGATTATCGCTTAACTATAATATCATTTATTGATGTACAATCTTTACTAACATTAGCTTACTAAATTTCGTCTGCAATGAAATGTAGAGTTTAAAGTATTTGATGCCTATGTAATTTGCTTAACTATCTTTCGGTTGAAATATTATGAAGTGAAACTTCTTGAGAGTAAAATATTTACGGATGGGCAGCGTTTTTTATGCTAATTCGTTTGCCACTCCCCATCATAATTTAGTTTACAATTTTTCATAAAATATAAATCAAATCAAATCATATCGAAATATCTTTATTCAAGTAGGCATATTACAGCACTTTTGAATCGTCAAATAATTCTTTTTTTCTTTTCCACATTCTAATTCTAATTTACGTCTGATGATTATACTCCAGAACGACTTAAAATCTAAAGTTACGAGGGTTCCTTATATTTAATTAATAATGCTGACAAAAAATATTCGGGGCATTTTATTAAGAATTCGTCATTTGAGATTTCAATTAATTATTTATATTCATTTTCGTCATTTTCAATATTTTATGGACAATTAAATTCATTAAATTCCTTTCTCATGGAAGCCTAAAGTATAGATTTGTACAAATATAAACAAGACTTAAATATTAGTTTGCCAAAGAAGTTTCACTACTGACAGGTTTTTCTTATTAAATTAAACGAAACCTATCTTATGTCCCCAGTGAGAACCAATCCATCAAAATCGGTTGAATCATTTCGGCGTTTATCAGTTCAAACACTGTTTCTGACAGGATTATCCTTACCAATATCCTAAGAGCCGAAGTCATTCTTTCTGTTGCCCTTAAACGCCAAAACTATTGAATCGATTAAATGAAATTTGTTGCACAGATAGTCTAGAGCCTTAAAAAAGTACATAGGCTACTTAAAATGCAAAAGCGGGTATAAGGGATGGAAATATCGTCATTTTTAAAGCTAGAAATGAGTTTCAACTCATTTCTAGGCTGTTGATTCGAACTCAATAAGTATAACAATCAAAGTTTGCAAATGTTTTACCCTCTAGTGTATTAAAATAACAATCCATACTAGTATAATAAATGCGAAAGTCATTTTTTCTGCCTAGACTAGATTACTATAGAAATCTTTAGAAATTCCTATTAAAACCAATCAAAGGTGTAAAAAAATTAGCCATAAAATGTCTTTCATTGCATACGCTGTGAAGAGTATTAATGATAGGACAAAAAAATACTTGACAATATTATAGAATATATCAATTTCTACAAAACAACTTCGCGAGACCATATGTCTAACTATAGTAGTTACGTCACTATAACTACTTTTTTACATTTAACAAATTGATAGAAATGCCGATCAAAATTAGACCGTGATATCCATACTATTTATTATTTTTTAGCTAAATAAATAACTTACTATTTAAAACTGTCTCAAGATATTCCATTCAAAAGATATCATGAAATTAAAATAAAAATACATGCCGGGGGCGAACGCCACGCAGCGCATCGAGTAACTAACTCGACGAGAGAGGGGCAGTGCGGGAGAAGAGGGTGCACCATTATGTACTAGGTTACCTTACGCAGTGGACGCAAGCAACATTGAATATTTCGAGTTTTTTACTACTTAGTTTTAGTATTAGGAATCACAATTTTTCATAATATTTGTCAATTCATGGTCGTTTTAATTATGATGCTTATAACTTAAACATCTGTACCTATTTATGTCTACCCGTGTGAAGCCGGGACGGGCCGCTAGTGGTTTATATACGTTTTAAAAGTATGTTTGCTGTTTCCTTGAAAAGAACTAATCCCAGTAACTGGTTACTACTAAAAATGTTTTAGAATTAGATTGCCCATTTATTAGGGAAGGCTTTTAACATTTTGATCGCACCAATGAAAATGAGTTGTAACAACTAGAAGAATTGATTCCTTTTGAAAGTACTTTTCGCAATATTGACCCATATCCATTGCACGAAGAAGACTTAAAGGGTACACACATTCCTACAGGTTCAAGAGCTGCGCAGGTAGTACCGCGTGAAACTTCACCGTCTCCATCGATGGACCTCCACTGCTGAACGTAGGTCTCAGGTAATGACGCCCACAAGGCCCAATTTTGCACCCCATGGCTCAGCTTAGCACATAGGTTAGCGTACACGTCTCAGAATCGTAGGTCATGGCAACACACAATGTTTGAAGACTTTGGTCTTCAGGTATCGAGGGATATCACAAGACGTAGTTTCCCGAACGCTGCCCTACCAAGTTAGATTTAGTGGTTGACCTCCGTCTCGAAATAGAACCTACCTAGATAGACTAGTTGTCCCAGGTTTGTGTAGTTGTGTGCAATTTCAAGTGCTGGGTTCTAAACGATGACTGGGCGGGGCAGTACATCATGGCGTGAGACTTATATTATCTATATATATAAAAAGAGATATCCAGGTATCTATTGACTCATCACGATATCTCTGGAACCATAAGGCGTAGAGAGTTTAAATTTGGTAGGAATATTCCTTTTGCAAAGTAGAGGTCAGTTAAGAACGACTTCTACGAAATTCCACCCGCAAAGGGGGTTGCGGGGGTGTTAACAATTGACTCATCACGATATCTCTGGAACCATATGGCGTAGAGACTTGAAATTTGGTGGGAATGTTCCTTTTGCCTAAATTATTGAAAATCGTACCCAAAAAACACGCAGACGAAGTCGCGGGTCTAGCTAGTTAGTAATATATAAATGTTGTAATATGTAACATGTACGTAAAATAATGTTCGTAACAACCCTTAATAGTTTGACGAGTTAGGCGGTTCATTGTAGTCTGTTAGGACGCGGTCACCCTCCAAATGATCCTCGTGTCCACTGCGGATGAAGGGGCAAAATTAACAATAATGCCTACTCCTAATGAAATGCTTTAAGTCTATCTGATGATATGTTCGAGATTTTGAATTGAATACTTCTCGAGCAACTTTATGATTTGAAAGTCGTTGCAACGATAAAGCGACAGTAAAAAGATAGGCTGAGAATGAGATCATTATTTACTTGCCCTTATCCCACTAGTTGGGGTCGGCACAGCATGTTTCCTTTCGCCACTTCACTCTATCCGCTGTCATTTCTACATTCACACCCTTAATACACATATCTTCTTTCACACAATGCATCCACACTTTTTTGGTCCCCCTTTCCCGGCCCTGCCGCTTACCATCATATTTAAGGCCCTCTTGCATACATGGCTATCCTCCCTTATAACATGCCCATACCAAGATAGCCTTCCACTCCTCAACTTCTCGGTCACTGGTGCTATTTTGATATCTATCTTTTATGAGATAAGAAGCGTTATACAGCGTGTATTATGTTCCTATCCACCAAAATTAAATCACTACTATAATCTACAATTATCTTCTTGCCGAATTTTACATTCGTCTCAATATCTTGAAGGTTTCACTTCTACCACGTTAATTGACAGAACTTTTGATTAGATGTGGAGGTAATTCAATTATTGTCATCTGTTCACTAGTTTGTTATCATGATTAGAATCGTCACACTGTTTTAAATACCATTAATAAAAAAACTTGTAATGCCATATTTTAGAGTGAAGAAGGTTCAGAAATCATTTATCGGGAATTTGTAACGTATTTTTAATAAGATACCCGAATCACTACTGAGTTTACCTCCGCATAGTTTTAAGGAATATATTAAAAACGTCCTATTACAAAAGGCATATTATAATGTTGAAGATTATTTAAGTGACAAAGATATTTGGACTTGATTCCAGTTGCCCATGAGAATTTAACACATCGGAATGTACAAAAACTATGTTTAAAGGAGTAACCGTTGAGTTTCTTTTCGGTTTCTTCTCAGCGGAATCGACTTTCCGCACCGGTGGTAGATTTATTACCAACGGACGGACTACTGACGTTTCAAAAGTGCTTTTTGAGACTACTTAAATAAAGTGGCCGTATTTATTATAAAAGACTCTCACGCTGCTTCTAAATCACTGAATGCATTTTATTTTTGGATTCTATTGTGAAAGACAACAACGTAAGGTGTAATGACCTCTTTTCAGAAGTCACCAGAACATGCCCCTTTCGTTATACGTTATTAAAACTGTTGATGCTGATTAGAGTGTTATTAGAAGTTATATAAATGAATTATGATGACTTTTGCGTAATAAATAACATAAATAAAAATTTTAACAAAAAAACAAGCGCCTTCAATGCAAACTTTTACAAATATTTTAATATGCTCTAAAAATTAAAAAAATATTGCGTAATCTATTTTAGAGTCCTTCGTATTCCTATATTCGGAGTCGGCGTCAGCGAAGGTAGGTGTGTTCCGCGTGTCCACTTGGCAGCTCCGGCAGCTCTTCCGCCTATAGCTGTGTATGTAGATACCTTGGCTGGCAAAGACTTAAAATATAAGAATACGAAGAGCTCTAAAAAGGATTCGCAATTATTTTACTTTTTAGAGTATATTAATATATTTGTAAGAGTTTCTTTAAAAGGTGGTTCTTATTTTGTAAAAATGTTTATTTATTTTTTGACTTTTAGTGAACCTGAAGTAAACTAACAAATTTATCTCGATATGTGTACACCCAAGAAACGTGTTGCTCATATGAGACAGCAACGTTTAAATGAAACAACTTTACAAAGTTAAATTTACATTAATATCGCCACACCCGGGATCGAACCCGCAACCTTATACCACCGCTTCATACATAATTCACCTTTCAAATATTGCAATGCAGCAACAAACGTAAAGTCATTGCTATTTGATTACAGACAGTTATATATTCTGCCAAAAATCGCAGTCTTACTGTAAGCCGTTGAGGAGTTCCATTAATAATCATATTTAACTACCACAATCATTTGACCATACCGAAGTTACGGTAGGTAACTCAAATATCCGGAGATCGTATAAAAGATTCTGCTGAGTGTTGATAATGTGCTTCTAAAAATTGAAGAGTTCCGTTACTTTTTCATGGATCCCATGATCAAAACTTAACCAAACTATCACTAAGCAACCCTTGAAGTATATCCTTTCTAATAAACAAAAGAATCATCGAAATCGGTTGGAGTGATCTTGAGTTATTCGTCCATACATCGAACACATGCTTAATGCAAATTTAAGACTTGTCCGGTTTTCTCATGGACGCCATTATCAGAACTTAAAAAAATAGGAACCTACGACAAGCATCAACTTTTATGAAAAAAATCATCAAGATCGGTTCACCCAGTACAGACGAATTGATACCCTCCTCCTTTTTTTGAAGTCGGTTAAAAATATAACAAAATTTTACGTCGTTCATTAGAAACAACGTTCAGAGACTTTATAACTTTTTTCGTGAAAGAACTCATTACAACAAGAGTAGCGATATTATAAAGAATCTTCTAGAATAATGTTGCTGAAAAGTGTCACTACATTCTTCAAGTAGGTCAAAAATAAACTTTATATTTATAAAGGATAAAACTAGAAAATCTTCGTATGAAGTAACTTTATTTTGTGTTGTATATAGTTTCTGAGAATTTCATAAAGCTTCACTTATTTAATCTTTTTAGTTAAGAGGAAAGCTTTGGGGTTTGTAATAATGTATGTGGTATGCTTTTGCTCGTATGAGTCTAATGCGACAAATTTTCTATTTATGACATATTATTTCGAAAATCTCGTATTAGTCTTATATGTAAGTATATGGCGATATGGGTACAAAGCAGATTGTCTGTCGGTATGTCTTTGCTATTGGTAACAAGTCGAAGCGTCCCACCAGTCTAGGCTCAGACAAATTAGAAAATACAAGTTTCTAACTTTGTCCTACCGGGGATGGAACGCAGGACTTCTGCTAGTAAAGCGAATATACACACCACTGCGCCAGCGAGGCCGTCAGTTTACTTTAGCTAATAAGTACTTTCGTTATTATGCGAGGATGTCAAAACTGCTGAAGTTAATTTAGTTCAAAATATCTTATTACGTAGACGAGGATATCTTCTCGAGTATTCTGTCCTGTTTGTTGTCAGAGCTGAATAGAGAGGCTTAAAGCCTGGGGATTTATCTTAATGCACGCACGTCCTTGTTCCGCTCTGTTATTTTCTCGTCTGTCGCAAATGCGAGAACTTTTGGGTCAGTGTCGTTTCATTAGTGTTGTAAGATGACATTTAACACTAAACTGTACACTATACAAATTTGTGGAGAGTTTCTAAACATCTCCACAGCAATAATGTATAATGAGTCTAATATATAATCCTAATTATTACTAATCATGTGTTTTTAATAGATATATGATTTAAGAAAAATGATGATTTGGTTTGATAAATGGGGGCTATCTTATATATGTAAATATCCCGTATTTGTTTGTTGACAAAAGACTTAGAAACTCATCAGCAATATATTTAGCTTAGACTGTTTTAAAACTTCAATATACAATTAACCATGATAACATTATATCGGACAATAGCATTAATACAGAAAAAATTAAAGTAATTAAAATGCGCCATCAGAAGCAAATGGATGGGTGCCCAGAAGGCTGGCAGCGTTACCTCTTTGGACAGCGATACTTATACGCTGTCCGAAGTACCACCCGGTCTTAGGGTCACTTTTAGCCTCAAGACCCCACGGTCCCAATGTCTCCACGCCAAAAAGCACTAATATGTATTCTAAAGCAAGGCTCTCATATTTGCGCCTCTTGGCGTTTTCAGCTCATGACGCCACCGCTCCCGCTGATTTGGAGGTAGCGTCAATGTGAGATGGTGCAAGTGTATCAACACATGTAGCATCCAACACCAACGACTTTCCTTAGAAACTATTTAACTGATTTTAGTTTTAGTTTATAATACGAGTATGCTAGCAATGCCCTAAAGTCTACTAAATCGGACTATAGATTAAGTTTCTTCTTATTCAGATTATAACATACACGACGCAGCGGGACCGACGGCTTTATGTCCTCTCCGAGGCACGGGGGTGGATCACACCACCAACTAACTTCGGGCAAAAATTGAGAAAATTTTAATAGAGAACACAATATCAATTTTGAATTGGCCCGAACCGGGACTCGAACCCAGGACCTCATGTCAGTAGTCGAAAATTCTAACCACTAGACCAATGAGGCAGTTGTAATACTCTATTGTCTCAGAGTTTACCTAAACACGACATTTAACAGTGTGGAGTTACATTATTTTCTTTAGATTGAGATTTTTAATATCGTTACATCTTTTGAATGGATTATCCAATTTTAATAGTTTAAAAAGTATTTTACAGGTATTCAAATGGGATATAGGATAAAAATCAATACACAGGTATAAATAATAAGGTTTGTTTATTGTCGACACTTTTATAAACTATAAAAATGTAAAAAGGTTTTTGTTCCATCATCAATATATTTCGCAGCGCACGCGATGACAGATTTTTATGACAAATTTTTTCACACCTTAGGTTGCATTAATGCAATTTTTTAGGGATCCCTATATTTCTTTTTAAGGAAGTCATAAGGCCCTTGTCACTCACTGAAAATTTAGCTTTTTAATCATGAAAAATTCGAGGAAACTTGTTTGCTGCTTTCTTTTTAATCTATAGAAATTACCAAATAAAAGGTATATTTCGAAAATTCACTTTTACATTTACAAATAATTGAATCCAAAATGGGAATAAAAAGGGTTGTAACCCAATAAAGTCCCACAATTGAGCACAGGCCTCCTAACTTATAGGAGAGAGGGTTGTTAGAGCATAGAAACACCATGCTGCTACTCTGTGGGTTGACAGGCTTTTTCAGGTTTCCTTGAGATGATTTTCTTCATCAAATGCCCAGTAATGGATTGAGAACAACAATAAAGGACATATCTCTACTATGCTTTCTGTGAGTATTTACGCGTCGTACCACTATGTTAATTTAATAAGTCTATGTTAATTTCCAAATAAAGGGTATTATTCAAAAGTCCTCTCTTAATTTCCAAATAATCGAATCTAAAAGGGGAAAACATAAGACTATTACATCACCGACCTCGTCAAAACGATATAGGAAGAAGGAAGGAAGTGACTTTATGCGAGTTTGTAGGATATCAGTAACATAGAGAAAATCGCGGCGTCTAATGGCTCCATGGTAAAAGGGTACTGGGAAAATGAGCTTAAGTAATCCCTTAATAATATTTAATATCTTATATCCAATAGCAATTAAATTCTATTACTCGTTTGTAAATTTCAAAATACAAGGCAATCTTAATGGATTTTTTAAAGCTATAGCTGATTTCCACGTATCACGAAGTAATCTATCGCCAAAATAGCCTATTTATAAGCAGTAACTGAGGCTGACAAAAGTTAATGCTTTAGTAAGTAACGTTGAGTGCGTTTCTTATATTATTTCATGCAATATTATATGCTTCTTTCTTCTTCTATCTTTAGGCGCATAAAGGGTAAAAATTTACAAATGAAACGCGTGATTAGCGTCACGAACATATGCAGCGTTTTTTATGCTAATTCGTTTGAAGGTTGGGTTAGTTAGTTGACAAAATTATTATTTGTATTAATTTTCGACAATTTTAATATTTTAATGTCTGTTAAATTCATTAAATTCCTAACACATCCTCCTTTTTCCCTTCCTCTAAGTCTCGGAAAACTAAAGTTTTAGATTTGTATAAATATAAACAAGACTTAAAAGTTACTTTTCCAAAGAAGTTTCACTTCTGTCATGTGTACTTTCTACGCACGCACTTTTAACTTTTCTTTAAATGAATCGAATACGATATAATCGTAATGTCGAATAGACAAAAGTACTATTTAGTAAAATTTCTTTTATTCAAAAATCAAAATCAAAAATATCTTTATTCAAGTAGGCATATTACAGCACTTTTGAATAGTCAAATTATATTTTTTTTTCCACACTCTGATTCTAATATACGTCTGATGATGGTACTCAAGAACGACTTATAATCTAAAGTTACGAGGGTTCCTTCGCGCCTTGATCCGAGAAGAACCCACAACAAACTCAGCCGGTTGTTTTTTTTTGTTACCATCATCATTACAATATCATATTAGTTTACTATATTTTAATTAAAATTAGAGCAATTCGTTCACTCCCAGGCGTTTCTCTCGTCTAGGTAATCTTGCAACTTATAATACGATTTTTCCATCAACTTTCTTTTAACAAAGACTTTGAATTTATTAATTGACATCTCTAGAACGTCTTGTGGGAGTTTATTATAGAAACGTATACAGTTACCCTTAAATGAGTTGTTAATCTTATGCAGCCTACTAGAATTTATAACAAGTTTGTTTTGGTTTCGTAAGTTATATGATGTACATTCACTCTTTTTATTAAAAGAGTCAATGTTTTTATGTACATACAACAAGTTTTCTAATATATATATATACGGAGTGAACTGTCATTGCTTTATAATATTTGATAACATGTGTAGAAATGTTAATCGTCATTTAAAAAGACTTCTAGAGACTTTTCGGAGAATACCTAACTTGCAAATGCATCACGAAATCAAAAAATTATTCTCCATAGGCAAGTATGTCTTCAGCTTTTAATAAATATTACTAAAAACGATCTATATACAAAATATAGGCCTTTCTTATTCGCAGGTTGACTTTTTTTTACAGTTACATATTCAACATTTACTTACGGCTCAATATTTATTGTAAGAAGACTCAGAGTCACTCAGCGGGCAATGGAGGGGGCTATGATTGGGGTTTTCCTACGTGATCAAATCAGAAATGAGGACATCCATAGGAGAACTAAAGTCACCGATGTAGCCTACCGAATTGCTGAGTGGCAATGGGCAGGGCACATAGTTCGCAGAACCGATGGACGTTGGGGCCCGAAGGTGCTAAATTGGCGGCCTTGCACCGGAAAACGCAGCGTCGGTAGACTCCCACCAGGTAGACCGATGACATCAGACATCAGACGGGTCGCTGGCAGCCGCTGGATACAAGCGATGCAAGATCGGGTCCATTGGAATTCATTAATAGAGACCTTTGTCCAGCAGTGGACGTCCATCGGTTGAGACGACGACGACTTATTGAGGTACTATACGGAATAACCTTTGATAAAACAAAAAAAAGATACCTGTACCTTTGATTTATGTGAAAAAATATTCGATGTACAGTAATAAAATAACAAAGGTCGTAAATTTTATCAAACCCACTTCGCTTTAAAATGATTTTTCATTGGAATCCAAACAGGACCTATCGCTATCCCAGTGTGAAAAGACAAGCAAACCCCTAAATCGATATCAGGTTATCAAAGAGGATTCCGATGCAATAACTAACATGTCGAACCGAAGGGGCTCAAGATATAAATATTTTACAATTCAATCAAGTCCTGCGGATCGAATGTGTGGTTTTGTTAGATATATTTTCTCTTTGTAACATTTTTTTCGTGTAACCACTTACGTATGAATTCCCGTTATTGGAGGATGAATATTGTATTAACGTGGAATGGGAATTAGGTTGGTTTTAGAAGTTTTATTTCCTTTAATTGTTTACACTTTTTGGCACATCGTATATACGAACGCTACCTATTGATAAAATTCTCCCACTATTGTAGTTCCTGGAAGAGATCTCTTTTAAGAGATAAGGTGTACTTTGTCTAAACTTTTCTTTAAAGATTCGTGAATTTAAACTGCCTAATTGATCTAGTAGTCAGCTTATTTGGCTACAGAGAATGTTAAGAAATTATTAGTATTTGTTCTGTTGTTGGCAGTGTGCTCCACCCCCTTCCTGATCTCTCTTCGTCGCTCAGCTCGTCGTCGAAATCGGTCAGAAGACGTTTATTTTAAAAAGTCGAAAAAAAAGTGATGCCTAAATAAGTAAAGTGCGGAAATGCGCAACGGCAGTCTTATTGCTACAGCGATCTCTCACAGACATCCTTCATGGGAGAAGCAGTAGACACGAGTGGGAAGTGCAAATAAATGTTGTCAGAAATGTTATTTATTGCTATCTGTAACAGAGAGAAAGATAATTGTACACCACAGATTATGCAAATAAAGAGATTAAAAATGATATACAAAGATCACATCTACATACATATAAATATATCTAAGTGGTGCTTGCCCTGGCTTTGAATCCGCAGCTTCTTTGAAATAGAATCCACGAGTCTCACAACATACATCCACCATGGCTATAATAAGTTTCTCTTTATACAAAGAAACGTATGGCCTTGATTATCTTTTCAAACCCATAATTGAGATTTAGATGTCAGAAAACATCACGAGAAAACCTGCACAACCTGCATGCAAATTTGTGACAAGTATTGCTTTTATTTCGCTGAGAAATGCATTTACACAACCCGTCCATAAATAAAAGTCGCAAGTGTGGTATGAGTATCAGTGAGCTGATGAGGCAGAATATTCACTAAAATTCCAGATGATAACGAATTCAGGTTCAAGGTACTGGTCAGCGAATGGTCTTCTCCAATCACCAATGCCAGGCCGCTAAGGTCCCAAGTCGAGCAGCATGATGGGTCTATGCTCTAATAATCCTTTGTGTTGTATTTTTATTTTTTCCTCGTTGGGGAACCCTCATGGATAACCGCAACCCCACGGGGGAAAGGTGCTATGCCGAACTTACCGGCTAAAACGGTGTTCCTCCCTACGTACTTTGATGAAAGCACAGGATCGGAATACATCCGCACTCTTGTCAACGATATACCATAAAGGCTCTTCCCTTCGTATTTCTCCTTTTTCTGGTGGCATACCTCCTGCCATCCCTCGGAATCCCTTTAAAGGGGCAGCAGGTCCCACACCCATTAAACAAAGGCTACGCCTAGGGGCAGACGATGGTCGTGCACTGCCTGTCTGACTTATCTTCATCCATCTCTCTCACATGTTCCGCCGGTTTCTTCTGCGACATCACGTACTTGTAAAAGGGGACAGCATTCCAGCTGGTTTCACTGCCTACCATGGTTCTAAGAACAGCAAGCAGAGAGAGGTCTCCCACAACTGTTACGAGGTCAACCCGCTGCGAACACACAGACAGTGTGTGTGCCGCAGTGACCTCCATGTGACTCAGGAGCCCTGTTCCAAGCAGTGGGAGGTTAACCGGTTGCTAGTCTCCTTACCTTTGTCAGTAAATACGCTATTTCTGCAACTCCCGCTTAAGAGTTAAATTTAACAAGCCCACAGGAACTACTATTGCAATGTGACTAGAAAAGATAATCCCATGTTTAGTTCAACCAATTACCTTGGTAATTTATATTTCAACCACAAAACTGATGCCACATTACATCATCATTAAACATCGATATCATTGGAATTTTGCGGGGTTGAAACAATTTTATTAGCGCAATACAAATTCGTGGGTATTCGGCCCTCGACCGCGTCATTTGCAACGGTAGGTGTCCTATTTTGGCACAGTGTTTACGCTCACTGGACAGTGATTGTGGTGGAACTAATGTACAGGTGGTTGGAAACCGCCGCTTCGATTTACAACACGATTTGGTTACTGTTTACGACTATTTATACCTACTTCTGACACGTTTTCACATTCACGTTTAAGAATGGTATCTATATGTATGTATCACTCCGAATATCTTTGTCTGAATATTCACTTATGCAGCAAAAAATGAAAACAAAACTTGCAATGGCCTATTTAGACTGAAAAAATAACAAAAGTCACTCATTGGTCTAGTTAGGCATACATAATTTACAAAAATAATCTTTGACAAAAATAGTTAGAAAACGTATGTATGGGAAACGGAAAAGGGCTATTTTTAGGGCTTTCCGCTGTAATTATTCGAACTTTTCTCGCCGTGAAAACCATCCTTGGACTTCAAAAAACATTAAAAAAAGAATTGTCAAAATTAACCTAGGCGCTGTTGAGTTATGCGCTTCCCAACACATTTTGCGATTCATTTTTATATTATAAATAACTATCCACATAAATTTGAAAAAAAAAAAATGGTAAAGGGTTGATGGATTCAAAACATGAACAGCCTAAAACCTTCTACAATTAATTCCGCGTCGAATGGTCATGGTCTCATGCCGATCGGTCCAGTAGTTTTCAAGTTTATTGATAACAAAGAAAAAAGAGTTGCTTTTATATATATAGATAGTTAGACTCCCACATTACCTTGAATACAAACATATAGATGTAGAAGATACATATAAATATATACATATTCACTATGCATTGTGGTATATCAAAATTTTCCTTCCCAAAGATTGAAAATCTGCTATCATGGCAAATAACCCAGCTTTATTTGTTACACTGCGTATTGTCACTGTCGTTTAAGGTCTATATATTTTAAAACTATGATTTTTATGCCTTTTTTCTAATATCAAGAAGTTACTATTTAAATGTAGAGAAAACACCCCGTTGTCAGGGCACCTGTTGTATAATAAAGCATCTCTGTTAATCTTGCTTCGACTGAGACCACTTTATTAGACACCGGGACGTTCAATAGAAAAATACACGCCTTAAGGGTGAAGTTTTAAATCCTGTTTGTTTAAGAGATAAGATTTCGAGATTTTTTTAACAACATCAATTCTTACAGTACCGTCCCCATATATATTGCACTAGCTGAAGCCACGACTATGTCTGCGTGGAATGTTATTTGGGAAACAATTTCATTAAATTAGGCAAATTGTGTTCTAACTAAGAAACATACTCTCTACCCAGCAAAAGGAATATTCTTACCCAAATTTCAAGTCTCTACGCATTATGGCTCCAGAGATATCGTGTTGGGTCAATGAGTCAATAGTTAACACCCACGCAAACCCCCTTGCGGGTGGAATTTTGCAAAATCCGTTCTTAGCTGACCTCTACTCGGCAGAAGGAATATTCCTACCAAATTTCAAGTCTCTACCCCTTATGGTTCCAGAGATATCATGATGAGTCGATAGATACCTAGATATCTCTATTATATATATGGAGATAGATAACATTTTATATATGTCGGAGAATAAGAGAGAGATGGAGAGCATAAAGCACAGGCCCAAGGTTCTCCGCCGACATCGTCATTAATGGGATCCATAATTTAATTTCTTATACTGTGAGCGTTCGTGGGTAATGTTGGTGCAATCAAATACTTTATTAATTAACTCGGACTATAATGTTCAATCACTCAATGTTACCGGTATCAACTTAAACTCATTAACAATATTAGCTAGAAACGCGAAAGTTCCAACAGTCCACCGCTCCGGTCAAGCGCTACTCAAGAACTGCCGAGAGAAGCGCTGGACCGCCACTTATTGCCTCTGCCCTATTGCATTCCGACATATATATTTAATAATATTCACTTGTTGTGTAAGTAAAAAAGCAAAACACACAATTTTGATATAAGAAATAAACACAAACTTGTAATTCCTTTATTTTAGGGTGAAGAAGGTTTAGAAATCATTTGTCTGGTTGAGCATACGCATTTTTAATAAGATTCCCGAATCACTGTTGGGTTTGCCGCCATATAATTTTAAGTAATTGTTAAAGAGTCTTTTACAAAAGACATATTATAATGTGTAAGATTATATAAGGCATAGTAATTTTTGGACTTGATTCCAGTTGCAATATCCTACAATATACTACACATTGTAACCTACAAAACTATATTTGAAAGAGTAACCGCTGAGTTTCTTTCGGGTTTCTTCACAGTTAAGTTAATTTTCTGAACATGCACGTGTTACCAACGGACAGACAACCAACAGTTCCAAAGTACTCTTTAAGCTTATTTATGTAAAGAATATTTGGATTTTGTTTTAGACGCTAGTGGAAAAAATTTATAACAAATACATATCTTTGACGTTTTTAAATGTATCGTTGATAAAATTGACATATTTGAATGAAAAAAGAAATTTTTAGCTTGATTTTCCTTATTTTTGGGTCTTGCAAAAAGAAAATAAAAAATAAATGTCTTGCTACTTCCGATTGAAGGCTATTCTGGCAATTATCTCAAGTTTAACTACAACGTTTGATGTTTTTGTTTCTCGAGTGGGAAGTTTTATAAGGCGGTATAATTGATGGTAGAAAAAGAGAACGAGATTCATTGTATTTGCGGAACAAGAATATCAAATGGTGAGATATAATTTTTAAGAATCGGTAAATGTCGGTAAGTTAAACTAAAAGACATTGGTATAACTGATAGCGCTTACAAAATCTTCGAGTCTTAACTAAGTGATCGCTATCAAGTGGTTAAGATAGGAGATCATCAAAGCTCACAGAAACCTATAAATTACGGTATTCCGCAAGGATCAATCCTTGGATCTATACTTTTTCTGATTTACATTAATGACATTAGTAAACTTGGACTTAAAGCAGAGCTATCTCTATATGCCGACGATACCACACTTTTTTATTACGGAAACAAAATAGAAGATATAATTACTGACGCCCAGAATGACCTTAACTTACTTAATGTATGGTTCCAATGCAATTTACTTACGCTAAATATAAGCAAAACACATTATGTAATATTTGCAGCCAAAAATAAGAAAATTAACGACTTTGAACCCTTAAAAATTAATAATACCACCATTATCAGGTCAGATTGTGAAAAATATTTAGGTTTAATTTTGGATGACAAACTAACGTGGAAACCACACATTAAAAGTATAAAATCAAAATTAACATCTCTAACTGGAGCTCTTCGCCATATAACAAATTGTTTACCTAATAAAGTTCGCTACATAATTTACAACTCCCTCGTTAAACCGCATATAGACTACTTGATTCAAATATGGGGCTCAGCAGCCAAAACTAATCTTAAAATTATACAGACAGCCCAGAACAAACTACTAAAAGTACTATTCCACTATAACTTCCTTACATCGACAGAAAAGATATATAAAGAAACCAAACTAATGAACATAAGTGATAGCTACAAATACAATACATGCATTCTTATTCGAAAAATAATAAATAAAGAACTTCATACAAATATAAGCTTCACGACTAGAAATACAAATCCGTCTTTAAAACGTTTAAGAAGTTCAAACAATATAACTCTACGGCAATCGAGAACCAATTATGGCAAGAAAAATATTACGTTTGAAAGTGCTCAAATATATAATAAACTACCCATTGCTATTAAGGAAACCAAAAGTATAATAAATTTCAAAAAAAAATTAAAATTTTACCTATTAAATAAATAGCTTTTACTAAAAACTCAACTAATTATTATTTTGTCACATCCAGTTACGCAACTTCAATATTTTACACTAATGACCTTGTATTTGTTTTTTTTTTTTTTCTGTATATTAATAACTTGTGTAATTTACTATTTGTTCACCTCAAAAAAATTATTGTTCTTTTTTTAAATAGTAATAAGATTGTTTACAGAAATGTATCAACGAAAGTGCAGAAATTTTTATTATGTATTAGCCTGTAAGTGAATATTATTTATATATAATATAAGTTTCCATGTAAGTGAATATATATTCTTTTTGGAAATAAATGTCTTAAACCATAAGTTATCTTGCCATCAACAGTATTAAATAGTATTGTCATCTGATATAATGGTGTTTACGAAATACTAGATCAGTTTAGGCCGAATTTGAGTCACATAAATAAATAAATAAACATATAGGGCATGCTTAATAAACCTGTTAACAAAATAAAGTGCACTATGTCTCTAAAGACATCTTCTGTTAGCGATCACTATTATTATAATTTGTTAGATTACCATATTTAATATTATTCTGACATCTTTGTTATTATATAAGTAAAACATTAAATATGTTTCTTTCGGTTTAATGCTATTCCGTGAAATGTCTCAAGCTTTAATGAAAACTTCCGTTTGAAGTTGTTGTTTTAACGTGGACTGTGATTGGTGAAGTTATTTTTCGAGTGGGGAGTTTTGTAAGGGGATATAATTGATGGTGGCACGAAAAGAGTAAAGCGTAAGATATAATTTCGGAAAAAAAGCATACTCTTATTACCTTTATTGCCTCCAAAACTGTATTTTAATTTTTTTTTATGTAACGATTAGGTAAATGATATTTATCTATATTTCAGATAACTGTTTGATTTTATTATTTACTCGTGAGTGTATGAGAGTTTATCTAACGCACATCGAATTTCAAGTTTAGATGAGGCACTCAAACACCATCCAATTTATAGGTGAAAATGTTTGGAATAACGTTGAAATTTGACGAGAACTAAACCTGTTATATTTAGGTAAAGTCACTAGGTTTCGTTTGTCTATTAAAATAATATAATCACTTGTCAAATGATGTTTTGTTTTTGATATTGCTCCACGAAACCATGTGACACTCTATCTAAATCAACATAACATGCTAAAAATGAAACTGAGAAGGAAACTGCATTTAGCCGTGTTAATTTTCGGCGTTCAGCCCTCATACCTTCTAAGTAAACTAACCTGGATTCAGTCTGATCGGTTAAAGGTTTCCGATAGATTTAGCATACCGATACATCGTACTGCGGCATTTCGGGGCTCATATAAATATTCTGCCACCAAATTTTGGAACAACATTCTGCCCCCCATTAAAAATATAAAAACAAAATTAACCTTTAAAAATCATTTAAAACGCTTCTTTAGGATTTCTACGTATATATTTATAATGTATTTAATTTACTTACTATATATATGTGTTATCTTTATTTATTATAACAAATATACGACTGATTCCTTATTTTTTACTTCTTTAACTTCTTTTATATCTATATGTGTGTGTGTGTGTGTGTGTGTGTGTGTGTGTGTGTGTGTGCATGTATAGTGCACAGGTCATGGCGCTATCTTTAGTTAGTTTTAGTTTTATAGGCTGCAGCTGAAAATCAGCGCCGTGTGTCCGGATTTTCTAAATTGGACGCATAGCAATTGGCTAACTAACGAGCTTCAGGAGATGCTAAATATTATGAATGAAGCTTTGAAAGGGAAAGGAATGAAAGTGAATGTAAACAAAACGAAAGTTATGCTTTTTGAACGAGATGAATCTATGATGAATGGCAATATTTTGATAGATGGGGAACAAGTGGAAGAGGTGAAAGAATTTGTATACTTGGGATCTAAATTTACAAAAGATGGAACATGTGAAAGTGATATCGAAAGGAGAGTGAATGCAGGGAATATGGTAAATGGTGCTCTGCATGCTTTTATGAATAGCCAGATGGTGTCTCAAAGGGCTAGACTGGCAGTGCATGCTGGAGTGTTGGTGCCAACACTTATGTATGGTAGTGAAAGTTGGGTATGGCAGAAGAATCACAAAAGTAAAATAAATGCGGTAGAGATGAGAGCGTTGAGAAGCATGAGTGGATTAAAACTGAGTGACAGAGTAAGAAATAGTGTGACAAGAGAACGTTGTGGTATAAAAGAAGAAGCAGTGACTAAAATTGAGAAAGGTATGCTTAGATGGTTTGGGCATGTAGAGAAAATGAACGAAAAGAGACTGACAAAAAGGATTTATGAGTCAAGAGTGAATGCGAAAGTTGGAAGGGGAAGACCAAGGCGAACGTTCCTGGACCAAATCCAGGACACTTTAAATAAGGGCCAGGTCAAGAGTACTCAAAACCGACGAACTTGTATGAAAGGTTTAATGAGAATGAAAGAAGCGAAGGAGATATAGAAGGATCGTGGCAAGTGGAAGGATGTTGTCTCTGCCTACCCCTTTGGGAATGAGGCGTGATGCTATGTATATAATAATTATATTTATCCTTTATTATTTGTTGATGATTGTGCATGCAATGTAGAATAAATTTATTTTCTTCCTTCTTTCTTTCTTGTTCAGGACTATTTTATAGAAAAGAATTAGTCTCGAATATTCAAATAAGTTTATACGATTGTAAATGTTACTACATTTAAAATACAAGTAAACGACTTCGGCCTGAATTGTCTATTTCCAACTTTTGTCATAAAACATTGTTTTTATGAGTACACGTAGCAATAAAATGTTATCCAATTTAATTTGATTCTCGATTTAAGTGTCAATTGTGTATGGATTGTTGAATGCAGGGTAGGGTTAAATAAGGAGATCAATTTCTGATTACTTTCTATCAGGATTAGTACCTATCCATTACTTGAACATACCGTCAGTCCTGACTTTGAGAAATCAGAAAATATAATATAAGTACTTCTGCTAGCAATTACAGACATCATCATCAGTGCAAGAGTCTCTGGAACGCTGGCGCCATCGGCATGGGGGCAGAGTCAATAAGTGGCTGTCCAGCCCGTCTCTCGGCAGTTCTTGAGTGGCGGTCGGCCGGTGTAGTCGACTATTGAAGCTGTCGCGTTCCTAGCTATTAGTGTTAATGAGTTTGTGTAAATTGATATCGGGAACATTAAGTGATTGAACATTATAATCCGAGTTAATTAATAAAGTGTTTGATTGCACCAACATTACCCACGAACGCCCACAGAATAAGAAATTCAAAAATGCATCCCATTAATGACGATGTCGGCGGAGAACCCTACATCCCTGTGCTTTATGCTTCTCCGTTCTCTCTTATTCTCCGACATTTATTATTTTACTTTTAGTAAATGTTTTTTGTTCTAATTAACCATTTATGTTGTTATTATTATACTGCTTTACACTGTCGATATGGCAAAAGTGGTGTTGGCTAGATGCCAGTAAACGTAGTTATAAATTTTTGGTCGTAAAAAAAGTAAAAAGTATTTTATATCTTTCTCCTGGTTCTAAGCTACCTTCCCACCTTTTCAGCCAAATTGGTTCAGCCGTTCTTGAGTTATAAAAAGAATAATTAATACGACTTTTTTATACTTATAGATATACAAATTAACTTTATAAAAGTTATAATAAAAAGATTTACTTAGAAAATGTTGTGTAGTTTTATGAAATCACGATGAAATTAAAAACTATTTTATTTATATATATTTTTTTTTTCTTAATCTTTTTTACTTCTTGGCAAACTAGACAATAGAAGAAACAAATATTAAATCAGTTATAAAGTGACCGTTACTAATAGTGCGTCTGTCGCGTCCTAAGTTCGTTAAGTTTTTGATAAACTGCTAGTGTATATTAGTAATTATTTGTCTTTTTGATTATATAAGTGATATGAGGAACAATAAAAACCCTTGTAACTTTTAATTTTTAAGATAAGAGCCTATAAATGCTGGATCTACTTTTTTCACTATTTCAAAGTTTAGCGCAAAATGACGCTACACCAGAGTCTTAATTATGAAATAAAACGTATTTTTGTATAGTTTTACTATTATCAGACATAAAAATTACAACATTTGGTAGTCTATCATGAACATTTAAGTCCCAATATCTACTTTAGAGTCATACGACACGCGGGGCAATCGATGCAAAAACGACCGAACAATTTAAGGGATAAATAAATAAATAAGCAACTGACGCGAGCCATGGTTGTCGCCATATCAGCCTTAGCCGCAGTGCTGAGTGTTTATCACTTCACCTCCACTCTGAGATTAGCTGCAATGCAATATGCGGTAGATGAACGCAAAAAATTAGAGGCAATGAAATCATTTATGATAAATACAACCGGATATGTATAAAACATATAAATTTTGTATGTATTTTAAACTGGCACAGATCTGCATAAATAATGAAATGCAGCAGCATTTAATAAGCGCGACCCCGAATAATAAATAAGGCCTTCGCCAGTTTGCGGTGATACAATTTTAGAGCTCTCATAATGCGCTATAAATTTATTCACAAAGAAAAAAATGTAGCTTGTTTTATTTAAATTAACGGACAAATAAACAAACAATGACGGCATTCACTATATTAAAAATTCAAAGTGAAACTAAACTTCCTTCGCCACGGTTGGGAAATTTTTCGTACAAGCTTTAAGCATTACGAATTACTTATGTATGAGAATTTATATACAGTAAAGTGTTATTGAGTAAAGTAAAGACCCAACCAACACTTATACATACTCACATATAAGTATCTCGCGTAACGAGTAACGTAAATCTTCCGGGCCACAAGAAATTTCACTATTTTTAACATTAGCTCTAAATTTTTACCAACCAGCCTATATAAATAAAAATTTTAACAAAAAAAGAACCGCCTTCAAAACAAACTCTTACAAATATATTAACATGGTCTAAAAAGTAAAATATAATTGCGTATTCTTCTTTAGAGTTCTTCGTATATTTATATTTGGAGTCGGCGTCAGCGAAGGTAGGTGTGTCCCGCGAGTCTACTTGGCAGCTCCGGCGCCGCTCACATCTATAGCTGTATATGTAGGTACCTTAGCTGACACCGACTCCAAATATAAGAATACGAAGAAGTCTAAAAAAAATAGGCAATTATTTTTTTTACTTTTTAGAGCATATTGATATATTTGTAAGAAATTGTATTGGGGGCGGTTCTTTTTATGTTAAAATTTTTATTTATTTTTTGATTTTTGGTGAATCTGAATCTGAAGTAAACTAACAAATTTATCTCAATATGTAGATAGATAGATAGGTAGAATACTCTTTATTGTACACCACAAATATGAAAGAAGTAACAAAGAAACAAAACCAAGACAATAGTACAATTAGACGACCTTATCGCTTATTAGCGATTTCTGCCATGCAACCTTAGGGTTAAAGAGACAATGAGAGGTAAATAGGGTAGGTGGTGTCCCCTACTATATTAATACATACATACAAATATTCCTACATACTAATACATACACTTTAACTTACTTACAAATAATTAACTAAATATAATAAATAGATACATAATAATATACTTATATGTAATATATACGTGATACATAAGAACTAAGAACAAATAGATCAAATCAATGTCGTCATAAAGAGCATAAGGAGAGATAATAATTCTTTACCTGTTTCTCGAACAAATCCAATGATTTATTCTCTTTTACCTGTAGAGGTAACTCGTTCCATAATGTTATAGCTCGAACCGCAAAAGAGTCAGCAAAAAATCTGGTTTTATGCGGTATGACATTAAGTATTAGGTCACGTGTGGGTCGTAGACATCTTCCGTCATAATCATGGAACTTAAATTTCTGCCTTAAATAAGCAGGAGCAAGAGGATTAAATAGCACACAGTACAGAAGGGACACAATGTGCAAATTCCGGCGTAAACGAATAGGTAACCACTTGAGCTTTGCGTGAAATTCAGAGACATGGTCGTGGTATGTATACATCTAAAACCGTGTTGCTTATATGAGACAGCGCCGTTTAAATGAAACAACTTTGCAAAGTTTAATTTACAATGACATCGTCACACCCGGGATCGATCCCGCAACCTAATACTCGTAAGTTACAGGTTAGTTATTTTGCCACCCCGCTATCACCAGTTTTTTATATGTTAATAAAAAATGCACAACACTAATACGCAAAAGTCTCTCCCCCTCCCCCCCGGCTACCACCGCTTTATACATAATACGCCCTATAAATATTGCAATGCAGCTTACAAATGTAAGCTCATTACTATTTGATTACAGACAGTTTATATTCTGCCAAAAATCGCACCGTTGCTGTAAGCCTTTGAGGAGTTCTATTGATCATCAAATTGAACTACGACAATCACTTGACCATACCGAAGTTCCGGTAAATGACTCAAATATCCGAAGATCTTAAAAAAGATACTGCTGAGTATCGTTAATTTGCTCCTGAGAATTGAAGAGTTCTGTTACTTTGTCATGGCTTCCATGATCAAAACTAAACCAAACTATCATCAAACAACCCTTGGAGTATATCCTTTCCAACAATAAAGAATCATCAAAATCGGTTTGCATTATCTTGAGTTAGTCGTCCAATCGTCGCGCACATGCTTAATGCAAATTTAACACTTATCCGGTTTTCTTATGGATGCCATCATCAGAACTGGATTTTACAAGCACCACCTATCATATAAAAAAAATCATCAAGATCGGTTCACCCAGTCGAAAGTTATGAGGTAGCAAACATAAAAAAATACAGACGAATTGATAACCTCCTCCTTTTTTTGAAGTCGGTTAAAAAGTTGCCATTTATACTGTCAGAATACGTTATATGAAGCGCTCTGTCCAACGTACACATTTAATGAATAAAAAAAGTCTGGCAAGTTCCCATGTGACAAAATAATCCATTTAACAGCGAAATGCCCTGGTGGAGGAAACTAACATCCATTTTTCATAGGCGACGCGGAATTTTAAATCTCAATTTTGACCACAAAATAAAAAAGCGGGACACTTTTTCACGATGACAAATAGTGAAGTGATGACCGCATGTTACTATATTGGATATATATATGGAAAACTGCAACATTGTTTTATTTTTGTTATATTTACAGGTAAGGACGGTGCCTCTAGCACCCTGTAAATCTGGGTAGGTAGGAAGCTCTGGTCGTGTCTGGTTACCAGCCTACACCGGCACAATGCTATGTAGGCATTTTATCCTTTTACCACATCTATACTGTATCATCACCTAAATTGTCAGCTATAAACACTCCTCGCGTATAGGAGATAGGGTTTAAAGACGCTCCAACAAGGTATGACAGGATACACATACTCCAGAATTATTTCCGGAAAATGCAGGTTTCCTCACGATACTTCATTCACTGAAAATCCCAATAATATGTTGCAAAAACCACCAAGCTTCTTCTTCTTTCGCGTCTTTTCTGAACTAGAATCCATACTTTTCATTACTATTTGACAGAGGATACATAAGTGAATTATTGTATGGAATCCAAGGTTCAAATCCTGAGCTACCACTAAACTCTATAAGGTAAGTAGCAGCCCATTAACGTCCCACTGCTGGGCACAGGCCTCCTCGCTCATGTGAGAGAGGGTTTTTAGAGCATAGACCCACCACGCTGCTCCACTGCGGATTGGCAGGCATAGTACACAAGTGCACTCTCTATTCCTTCACTCTCATAGTCCGATGTGACGGGAATCCGACACGACCGGAGAGAGATCAGGCGCAGGACCGACGGCTTAACGTGCTCTCCGAGGCACGGGGGTGAATCACACCGCCAACTTCCCAACTTCGGGCAAATATTGAGAAAATCTTAATAGAAAACTCAATATCGATTTCGAACTGGCCCGACCCGGGACTCGAACCCAGGACCTCATGTCTGTAGTCAAACATGCTAACCACTAGACCAATGAGGCAGTCAAAACTCTATAATACTTGTGCCTAATTGATATGATAAATATTCATGGCGAGGAAACCTGTAAATTCCGAAAGCATTTCGGGAATAAATGTACATTTTTTTAACCATTTCCCAGAAATGCAGTAACCCCGACCGACCACCAGTCAGGAGTGTGTGCCGCGGTGATGGACATCTCGTAATACCCATTAAGATCCATCGGAACTCTGTTCTTGCGTAAGTGTGGCACTAGGTGGTAAGCTCTCGCATTCTGCACAGGTCTCCCGGATGAGTTCGACGGAGGATTCACGGAGGCTGGAGCAGGTGCACAAACTTGTACCCCCTTGTCAGCTTGGCTACCGTTTCCCAAAAGAAGGCCAGCAGTGAATGCTCTCTTTAGCAATCTGCAGCAAAGCAGCGTGTTGGGTTTATGCTTTAAAATCCCTCTGTCTTTGGGGATGCCTCCTATAGCTAGGTCTTACCTTCAATTGATTTAATATAGCAGTGACGCCATTACTATAACCCTCTACTCCGACGAGAGCAGACTTTATTTGTTATATAATTGAGCGTGATGGCTCAGTGTCAATCGATACCCACCGAGTTTCCACTTCAAAAGCTTGCCTAACAAACCCTGTGCCTATATATACTAGAAACATTTATGCTTCAAATGAAACACGTACGTAATTGTGAATTTCACAAGATGCTGTATTTCCAGTTTCGCAGAACAGAGCTCTCGAGATGTCACTCAAGTTAAACTTCGTGACCCGGAGCCACTCTCACCTATTTACCTAATACAAAGTCTCGGTATGAATAAACTGTGTTATGAAATCAGTGAATCCAGTTGAATTTATGCAGAATATATAATTGTTAAATGTTTGTAAAATTGCTGCTATAAAGATAACTGTTAAAATAGTTTATTTCGCTTATATTCATAGCATTGTTTTACAGCATGCTATTATAGGGCAAAGCTGCTACTTCTCCAGCTGCTTCGTGAGTCTTTTTGCTGATGACTTAAAATTAACTAAGGTAATAAGAGGTCGATGTTCAATTATTACAAAAAGATTTACAGAAACTGAGCGAATGATGCGAAGATAATACAATGTTCCTAAATATTGACAAATGCCACATAACTCTTACACGGAAACTGAACAGGATACCTTCGCTGTTTTACATAAATAACAAATTGCTGAAAGAAGTTAACACAGTACGTGATCTTGGCATTATTTTGGACAGTAAACTAAGTTTCAATCCGCGCATCGATCGAACTGCAGATCTTGCTGATAGGCCTCCAGGATTCATTCTTAGATGTACAAAAAATATTTAAAAGCAGTGGTACGGTGACAAAACTATTTGATTGTTATGTACGTAGTCGGCTTGAATATTGCAGTTTAATCTGGTCACCATTCACTAAAGTTCAAACGATTAGGATTGAGAAAGTACAAGAGAGATTTGTGCGTCACCCCTCCTATAGATTCAAAATACATACATAGCATCACGCCTCATTCCCATAGAGGTAGGCAGAGACCACGTCCTTCCACTTGCCACGATCCTTGCATATCTCCTTCGCTTCTTTCATTCTCATTAAACCTTTCATACAAGTTCGTCGGTTTAGAGTACTCTTGACCTGGCAGTTATTTAAAATGTCCTGAATTTGGTCCAGGAACGTTCGCCTTGGTCTTCAGAATCTTTTATAAACTCTCCGGATATTTGAGTCACCTGCCGTAACCTCGGTATGGCTAAGTGATTGTCATAGTCAACTATGATGATCAATGGAACTCCTCAACGGCTTACAGTAAGGTTGCGATCTATGGCAGAGTATATGACTGTCTGTAATCAAATGGTAATGACCTTACGTTTGTTGCTGCATTGTAATATTATAGACACAGTCGGGAGCACGGAAACTTTTGCGTATTAGTAATGTGCTCGATTAGCATATAACAGACTGTCGATGGCAAAGCAACCGACCTGTAACGTATAATGTTGCGGGTTCGATCCCGGGTGCGGTGATGCAAATGTAAATTTAACTTTGTAAAGTTGTTTCATTTATTCGGTGCTGCCGTACTTCCCGTTAGATCTGATGCAAAATATGAAACAACTTATGACTTTTACATTATATATCTGTCTGAGAATAAGAGATAAAGAGAAGCATAAAGCATAGGAGCATAGGGTTCTCCGCCGACATCGTCATCGATGGCATCCATAATTTCCATTGCCATACTGTGGGCGTTGATGGGTAATGTTGGTGCAATCAAACACTTTATTAATAATAGTTAGGAACGCGACTTATTGACTCTACCCCACGCTGATAGACAGATGGCGTTAGCGTTCCACAGACTATTACACTCCGACATATCTGTCCTAACAATCATTCCCATTTAATTTTCTTATTTTAGTCCACAATTCAATAGTAATAAATGCATGTTTTCACGGTTTGGACACGATAAATTCTTCGTAAGATAGTCATTGTTTTTATATGCTAAGTATTATTTTTTTTACCTTTTTAAAACAAATTTTGGTTCAATCTAACCTTTATATACGTGGGCCCTACTGCTAGATTGAAAAAATAACTTGGTATAACGAATATTTTCCAACTCCTCTCATTTCTCATTACACGTAGGTGAACACATATTCAAATTTGTTAATGTACTTCAGATTCACAAAAAATAAATAAAAAGTTTAACAAAAATGAACCGCCTTGAAAACAAACTGTCCCAAATATATTCGTAATCTTATACTCAGTCGGTGTCAGCCAAGGTAGGTAGGTATCTCGCAGGTCTACTTGGCAGCTTCGGCGCCGCTCACACCTCTAGCTATATATATAGGTTACCTTGGCTGACGCCGACTCCAAATATAAGAATACGAAGAACTATAAAAAAGAACACACAATTATTTTTTGCTTTTTAGAGCATATTAATATATTTGGAACAGTTTGTTTTGAAGGCGGTTCTGTTTATTATGTTTGGTCTTTTTAAGTGTTTTTCAACCATTTATAACTATTATTAGGTTCTTGTTTTGGCTAATAATTTTTAGTATCTTTAATATGACAGGAGTGCTGTGGAAAATACACAGACATTTTAATATTCAACATCGCAAACATTCGTTTTCACGTAATAAATGGGATGGTGTTTGAATGATACTCGAAACTACAAACTAGTTGAAGCGTGTTAGATAAACAACCTGCTATACCATATGCAAAATAGATTTTTTTATAGCTTTCGAATTCATTTAACACGCTCATTTCTTTAACTACTTGAATGTAATTAACAGAAGCAAGAAGAAAATGATAAAGTAAGAAATAGTGTGATAATAGAACGTTGTGGTATAAAAGATGATGTAGTGACTAAAACTGAGAAAGGTATGTTTAGATGGTTTGGGCACGTAGAGAGAATGAATGAAAGGAGACTGACTAAAAGGATTTATGAGTCAGGAGTGAATGGGAAAATTGGAAGGGGAAGACCAAGGCGAACGTTCCTGGATCAAATCCAGGACATTTTAAACAAAGGCCAGGTCAAGAGTACTCTAAACCGAAGAACTAGTATGAAAAGTATAATGATAATGAAAGAAGCGAACGAGATATGCAAGGATCGTGGCAAGGGGAAGCATGTGGTCTCTGCCAACCCCTGCGAGAAGGAGGCGCGATGCTATGTATGCATGTAAGAAAAAACGGAAACATTGTTTCCTGGAACACTCTATCATTCATTTTTTAAAGCTATCCTATGTCAGAAAGGTTTGTAAGACATTCTGCTATAAGACCGCCTTTACTTACCGTAAATGTGTTAATATATCCATGTATGTGTGTAATAAATACTTTATTTGTCTTTTTTCTACAGCTGCCGACCATATTTTATAAGAATCAAATAGATGGAGCTCATTCCTGAAATACAACTGTTCGATGCTATTTTTCAGTGTTAAATGCAAGAAATAAAACTGTTCTTACTTAATAGCAGATGCTTACTTGCTACATTGAAATCTCGCAAGGGTATCGTAAAGTACGGCATATACAAAATGACTTTATCCCTAAAACAGTCATAAGGTTGACAAACGTTCGATATACAACGAGTAAGAATTCTGTGGGTTTTTCTTTATTACTATTGGCCAATACATTTATATTTATATTTATAAAATTATCTCTTTCCAAATATAATATATTAAGTTTTTCTAGACTACATTTTGGTTAAACTCCGTGCGTCAGAGAGCACGTTAAGCCGTCGGCCCTGCGTCTGCGCAGTGGAGCAGCGTGGTGAGTCTATGCTCTAATAACCCTCTCTCCTACAAGTGGAGCCAGTGCCCAGCGGTGGGACGTTAATGGGCTACTGCTAAACTACATTTTGGGCAATATGACTGCCTCATTGGTCTTGGTGTCAGACTACACACATGAGACCCTGGGTTGAAGTCCCGGGTTGGACGAAATTAAATTTTATATCGAGTTTTCTCTTAAGAAATTCTTATTATTTGCTTGAAGATAGGAAGTTAAGGAGGTGTTCAAAAGCCGTGCTAAGGAGAGTATGTGAAGCTGTCGGTCGTGTGCCTGATCTCTCTCCGGTCATGTTGAATTGCTGTCACATTGGACTATGGGAGTAAAGGAATAGAGTGAGCATTTGTCTTAGCGCATAAACTTGGGTACTATGCTTGTTAATCTGCAGCGAATCAGCATGGTGGGTCTATGTTTTAAAAATCCTCTCTCCTATGAATGAGGAGGTGTGTAGTGAGACGTTAATGGGCTGCTACTTACCTTTTATCTCCAAAAGTGTATGCAGACGACGTTTCAACGATCTACTGATGGAGAGAGGGCACAGTAACTTTAAGTCGTTCTTGAATATCATCATAAGAAATAATTTGAGAATACTATATTTAATATTCCAAAAATGCTGTTATAACCAAATTGAATCGAGAGTTTTTAATTTGATTCGGTTGATTTAATTCACCTAGGAATTTAATTAGTATAAATGCTACATTATAAGTATTCGAAATGATTGTAATTACACAATATCGTGAGTGCAATAAAGTTTGTGCAATTCGCGCGGCTCTAAAACGAATTGCCCGTGGTTTATATACGGTTAATTTGATTTCCCGGCCGGCCACTGCGGTTGTTCTGTTTAATGAAATAGTAAACTTTACATTTTATTTTACGTTTACCAACCGAGCACAATCTTTGTTCTATACAACGCTGTTAAAACAACTCATGCCACATAATATTCTGCTGATTCGATCAATGATGTACAGAAAGTAAGATATTACAAACAAAACCCGTTCTGAAGCCCATATTTCAAATAAAAGACAAAACAAGCTTGTTATCCCCACAATCGTAACGAGAACTTAAAAATAAATAATAATATTAATAATAAATAAACTAAATTACTACAAAAACTATTGTTTGATGAAACTGCAGTTATTTTGTTGTGTATTTCGTAGTTTTTACGACAAAACTCGCAAATACACACACATATACCCACACTCAGACACACACGCATACTCTCTCTCATACACTCACTCTCTTTCACTTTCCTACACACACTGCCACACTGGCGTAATCACACGTATCCGTTTTTGCATGTTCCATAGCGTTTATTTTTTTTAATTGCATAAAGATTAACGCTTGACTGTGATCACAACTGATGGTAAGTGGTGATAAAATCTAAGATGGAAACGCGCTAATCTATGAACAGGTAATCTACCTCTTATGATTTCTACACAGCATCGTACAGAAAAGCCAATCCCTTTGCTTAGACTCCCACCAATCCAGACTCAGGCAAATAAGAAAATGCAATTTTTTAAACTCGCCCTACGAGGGATGGAAGCCAGTACCACTGCGACGAGCCGTCAAAAGTTTATTACTAACATGATAACTCTTAGATTAAGCCAACTACTAGTTGACATGATACGATAATTCTGTCTCAACTCGGGCAATCAAAAATATAAGCATCTCTTTCTTTCAAGTCCTAATGTGTTTTCTCTTTTACGCTTTTCGGTAACTGTCGTAACAAAATATGTATATAGATAACGCCAAAAACTGTTACTAACGGTGTTTGTGTCGCGTGTAGTTTTTTTTTTGTGATATTTTATATTATATATACAGTAAGTATTTATTGGTGATTATTTGTGTTTTTGATTATAAAAGTAATGTGCATAACAATGAGGTAAGTTTTAATCTCAAAGTTTAGCGCAACATGACGCTTAACCAGAATGTTAATTTAACTTACAAAAGATAGCATTGTATAGTTTAACTATTAGCATACCATTTGGTAGTCATTTAAGTCTCAAGAGGCAATCGTCACAAAAACGTCAGCGCGAGGCGGGGCAGGCGACAGTTATTTTCGTTAAAAAGCCCGGGCAAATTACGGGAGCCAACAAAACGTGATCAGGCATTCTAACGAACAAGATATTATAAGAGCCTAATATCCTAATCAAACATTATTATATATATAAACTGTTAAGTTTTGAAATCGTTTCCACTTATTTCAAGAATTAATTTTATTTTCAATAAACAATTCTTACTATCACAATTTTATTGTTGCGGACGGGAGCACCGAGTCTAGCGCGTCCCGGCGGTACTAATCCTGATTGGTCAACTGCCGGCAATACCCTCCCACCCCTCAGCACCCGCCATCGCCCTTTCTCCTGCCTGTGTCGCAGCATGTACGTGCCGAGTAGGAGAGTTGTATAAAAGGCCTCTCCCGTAAAAACCCGTAAATCTGCTGAACCGAAGCACGAACGCGAACCTCTGAACCGAACCCAAAGCACTGAACCTGGTCAACCGAACCATCAGAACCTGAAGAATGAAGCTATCAAAATCTAAGCCATAAAAAATCCCAAATGACCACTGAACCCGGAGGGATTTACCAGATCCTGAATCCCTCCCCAACAAATATATTTCATATTTCACTACCTGAAGCAAGATATTCTCTAGATTCGATCTATTTCATCTCTCTCTCTCGTATTTTGACAAAGAAAGACGAAGCTGACGCCATCCTATGACAGATGGAATCTTGTAGGCATAATAAGCTTTACTACGAGAGCGAAACCGGGGCGGGTGATATATAATATAAGATTCCACTGTGAAATTAGAATGTTATCTCTGAAAAAGTTAGTCTAACATAAATTTCAATACTAATAAAGAAGGAATTAATTCCATTTGAGTATTTTTGCAATGCAATAACATCCCCGCGTCGCAAATTGCTTTTGCTTTATTAGCGGCTAATTTGATTTACTGGCGGACCGCTGCGGCTGCTCTCTTTAATGGAAAAAGTAAGCTTTTTTTCTATTTTACTCTGAATTTCAACCACAGACATTTATTTTATAGTTGATTGATAGAAGCGAGCGTCACTTTGCGGTAATTCTATGCGTAAACGCGAGAGAAATTATACTATTATGTTAACAAAAAAGTTTTATTTACTTTCTTTCTGGTTATTAGATACAGGTTTTACTTTAATACCGATATATATCTAACTAATACATTTATTAATTCGTAATATCATTTACGTAATATTACTTACATTTTTAAATTGTTTCATCTTTGAATGTAATGTCCCATTTTAATCATTCAAAAAGTATTTTACGGATATTGAAACTGTCTTTAATAAAATATCACTTAATAGGATCAGGATTGGTACGAATAATATAAATCAGGTTTAATTATTGTCGGCACTTGTATTTTTAAGTTAACGAAATATATTGTCGTCCTCGTCGTCGCTTCAACCGATGGACGTCCACTGCTGAACATAGGTCTCACGAAATGATGCCCACAAGGCCCAATCTTGCGTCGCCTGGGTCCAGCGGCTACAGGCGACCCTCCTTATGTCGTCGGTCCACCTTGTGGTGGTCTCTCTACACTACGTCGTCCTGTGCGGGGTCGCAATTCCAGCACCTTCCGGCCCCAACGTCCATCGGTTCGTGGGACTATGTGCCCCGCCCATTGCCACTTCAGGTTCGCGATTTGTACGGCTATGTCGGTGACTTTGGTTCTGCTACGAATCTCCTCATTTCTCATTTGATCGCGTAGAGAAACTGCGAGCATAGCTCTCTCCATCGCACGCTGAGTGACTCTGAGCTTTCGAATCCGAAGGTGAGCACTGGCAACACGCACCATTCCAAGACTTTAGTCTTCAGGCACTGAGGGATATTGGACGAAAACCCCGACGAAATATATAATGTAATACAATAAACCATGATAACATTGTATCTAAACTTAACATTAACAAAGATAGAAATAAAAGTAATTCAAATGCGCCATCAGAAGCAAATGGATGGGTATCCATTGCTGGCAGTGTTACCTCTTTGGACAGCGATACTTATACGCTGTTCGAAGTACCACCCGGCCTTAGGGTCGCGGGTGACATCAACTAAGCGAGATGAAATATCTTTAAAAAAGCTTTGAGCCCCACGGTCTAAATGTCTCCACGCCAAAAGGCACAAATATGTATTCTAGAGCAGTGCTCTCATATTTGCGCCTCTTGGTGTTTTCAGCTAATGATGTCACCGATCTCGCTGATTTGGACATAGGATCAACATGAGATGGTGCAAGCGTATCAATTCATGTAGCATCCTACACCAACGACCTTCCTCTTTTCCAGCGCATCAACGACATACCACCAGGTCTCTTACCATCATTCGGCTCGAAAATAGCCGACACGTTAATGGTGACAAGGGTCCTTCTGATGATGCCGTGAATTCCGGCGTGTCTCGGGAAAATTATTATTAACTATTAAAATGTAAAAAAGTAGTTATAGTGGCATAACTTCATTATGTGGACATGTGTATATACAAAACATAAAAGCAAATATATTCACACATTTTAGTGTTTAGAAGCTTCATAAATCATTTGTACAGTTTGAAATCTGTTTTGGTTTTGTTTCTACACCATTTTAAGAAATACGTCAGAAACATCCTTTTATTATAATGTTGAAGCTTATTTAAGCCATAGAAATGTTTGGATTTGATTCCCATTGGACACAAGCAAATTATTACACATTGTGAAAGCTCTATCTTCCAAAGTGGTTTTAAGCATATATAAATTCTTCCGAACTATTAAAAGTCCACAAATATTTCATACAATATATTATACAATACATTACTTCGGAACACTATTTTTATTATTCACAACACTTTAATTATTTATCACTTTTACTAATTTCAACACTTACTATTAAAGACCATAACTGAACTGCCTCGTGTATCTTTACCAGAGTTTTTTATGGCTTCCCCGTAGTGGGGCGAAACATCGGTAAAGATACACGAAAGAGCACGAAAGAGCGCTTCCGTTTTTTTTAAACAATAATTGCAGTAAACTAATAATTGTACAAGTTCCGCTTTAACAATACATCTTCCAATAAATTTATAATTGATAACACTTGTAACCAATTTTTTTTTCACGCTGGGAAATGCATTTACGAACTAACCCCAACCCGTAGCTCGGGAGAGTGGGACCCAGCCCAGCGGAACCCTTTCCATTCGTGAATGAGACACCAGAGGATCAGCTTGCGCATTCCTACCTGGTTTCACGGAAGCGGGATCAGGTGCGCAAACTTGCGCCGCCTAGAATCTCGTCTTCTTCGGCGTTGAAAGGGGGCATCTACTGCATTCTCCCTTTCCCTTTCGCGGGCCTCCTTTAGCGAGACTACGGTCTCACAGAAGAAGGCCATTCCCGCCCAACACCTCTCACTGGAGAGCAACGCTTGTAACCTACAAAAGTATATTTAAAAGAGTAACCGCTGAGTTTTTTGAAGGTTCCTTCTCATTCAATCTGTTACTAACAAACGATTGACGATTCAAAGGTGCTTTTTGAGCCTACTCGAATAAAGAGTATTTTATTGGCAACACTATATCGTGCGAAAGTACAAGCTGATTAATTATTTTTCTCAAATCAACATATATTCAGGTATATAAGTGAGCTTGGAAGTCGGTTTTTCAAGGGGCTTGGAGAAGAATTACATATGGAAACCATACGCCCGATGGGATTTCCTATAAGGCACGCATCTAGTAATTTATACAAGTAATATTTTATCGTTTACACAATAAAACAAACCGAGCTTTTCTTACGGTATTAGCCGTGTAATTTAATCGTGCGGGGGATGCGTCAGGGGTCAAATCTCATTAATTTCGAAGCGAATTTAATTAGCAACGAGGGTCAGTGGCTAAACGTGGGTAATATAATAAACATGGGGCCTCGGAAATATATTGTACTCTTATAAACTCTAATTAGATACGTACAGCTTCCAGCCTAACCGAATGATTTGGGTGAAGGGTACGGTGATGTTACGAATATAGAATAATACTAATGTTTTGTGGAAGAAGCTGGGCGTAATGCAGAATTTTTGTACAATAGACAGGGGACAACTTTAAATAAAACTTCAAAGACTTCGCTAGATCAATGTTGTGAGTAGTCGTTAGTGTTAGACTTTGACCCAGGCTTGTAAACACCCTAGCAACAAAAAAGAGTGCTTTCCGGTACAATGTAGTAACTATAAGAGTTAAATCACCATTTAACAAGTTAACACGCTTCCATCATAGGCAAATGAGACACAATTTCTTTTATAAACACAATCTTAGTTTAATCTGCCTATACGTCTTATCACTAAGATTTTATGTTTTGTGTCAAAGCACCTATAAAACACCAATTCCCATTTCCTTATAACTTTTATTCTCTCCACTATTCAAATATACACAATTTGAATATATATGTCGGAGAATAAGAGAGCAACGGAGAAGCATAAAGCACAGGGGCGTAGGCTTCTCCGCCAAAATCGTTATTAATTTATCCATTATTTAATTTCTTATTTTGTGGGCGTACGTGGGTAATATTGGTGCAATCAAACACTTTGTTAATTAACTCGGATTATAATGTTCAATCACTTAATGTTCCCGATATCAATTTACACAAACTCATTAACAATAATAGCTAGGAACGCGACAGTTTCAATAGTCGACCACTCCGGCCGACCGCCACTCGAGAACTGCCGAGAGACGGGCCGGACTGCCACTTATTGACTCTGCCCCCACGCCGAAACAAAGATGGCGCCAGCGTTCCACAGACTATTACACACGGACCAGCGTCACTCTTGACTCTTGCACTCCGACATATATAATTTAATATTAATTCTCTTTTAAAACAACTACACAAGTACTGCTCGAAAGACTATACTCACAATTGTTCCGCTTGCTAAAATTACTTCGTATTGCATAACATTTCGTAATCTTACACCCTTGTTTTATCGTATAAATCTAAATAAATAAAGTCGTAAATGTTAAAAATTACGTTCGTACAACGGAAGCGGAAGCCAAAAAATGAATTTCTACATTCGTACAGCAGACAATCGAAGTTATGACGAACCGTTTTATACCCATTTGAACTAACAAAGCGACAAAAGGCCGGTACGGTCCCATTTTCTACCTTTTTCAACTCATAAATGCTTACTAGCTTTTTACCGATTTTCTTACCCTTTCTATACGGAGGCGTATTCATATGGCACGATGTAACTATTGACCAGTTTTACGTGAACTCCCAACGGATGCATGATCAGTTAAATATTTTTTATAAATATGATTTCGCATGGGCCTTTAAATAATGGTGAGTCATTTTCAACTAGCGAGAAAAAGGTTGACCCTTTTCTTCAAGGCGTTTCAGGGTACCCGAAAAATTATTAATGGTAGCATACATTTCCAATAATATAAATGGAAAGTAGCGGAATTCAGAAGTATATTGATGACTGAATGAATCTAATATTAGTCTATGAAATATTGTTCGCTTTATATCATTTTGTATATATCAAGTATTTTTTTAAAGTAAACATATTTAACTGCCTCATTGGTCTAGTGGTTAGCATGTTCGACTACAGACATGAGGTCCTGGGTTCGAGTCCCGGGTCGGGCCAATTCAAAAACCAATATTGAGTTTTCTATTAAGATTTTCTCAATATTTGCCCGAAGTTGGGAAGTTGGCGGTGTGATCCACCCCCGTGCCTCGGAGAGCACGTTAAGCCGTCGGTCCTGCGCCTGATCTCTCTCCGGTCGTGTCGGATTCCCGTCACATCGGACTATGAGAGTGAAGGAATAGAGAGTACACTTGTTGTGTACTATGCCTGCCAATCCGCAGTGGAGCAGCGTGGTGGGTCTATGCTCTAAAAAAAAACCCTCGCTCCTTGGAGTGAGGAGGCCTGAGCCCAGCAGTGGGACGTTAAAGGGCTGCTACTTACTTTTACTTTTTAAACATATTTACGCACGCCTGGATTCTGGAGTATGCTGCTGGAACTGCTGTTGCGTAACGAGAGTGTTAGAAAAAGTGTCATAGGTAGAGACAAACTTAAGAGACAGATATGAGTTAATGAAGATAGAAAGAGAGCGACTCGTTTTTTCTATAGAAATCAAAATCGAAATATCCTTTAATCAAATCGACTTAACCGACTTAAGTATCGCTAAGTTAGTCCGTTGTTAATGATTCTACCACTGAGTCAGAAGGTTGACTCTACCGAGAAGAAGCCAACAGGAAATTTAATGGTGATTCCTTTGACAATAACGTTATTTTATATACGTACTTCTTCTACCGGTGTAGGATCATCATCGCAATTAATGCATTATTTTAGAACAAACATAAAAAGAATTAAAGTGAGCTAACCTTAAAAGATAGAAATAGGCTGTACTGAACTATAACATTATTCATTGTTGCATCACTCGTATTCTTCTTACCGTGATGATATACAGCTTATAAGCTTCTTCAATAAATGGGCTATTTAACATAAAAAGAATTTTTGAAATCGGACCAATGATTCCTGAATTTAGCACACACTCTTCAACTTTATAATTTAAGTATACTGACATTATATTTGTGTGAAATGTTTTTGCTGAGCGCTTTTCTTTAATTGCTTGAAGGTGTATAAACAATATAGGTTGGCAAATAACTTCTAGACGTTTTTAGTTAAGGAAGTCACTTTTACCAGATTAGTACGCTTCCATCTTAGACTATATCATCACTCACCAACTGGTGTGATCACAGTCAAATGCTAAACTAGCAGCAATAAAGAAAGCTTCCACTTGGAAGTTTATAAAACTGGCATAGGTATATCTAAAACAAGTAGACCCACCATTCTTTTTCACTACAAACTTAAAGATTAGCAATAATTATTCTTCGATTACCTCATCAGAGCTCCCCGACATATGGACCTGAAAATGAACATGAATAAGACGAAAGTTATGTCCAATATCCATGTTCCGCTCCACCCAGTCATCGTTGAGAACTCGGCACTCGAAATTTTTGACGAGTACACATACCTGGGACACATAGTCCAGTTAGGTAGGTCGAATTTCAAGAAAGAGGTCAACCGCCAAATCCAACTCGGTTGGGCAGCGTTCGGGAAATTCCGGAAGACGTTTTCATCTAATATCCCTCAGTGCCTGAAGACTAAAGCCTTCGAACAATGCGTGTAGCCAGTGCTTACCTACGGATCGGAAACGTGGTCGCTGACTATGGGCCTCATTCGAAAGTTCAGAGACAGTCAGCGTACGATGGAGAGGGCTATGCTCGAAGTTTCTCTACGCGATCCAATCAGAAATGAGGAGATCCGTAGCAGAACCAAAGTCACCGACATATCGCTACGAATCGTGAACCTGAAGTGGCAATGGAAGGGCACATAGTCCAAAGGACCGATGGACGTTGGGGGCCGAAGGTGCTGGAGTGCCGACACCGCACCGGACGACCTCCCCCACAAGGTGACGATATAAGGAGCGTTGCCGGTAGCCGTTGGAGCCAGGCGGCGTAAGATCGGGCCTTGATTTCGTGAGACCTATGTCCAGCATTAGACGTCCATCGGTTGAAGCGATGAGGACGATACTTCGATATCTAACTTTAAATCTTGTAAGTATTTTATTCATATAACACCTAATTAGTGTTAACAACAATATAAAAGGAAAACTAATTCGATAGATCAATACAATAGAAATTCTAGGAGTTTTTTGTTCATTGAAATGCGCTTAAAGATGAACCGATTTTGACGGAGCTATTTGATTTTCCAAAAATATTCATGAGAACAGGATATTTCTCGATTTATAAGCAATATCGGATTGAGTCTCAAAGAAGTAATTTCTTTTTTTTAATCACACGTAACTATGACTCATCTGAAGGTAAATACATGTAATTACCCTTTATGGTTTCTATTTTAACGCATATTTTTGACATGGTGGCATGTCTTTGCTGATAACCCTTCAAACACAGACGAATTATAAAAAGCAATACCGAGGATCGAAGCCGGGACCTCTCTTAGTGAAGGAAGTGCATCATTAAAGTCATTGAAATAATCTCGGAGATATAGTAACATAAATTGCAATTAAGAAATATTGTTCTTTAAAAGGAAAAGCGATCAATTTTGAAATATCCATTTATTTTCCTTAGTTACACTGATTTTTCATTTCACTTACAAGTAAGTATATACAAAATCCCAAATATCACAATTAATTCAGCAATACATAGTTTAATTATGATAATTTTATGTAACACTAAGTATACGAGAGATTGCTTTGAACATTACATAAGAAAAAACATATACTAATGAAATATTTTATCGTTGTTTCAAAATGAATGCATTTATATTAAACTCAATTGAACATTGAAATATAAACAAAATTATTTATGTTATAACAAAAATTAGAAAATTTTGCCTCACTGGTCTAGTGGTTAGCATGTTCGGCTACAGACATGAGGTCCTGGGTTCGAGTCCCAGGTCGGGCCAATTCGAAATCGATATTGAGTTTTCTATTAAGATTTTCTCAATATTTGCCCGAAGTTGGGAAGTTGGCGGTGTGATCCACCCCCGTGCCTCGGAGAGCACGTTAAGCCGTCGGTCCTGCGCCTGATCTCTCTCCGGTCGTGTCGGATTTCCGTCACACCGGACTATGAGAGTGAAGGAATAGAGAGTGCACTTGTGTACTATGCCTGCCAATCCGCAGTGGAGCAGCGTGGTGGGTCTATGCTCTAAAAACCCTCTCTCATATGAGGGAGGAGGCCTGTGCCCAGCAGTGGGACGTTAATGGGCTGCTACTTACTTACTTTTTGCTTGATTGAAGCTCCAAAATAGATAACGTAACTTTCTTAACTAATATCGCATATGGAGCATTACCTATGTTTTAAATATAAGCGGAAGTAATTGAAAAAATAAAATACTTCCTGTTCCTTGAGGTATCATCCGCATAGTTAAAGATCAACGCAAAAAGTATGTGTATGTCTAATTTCAAATAATAGGGAGACATGGAATTGGGATTCCTCATTAGAGTGAGATAGATGACAAATTTCAGATAGGGGGATTTTTTTCATGGGGGATGTCATAAGAGAATGTCTGACATCGTCATCTCGGATTGATGAAGGTACTTCTGGGTTTTAGTGGATATTGTGGACTGGCCAGGAAGTACTGTAATTGCTTGTTTGGGCATGGGTGCGCAAAATCATTTTTTAGCGTAAACATAGGTAGATCATCGTCGCTTCAACCGATAAACGTCTACTATTGGACATAGGCCTCACTTATTGATGCCCACAAAGCCTGGGCTTACTCGGTCGGTCTGCTTTATGGGGGTCTTCCTATAAAATGCCGTCCAATTCGGACCCCAACGTCCATAGGTCCTTCGGACTATGTGCTCTTCGCAGTACCATTTCAATTTAGTGATTGACAGGACTATATCGGAATCTTTAGTTCTTCTACAGAACTCATTCCAGAATTGGTAACGTGGAGAAACTCTGCCTCTCCATAGCCTGCTGAGTATTAACTCAGGAGTACCTAGCTTTCACACGAGGCTCATAATCAGCTGTTTGAAGTTATTATTCTTCAGGTACTGACTAGTAGAGCGAGTTTAACATAGGTACATTAGGCTAATTGTTTTGGGCATATAGTAGGAATATGGGGTAAATATGCTTAATTTGAAGAACAAAGGAGTGTGTACTTTTTTAAATATATATACCTAATGTTTTGGTACTCAAGTGGCTCCTAATCTGGATTAATTGCGATGAAATTATTTGTGTGTGATTAAGAATCCGATCCAAATTTCCCCATATTCCTAAGGTATCTCGAGCCTCGTAACTAAAACCACCAGAAACAGTTCGTATATGGAAATATTCTGGGTTTCAAAAACCTCGCAGCACAAGGCGAATTTATTTACACAAATGTAAAAAAAAAATAAAACACGGTTTATTACACGGTTGACATCTGTTTTGATACTATTTCCGAATATCTTTTTTATGAGTTCATCTAGCCTTTTTATGTTCGATGGAAGCGATGGCCTTCTGGGGGGCAGCGTAATGAGATTAACCTTCGTCGTAACGAGGGGGTGTACAAATTTAAGCGATCAAAGGGCCGCGTTTTGGATTCCGTTTACGGATCTGCTCTGTTCACTAATTTATTCATATTTATTTTTCTTTCATTCGTGGCTGTGAACCGTTATTGTTCAGCCACGATGGATCCTGAAGAGGGTATTAAATTTTACGCTTATTTATATATAGCTAGCTACCAACTCTCAAACTTTCCAATTTGCGACGCACTTTCTGAATTAATATATTTAAACGACCCTTTTCAATGTCTATTCAGAAATAAAGCAATTGGACATACACATAATTTTGTTAATGAGTATAAAAACATATAATTAAGCTTCAGCAGTTGCCGCATTTGAGAACCGAAGGAGAAAGTAGCGTATTATTGATTTTTGAATCAATAATAGTTTACCCGGAGGAAAAATAAGTTAGACACATGTCAGTGGAATCTAACTAGTAGAAAAACAAGCACTTTTGTCCCGCAAACAAAAAAGGGAATATTATATGCCAAGGCAAGTAAAAGTCATATTTTTAATTGTTAATTTTTTGGGAAAATGTTATAAAAAGAGAAAGAGAAAGACAAAAAACAGAGACAAATGAAAAAATGCAACGTTCTTTCGTTAAGTAACAGTTTGTACCAACTCACACTTCACCAAACCGTCTTCCTTGCATCAAAATATTTTAAGTAATGTAATTGTTATAAGTAATCTCCCATATTTCATTCTTATGGTATCGATTCTATCGCAGCATTCTCTAAACCAAATGTAATTTTGACGACACGTAGAAAAAATGCTATCCTATACCTTTACAGGTAAATTAAACTCCCTTAAATAACAGATTTGGTGATAAAAGTTTTCTTTATCTACTCCAATTTTTATAATTAGCGAATTCTAGTTTAGAGAAGCCTCATCAGAATTGACACCTACATTATTCCTTCTACAATACAATTTCTTAGTATGTCACATATCGTTAATTTTGAAATGAAAACTGTACACTTACATTGAAATATTTTATAACGAAATCATCATCTTATGATTTGATAATTAATAACTAACTTCATTATGTTAAAATCCTAACACTGTTGTTATTTTTTGTCAGCAGATTATATATGATTGTTAATATCTAAGTTTTTTTTCCATCCTTTACAAACTTCTTACAATTTGATAATGACTTCATTACTGATAATTTTTAAGCATCATATTTTAATAGCTGTATGATTTAAAAAAAAGGTCAATATTGATAAGAGGGATGATGAATAATCGTAAAAATTACTGTAATATTTAAATGTCTAAAATTATAGTTGTTCATTTATACATCGTAAGCTTTAAACTTATCTATCACTCTTCTTTTGTATCCAGGATATTTACTGCAAAAGAAACAGTTATTTTGGATCATTAAGTTAACTTAAAAAGTTAATTTAACATATGTATCCATTTTAATAGTAAAATACAATAATAGTAAAGAAGAAACGGAGATTTGCTCTAGTTCTATATATATAGCTAATCTTATTTAGTTTTTCTATTTTTCATTGATTCATAATGACTAATCATGAGCAGCGTAAAATGCCAAGATAAATGCCTTTATTTACATTAAAATGACAAATCATTAATGTCTTGCTTAAACTATTTACATTAAATAGTCCGTCATGGATACGAAGTATTACAAAGTACTAGTTAGATTATGCTATTCGAATGTCTAGGTATATATTTAATGAAAAAAGAAATTGTACACATTTTATATAGTCATACTAAAAGATATTAGAATTGAGATAATAGGAAAAGGTAGAAAAGAAAGAAATGTTCGGAAAAAGTTGTATAAACCTCGAATATTATCGTATAAAGAAAAACATATAATCGCTGATCTGTAAAATACAGTATCTACACTTAATAATAAATGTAAAAGTAACAAAACAAATCTTTCATAAAGGAAAAGCCTAGACACATATTTATATCTATAATCCAGACGATTTTATATAAACAAAGAAATACGATACAATTAGGCGTGTGTAACTCTGTTTTAAACATTGGATATTTGATAAGGTAAGTAAAGTGGCAGCCCATTAACGTCCCACTGCTGGGCACAGGCCTCCTTACTCATATAAGAGAGGTTTTTTAGTCTCCACCACGCCACCACGATATTTGATAATTGGAACCTAATTTTAGGTTAGCGGGTATAGTACACAAGTGTTTATGCTAACATAAGTGTACTCTCCATTGCTTCACTATTATAGTCCGATGTGACGGCAATCCGACATGACCGGAGCAAATAGGGGCATTCTCTTAACATACATACAAAGCATCACGCCTCGTTCCCATAGGAGTAGGCAGAGACAACATCCTTCCACTTGCCACGATCCTTACAAATCTCCTTCGCTTCTTTCATTCTCATCAAACCTTTCATACAAGTTCGTCGGCTTAGAGTACTCTTGACCTGACCTTTATTTAAATTGTCCTGGATTTGGTCCAGGAACGTTCGCCTTGGTCTTCTCCTTCCAACTTTCCTATTCACTCTTGACTCATAAATCCTTTTTATCAGTCTCCTTTCATTCATTCTCTCTACATGCCCAAACCATCTAAGTATACCTTTCTCAATTTTAGTCACTACATCTCCTTTTATACCACAACGTTCTCTTATCACACTATTTCTTACTTTGTCACTCATTTCCAATCTACTTATATTTCTCATCTTTTGCAAATTTCGATCCCAAGTATACAAATTCTTTCACATCTTCCTTTTCTCAACAGAAAACTCAATATCCATTATTTCATTAGACTGACCCGGGGCTCTTATCTAGGTCTTCATATCTGTAGCTGAAAAAACTGACTACTAGACCAGACAGTCTGCAACTAATAAGACTCAAATCCAGGACCTCTACCAGTTCCATAAATACTACTTACGCCAGTAAAGCTTTCAAAATGTTAACTCAAAAACACTGAGTTCCACGCCTAATTAAATGTCAAGTGAAATTATATATAATACGGTTATCTTATTCTATTTTAGAGTATATGGTTAAAAACATTTTCAACTGATTATGATTACGAAGAAATCACAATCAATATGGCGTAAAGCAAAATTGCAGCCGAGATGTGTGGAGCCCGCGATGCCAAGGCCGAGGCGGGGTTGCGGACACAGACTCTAAACTCGTGGAAGTCCGCACGAGTTATGGCACAGAAGTGGATGTGGACGCAACTGGCGTCACAATCTGACACATCTGTGGTGTGACGTACTCGTAGAGCTGTCAAATACCTGTATAATAGAAAAATCAAAATATTATTTGGAGAAAAACCTAAATCTATTGTATGTAGATTTGTATGAAAGGTAGGATTTGTATTTGGTAACTTGTAAAGGTATTTGTATTTGGTATTTGTACTTGTATGAAAGGTTTAATGAGAATGAAGGAAGCGAAGGAGATATGCAAGGATCGTGGCAAGTGGAAGGATGTTGTCTCTATGTATGTATGTAAAAACCCAAAAGTGATAGCAATATCTTATTAAAAATGCGTATGCTCAACCAGACAAATGATTTCTGAACCTTATTCATCGTAAAGCAAGGCTTTACACGTTTTCTTTTATTTGTTGTATTAAAACAGTCTATTCCGCCCTTTTTGCTGTATTATTACTACTAAATAACATAGAATCTATATATATATATATATAAGAGATATCCAGCTATCTTGATATCTTTGGGACCAAAAGTTCCTTTTGCTGAGTTCAGGTCATGTTTCTTATTCGTAAAACAAGTCGTGGGTTCAGCTAGTTTAATATATATTACTAAATACATTAAGAAGTAATATAAAAGAGTGCTTTAAATCATATTTATCTTATTATAAATACGTAAGCTCAACCCGACCAATGATTTCTGAAACTTCTTCACTATAATATACGGTATTACAAGTTTGTTGTATTAAAATTGTGTATTTCACTTTATTTGCTGTAAAAGTGATTATTATTACGAATATATAACATATTATTCAATTGATATATGGCACGTATTGCCCTTTTTTCTAAAATAAATATAGTTTCAATGTCAGCTGCCTTACCATGTAACAGTATGCCATAACACATAATGCTATAAAAATAAGTGAAATACGTGAAAATTCAGATGAAAAATCATGTGGAACATGTCCCTGCAAAGATAGATTAATATCGTATATAATAATTTAAAAGGTACTTAATGCAGATAAAACCTAGAATATGTAGGCTTCAAAATATTAAGCCACCCACGTTAGAAGCCAACTCCAGGTATTATTAGAAAACTAGACAAGGATTAAATTGAAAAATACGAAGTCCTATTCGTACAATAATGTCTGCTGTATAAAAGGAGCGTGGGATAAGATCAATTGAATGCCCTATTAGTAAATAGTGAATCCTAAACATATCTATTAATACGATATTTTGAATAGAGCTTTGATTCTAGTAACTTGATTAGATTTACTAACAAAAGACACACTACATAGGCTTGTCTAGCGCAGTGATGTGAGCACTCGCTTTGCTAGCTGAGGTGCTTGGTTCGATGTCCAAAATTTGTACTGGTGGAAGACTTCAGCCATGGCTAGTTGCCACCCTACCAGCATGTATGTTAATAGTGTTCAAGCGGTTCAGAAAATATTTGTGCGCATAATTAAATAATAGGTTGAGTCATAAATAACTTCCGCCTAATTAGTCTGTACCTTTTATTATTGTTTCGGCATTTTGAAGTCAGTTTTAGAAGAAAATCCAGTACAGTCCATTAGAGAGTTAGCAGATAGGCTCAATACATTCCAATCATCTGTCGCCACTTGGAAAAATTGGGGAAAGTCAGCAAGTCGGGAATATGGGTAATTATTTGAGTGACTGTAACAACGTGGATAGGATGTCGATTGCCACTAGTTTCCTCTCAGGTGAAAATAATGAACCCTTTTTGAAGGTTATGAAAAATAGATAACATATGAGAACATCGTCCGTAAAAGACAGTTGCTGGATAAAGATCAACCTCCTCTACCAGAACTTTGTTATGTGTATGGTGGAAGCGTTCACCATGAGCTGCTAAATAGGAACGAAACGGTTACTGGAGACGTATATGTTGAGCAGCTACAAAGAGTCCAAGAAAAACTGCTGGAAAAGCACCCTGCACTTGTTAATCGCAAGAACGTCATTTTTCTACACGATAATGCCACGCATCCTCCATACTCTTCAGATCTTGCTCCAACGGATTATATAATAGTATTGACAAAATAGAGGCTTTGATTTAGTAAAGTTTTTTGCCGTTGGTCATTTACGACCAATAAAGATTAGTTCATCCGTTATATCATGCCATACCGAATATGTAACACTATTTTACCAATAAAATGATCTTCATTCATTATATTTATAGGTACGACTGCTAGGTCCGGCTTATAAATTTAATATTTAGTTGGTCTTTTGAGAAAATTCTCAATATGTGAGTTTTAAAGTAGATAATGCATTTAAACTTCAACTTATGTGTCTTGAAGAGCACGCAAAGCCATCGGTCTTAAGCTTGAACTCTCTCGGATCGTGTTGAACTATCGTCCCTCTGGATTATAAAAATGACAAAGTTCAGTGTGTTCTTGTGCACTATATAACATTAAGTATAGATGGCTAATCTCCTTTTACAATTGATAGAATTAGCTGTCATTATTTCTATATTTATTTATTTGGGACTCGTAAAGTAATTGTGCACTTTAAAAATTAAATTGTAACTTGTACACACAAATAGTTTATTGCAATACAAATCCTTACAAATATTATGAATGCAAAAGAAGCCACGTATGTCTTTCGTACTTTCTCATCAAAACTACTGAACCGATCCAATTAAAATTTGGTACAGAAAGGTTTAGAAAGGACTTATGTTACTTTTAAATGCGAAAGTAACACTGTATTTCGTACTTTGTCGTCAAAACTACTAAAGCGATTCAATTGAAATTTGGTACACAGATAGTCTAGAGACTGAGAAAGGACTTATGTTACTTTTAATGCGAAAGTAACTCTGTCTGTTTATTTGTCGTGCTTTCACGTTAAAGCTACTGAAGGGATTCAATTAAAATTTGGTACACAGATAGTCTAGAAACTGAGAAAGGACTTATGCTACTTTTTAATGCGAAAGTAACTCTCATTGTCTTTAATGCTTTCTCGTCAAAACTACTGAACCGATTCGATTGAAATTGGATACACAGATAGTGTAGAGACTGAGAAATAACTAATGTTACTTTTAATGCGAAAGTAACTCTGTCTGTTTATCTGTCGTACTTTCACGCTAAAGCTACTGAACCGATACAATTAAAATTTGGTACATAGATAGTCTAGAAACTGAGAAAAGATTTATGCTACGTCTAAATGCGAAAGTAACTCTCACGGTCTTTCATACCGATTTAATTGTAATTTTGTACAGAGATAGTCTAGTGACTGAAAAAGGACATAAACTATTTTTTAAAGCGAAAGTAACTCCATATGTCTGTCGCGCTTTTACGCTTAAACTTCTGAACCGATTTATATACAACGTCTATAGCATCAGAAAGGACAATAAGCTCTTTGAATATACCTCATTAAATGTTTTGAGTCAAATAATTTGTCTAATTTTATCAAAAGTACTACCCAAAAACACTACCACGCGGACAGAGTCGCAGTAACGGCTAGTATATAAATAAGATAATACCAAACATTGAAATATTTTATCATTAAGTATAACTTTCGTTACTATATCTATCTATGTGAACAAGTCTATTTGTATTATAAAATGATTAACTTTAATTAAATGACTATGAAAATTGTTTATCAACCTGCAGTAGAGAAGAGTTGTGGGTCTATTTTCTAAAAACCCTTTGTCTTTTGAGTGAATAGGTCAGTGCCCAGCTGTGGTACTTTAATGGGCTGCTACTTACCCTATATGAAAGTACATGAAGTATTTTTTAAAGGTTTTGTTTAACTGTGGTTTAACTCTGTTTTTGTATTTTCCACAGATTTCACCATATTCCCAAGTGAAAGAGCTCCAACTGTCTAGAGTTAGTATAGATGAATGTGGTATTTGTTACCAAAGCAACAGCGTGGGCGTTTGTACCCAACATTCTCGCCCACAGCCTTTGTCCTTTGTCAATTTAGTATTCAGTTTCATATTTCATTAAGGGATTCTAAATAGACAGGGTGGGAAGCCCGTTACCATTTTAATTGGCTACAACTTTGTTCAAAGAAAAGATTAGTAGGTTTGGTTTTCATAAACAGTCTCAGCATTTAATGAAACATCATTGCATCCATTAAAAACAACTGTACGGTGTGGTTTCACCCTGGAAACACAATTGATTACAATTTTTTTGAATTACCAAGGTGTTGAAATTACTGTTGCTGCCGAATGGAATCAAGACATGATTCGAAGTTCTCTTGGCGATTTGGTTTGGTCAGTCAGATGTACGGATATAACAGCATCCGAATTTTTCTTATAGGGAATTTTAATTAAAAAGATAATCCCCAAACGATTCACCATCTTAAAGACATAATTATCATGAAAGGATGTCATAAAAAGAGCCAAAAGTTGCATAGCGAAAATAGCGATATAATTTTCCAAACATATTGAAAAATAAATGTAAAGACCAAATAAACTATTTATGAAAACCAAACCTACTTATCTTTTCTTTGAACAAAGTTATAAGCAATCAAAATGGTAGCGGGACTATTGCCAACTACAATATAAATTTAGAATTCTTTAATTAAATGCAATACTAAATACTATTAACGGATTTAAAAGAAAGTATGTACATGTCAAGAATTAATGAATTACTCATCAAATATTAACTCTACGCTGATGATCAAGTAATACTTGCGTCATCTGCTAATGAGCTACAGGAGTTGGTAAATATTATGAATGAAACTTTTTAAAAAGAAAGGAATGAAAGTGAGTGTAAGAAAAACGAAAGATATACTTTTTGAAAGAGATGAAACTATGATGAATGGCAATATTTTGATAGATGGGGAACAAGTGGAAGCGGTGAAATAATTCGTATACTTCGGAACATGTGAAAGTGATATTGAAAGGAGAGTGAATGCAGGGAATATGGTAAATTGTGCTCTGCAAATCTTTAGCCAGATGTTGTCTCAAAGGGACAGACTGGATGTGCATGGTGGAGTGTTGGTGCCGAGACTTGAGAAGTATGAGTGGATTGAAACAGGGTGACAAAGTAAGAAATAGTGCGATAAGAGAATGTTGTGGTGTAAAAGAAGATGTAGTGTTTAAAATTGAGAAAGGTATGCTTAGATAGATTGGGCATGTAGAGAGAATGAATGGAAGTAGACTGATAAAAAGGATTTATGAGTCAAGAGTGAATGCGTCAGTTGGAAGGAGAAGACCAAGGCGAACGTTCGTAGGCGGAAACCACGACATTTTAAATAAGGGCCAGGTCAAGAGTGCTCTAAACCGACGAACTTGTATGAAAGGTTTAATGAGAATGAAAGAAGCGAAGGAGATATGCAAGGATCGTGGCAAGTGGAAGGACGTGGTCTCTACCTTCCCTTAAGGGTATGAGCCGTGATGCTATGTATATATGTACTGAATACTAAATTGACAAAAGACAAAGGCGAGAATGTTAGGTATAAAAACCCACGATGTTACTTTGGTAACAAATTCCACATTCATTTATACTAACTCTAGATTATTAGATCTCTATCACATGGACGGAACACATCGTCTTTTTATCAAAATCAGCTCATTTTTTTATGCGATATTAAAATTAACAAACATAACAGACAAACAAACGGCTATTCAAGCTTATCGTGGACATGTTCCTTCTATTATGATATGGCATATTTATATGGGAAAATTCTAGTAATATTAATAAGATGTGTAATATTAATAGCTCAAAAACAATGTATAAGCCCAACAACTTCCTGTAGACCTCTTGTTAAAGAACTAAATGTGTTAAACCGTTCCTTCCCTATACATATATGAAGTATGTAAAAACACATTTAGATCAGTTTAAAAAACGGTATGATGGGACGCAATTTAAACGATTTAGATTTCAAAATTGTTTAGTTTGACCCTATAGAAGACCACAGCTTTATGACAGAAAATTTCACGTCATGGCTGTTAAAATTTATAATAAATTACCCAACGCTCTTAAACATATAAATAACATTAATATATATAAACATAAATTGAAAATATGGCTAATATCTAATTGCTATTACTATATAAGGGCTATTTTGCAATAAAATATATTGGATTTGATTTGATGGGTGTATGGTGAAATCTATAAAAACAATAGCACAAGCCACAGTTAAAGAAAGTCTTTAAAAAAATACCTTATAAGTAGCAGTTATAAAGCTGTTTATTTCCTATATTAAATACGATTTTTTTTTATTGCAAGCAAGTTACAGATTGAATATAATCTCTCCTGTAAATGACGAAACAGTCTAAGATCGAAGTCCGATAGATAATCTAATAATTTTCTATATACCATCTTTCTTTGCTGGTTGAGAGTTAAATGGCCGAAGCCGTCCTCCAATCCAGACTCAGTTATTTAAAAAATATAACTTCCTTTCTTAGATCGCCGGTAATCGAACCCAAAATTATCACAAGCGAAGCGAATAGCCGCATCATAGTGTGAAAAAGTGTTTGTGGCTGTATGCGTGTGTGTGTAAGATTGTGTGTGCGTGTTTGTTGGCGTGAGCAAGGTCGTTATTGTAGTGCGCGTGTACGTGCACGTGTGTTTTGGCACGAGTGGCGTGCAGATATGCGAGTGTATTTGCGTTAGCGTAAGAGTGTGCATGTGTACATGCGTTTACGCATGTGTGTATAAGTACGTGTGCGAAAAAGGTAAATTAGAGAGGTAACTCTTACTTTAGAATTAAAATTCAATAACTTTTCAATATTTTGTGTATAAAATAAAACTGTAATGATTTTTTTTGTTTACCACAAAAGTAAGTATATATGAGATAGATGCTTTCGAAGTTTTCGTAAAGAAATTTATAATAATCAAAGCAATATTTAAGTATACAATAAAATGTTATATATGAAGTCAATCCAAAGCATTCAATGTATGCATACAACTATATATTTTTCATCGCGTATATCGATAATATATTTGATATATTTTCAATTTATTGTCATTGTTATAATTTATATTATTCTTAAAACTTTTATCATGAACACTTTTCTATCTCTGTCTATAAAAATGTTACTGAATATTGGATTTAAAGTATTAAAAAGATTTTAATCTGATACGCGATAAAACCCCATAAAATACATTATTTTATAATGAATTTTCATCGTCAAATACGAAGAAAATGAAAACGTATCCTGTTTTTACAATAGAAGTCAATTGCTGGTTGCAGGCCTCTTCACTCATAAGGCGAAGGGCTTTTAAAGCGTAAATTTGAAACCCCAGGATTGCTCCCTGTTTATACAGGTTTCTTCATGAAGTTATTAGCAGAATAATCAAGCAGATTTTTGATTAAGAAAACTTCAATAAACAAGAACTCACGCGTCTCACCACTAGGCTATCATGACCTTTTTAATTAATATACTTTATATAATACTAGCGGCCCGTCCCGGCTTCGCACGGGTAGACATAAATAGGTACAGATATTTAAGTTATAAGCATGATCATTAAAATGACCGTGAATCAGTAAATTAGAAAATAATTGTATGCTTATCTTAAAGCCTGTACAAGTGTTAAAAAAAACTCAAAATATTCAATGTCGCTCGCGTCTATTGCGTAAGGAGCCCACCGGCTCCCAAGTTTATAATGGTGCACCCCCTTCTCCCGAACTGCCCCTCTCTCGTCAAGTTAGTTACTCGATGCGCTGCGTGGTGGCCGCCGCCGGCATGTATTTTTATTTTAGTTTCATGATATCTTTTGAATGGAACATCCGATTTAAATAATTAAAAAAGTAATCGGGTATTGAGACAGTCTTGAATATTAAATTATTTATTTGGCTAAAAAATTATAAATGGTATGGATAACACGGTCTGATGTTGATCGGCATTTCTATCAATTTGTTAAATGTAAAAAAGTAGTTATTGTGACGTAACTACAATAGTTAGACATATGGTCTCGCGAAGCTTTTTGTAGATATTGATATATTCTGTAATATTGTTGAACATTTTTTTGTCCTATTATTAATACTCTTGACAGCGTACGCGATGAAAGACATTTAATGGCTAATTTTCTTGCACCTTAGGTTGGTTTTAATAGGAATTTCTGAGAATTTCTATAGTATTCTAATACTAAGTATAGCCTGTATTACTCAGTGATAATGTAGCTTTCTAATGAAGAAAGAATTATTAAAATCTGTCCAGTACTTTTTGAGTTTATTCGTTACATACAAAAATACAAATCTATCCTCTTTATAATATTAGTGTAGATTAATAACTAGTGTTAAAACTGATATAACTTACTTAGTGAGTAGTCCACGATCGTGATAGTTCCTAATTTTCTCAGCTAGTGTGTCCAAAGAGGTTGCACTAACTTCTCGGAGTCCGTAGTACTGTGTGACGTTGTATTCTATAGCCCAGTGAGCTTCGCCTTTGGTATTAGATACATCTAAATAATACTGTGTGTAGTCTAAAACCTGTAACAAATTATATATTACAAGTTGTGACGCGTAGAACCCTATCCTGTGGGAATGTGGAGAAATCAGGATCGAAATGTTCAAAATCTACTATACAGAAGTATTACACTGTAAATAAAAAACTGCACCTGGTATTGTTACTTGCGTAGTTCCCGATTGGGTGGAAAAATAGACAAATCCGAATCGCATTGTCAATCTAAACTAGTCTTGATTCTATCTCAATAAGAATTATATATAATACTACCTGACCTAGCAAACATTGCTTTGCCATATTATCGCTATTAAAACTTAGGGGTTGGTGGTAGAAGAGTAAAAATGTAGGACTAAATGTATTCTTTAATCACACACCATAAAATTATAACCATTTTGTATAAACACAAGAATTTGATATAAAGCAATCCGATCCCCTGGGAATGTGGAAACAACCGTATTACATTACCAATCAAAACTATTCTTGAATTCGTCTTAATACAAACAGAAGAATTATCTATAAAGGACAGCAGCGTCCCTCAGTGTCATTCGCTTAATGATCGATCCGAAAAAATGGGGAAATTCTTTTCGATTTGTCAATCAAAAGTATTCTTGAATCCATCACAATATACACAGAAGAATAAATCATTTAGAAGAATTCCATCATTTACCAAGATACAAAATGATTATATGTATAAAGAAGATAGCTGCTTCCAATCCCTTGAAAATATGGGTAAAATTGGATCGAATTGTTAATATAAAGCATTATAAAATCCATCAAAAAAAAACCACCAAAAAGTTAATTGCGCTTTCATAGATTTAGAAAAGGTCTATGATAGAGTGGTGAGGAATGAGCTGTGGTCAACCTTATCTACGTATGGGGTGAGCGGTAGTCGGATTCAAGCATTGAAGTCTCTCTATGAGGGTTCTAGTGCTCGTGTCAGAATAAACGGGGCGTACACGGAGTGGTTTCCTGTCGAAAGAGGTGTTCGACAGGTATGTGTTGCATCACCATGGCTGTTCAACCTATTCATGGATAACTGTTTGTAAATATTATGAATGCAGCTTTGAAAGGGAAAGTAGATGGGGAACAAGTGGAAGATGTGAAAGAATTTCTATAATTGGGATATAAGTTTACAAAAGAAAATTTTGAAAGTTGAGTGAATGCAGGGAATACGGTAAATGGTGCTCTGCACGCCTTTATAATTAGCCAGATGGTGTCTCAAAGGGCCAGACTGGCTATGGATGCTGGAGTGTTGGTGCCAACACTTATGTATGGTAGTGAAAGTTGGATATGGCAGAAGAATCACAAAAGTAAGATAAATGCGGTGTAGATGAGAGCATTGAGAAGTATGAGTGGATTGAAACTGAGTGACAAAGTAAGAAATAGTGTGGTAAGAGAACGTTGGGTATGCTTAGATAGTTTGAGCACGGAGAGACAATGAATGAAAAGAGACTGACAAGAAGGATTTATGAATCAAGAGTGAATGCGAAAGTTGGAAGACCAAAGTGAACGTTCCAGGACCAAATCCAAGACGTTTTAAATAAGGGCCAGGTCAAAAGTACTCTAAACCGACGAACTTGTATGAAAGGTTTAATGAGAATGAAAGAAGCGAAGGAGATATGCAAGGATCGTGGCAAGTGGAAGGGCGTTGTCTCTGCCTACCCCTATGGGAATGAGGTAAGGAAAAGGTAAGTAGCAGCCTATTAATGTCCCACTGCTGGGCACAGGCCTCCTCGCTCATGTGAGAGAGGGTTTTTAGAGCATAGACCTACCACACCATGGGAATGAGGCGTGATGCAATGTATGTATGTATAGAATCCATCTCAATACCTTTAAAAATATCATCAAAAACATTTCAACCGTTCCGAAGAATTTATTAAGAAAATTGATGATTAATTTATATCGGAAAGAAAATGAATTCGGATAGAATTGTTAATTTAAACCATTCTTGAATCCACTTATATTTTTTTTTTAATCATTATTATTTTTCAGAGGGCTTCAGCCATATATATAAAGAAAATTCGTACAATTTCATCTGCATAAAAACTGTATGCCCCTAATTTTCTGCTTTCCTGTTCTCTTGGGAGTAATACGAAAAATATGTTAAGCAAATTGGATTGAACATTTAAACTGAGCTGAGATTTTTGTAAGAACAGAGACATATAGAGAAAAGCGCTAAGATGTACGAAAAATTTTACAATATCTTTTGTCTTTGTTTCAACTATTAATTTACACTCTCCTCAAATATATTTTGATTGAATTTTCTATTAGATTAGAAAACTTTTAGGCTTTTATAGCATAGGATTGTCAAATATTGTCGAACCTGTGTTGTAAAAGTGAATGACTAAGAATCTCAACTTCACGCCATGTTCTCACAAGAACCTACGATAAATTCAGTGGTGTTTAAGATGTTTTAATAGGTTAACTAATTAGCTTATTATACGTTGTACAGAAATAGTTTCGCAAGTTCATTATATGCCTTTGCTTTGTAAGAGAGGCTCAGTGAGATACTCAAAATGATTAAACATATATTAGAAAAAACAATTACATATCAAAATAAGCATTAACTATAAAAGCATATATATCTCGTGAATATTTGTTATTGGTAACAAGTTAGCGTTTGACTGTAATCTCACCTGATGGTTAATGGTAATATAGTCTAAGTTGAAGCGTGCCTCACTGGTCTAGTGGTTAGCATGTTGAAGAACAGACATGAGGTCCTGGGTTCGAGTCCCGGGTCAGGCAAATTCAAAAATAAATATTGAGTTTTCTATTAAGATTTTCTCAAAATTTTCACGAAGTTGGGAAGTTGGCGGTGTGATACACCCCCGTGCCTCGGAGAGCACATTAAGCCGTCAGTCCTGCTGATTTCTCTCTGGTCATGTCGGAAACGAGTCACCTCGGACTAAAAGAGTCGAGAAATAGAGAGTGCACTTGTGTACTATGCCTGCCAATCCGCAGTGAAGCAGCGTGGTGGGTCTATGCTCTAAAAACCCTCTCTCATATGAGTGAGGAGGCCTGTGCCCTGCAGTGGGACGTTAATGGGCTGCTGCTTCTTACCAGAAGCGTACTACCCTTGTAAGAAGTAATTAACCTCTTAATGGTTGCAATTAATTGACTTGAACCTTATCAACGTCTCCGTTGTTAGGGTTGAAACTAGCCACAACCGAAGCCTCTTCAGTTCTAACTCCCTTAAATTAGAGACTGAAATTTTCTACATTTGTCCTGCTGGGAATCGATTTTGGAATTTCTGCTTTCAAAGAAGATACTCACAGAACTGCACCAGGGAAGCTATCGAAATAATCTCGCGAATAATCTCTTGTTATTTATAAGGAAAGGCGAATGAAAAACGAATTATTTTTTAATTGCTAACAGGTAAGCGCTTGACTGTGATCTCACCTGACGGTGAGTGACGATGCAGTCTAAGATGGAAGTGCGCTAATCAAAGAGGCGGTTTAACATTTTACCAGAAATATTCATTTATTTCCCATGTACAAGATCAATTATAACGACGAACAAAAGTGATAGGACAAAGTAATCAAAGTTGAACGAGTTATTTATGTAAATATTTAAATTCTATGTTTATTAACATGATAATGAAAGTAAATTTATTTATTAATGAAATGTTTTATTGTTGTACTTTTGGGTTATATACTCACTGTCAATAGTATATGTCTAACGCAACACTAAAACTGAATAGAGAGAGGGGGAAGCGTCTGTCCGAAATATGGCTAGCGCTGTTAGCGCTGGGTTAGAAAGAGAGAGGAAGAGCTTGCTTACCGCGTAAGAGAAAAGAAAGCCCGACAGTCATAGCGCGTTACGTAAAGAAGCAGTTTATTTTCTCATAAGAAGTAATCACTTAAAAAATAAGCCATTAATCATTTAAATAAACATCAAAATTACGAAATGAGGTAATAAGATTAAATACCTCGTGAGTTTAAGTATGCCTCGTGTTTCAGCTTAAGAATAAACCACTCACTGCTCGACAAAGCGTATCGAACGTATTTCGTAAACACTCAAAATAGAACGTATTTTCGTTACTCTTCAAAGGATTTTTGATAATTGTAAGATATTAATTTTGTTTAATTTAATGAAATTAATTATATTATGATGTACTCGAGGTAATTAATTCCACTAAATTGACTTCAAAATTAAGCGGATTTAAGTTTAGTTTTTGGAAATATGTAAGGATTAAAGGAGCTGAGATTAAACATATTTCTTAATTTATTTCGAGTTCACTCGTGTATTTTTTTTACATTCTGTGATAATACGTTACGTATACCTAGATGCCTGGTAGATGTGAGGAAAGTAGTAGTCCATAAATGCCCCACTGTTATGCACAGGCCTCCTTTCTCATAGGAGAGGGATTTAGAGCATAGACCCACTAACTTGTTCCAGTGCGGGTTGGCAGGCTACACATAGCCCAGAATATACATACATAGCATTACGCCTCATTCCCACAGGGGTAGGCCGAGACCACGTCCTTCTACTTGCCACGATCCTTGCATATCTCCTTCGCTTCTTTCATTCTCATTAAACCTTTCATACAAGTTCGTCGGTTTAGTATATTCCTGACCTGGCCCTTATTTAAAATATCCTGGATTTGGTAAAGAAATGTTTGCTGGTTCTTCCAAATTTTCCATTGACTCATAAATGCTTTTAGTCAGTAAATTCACGACTTCTCTAAACGAGAATCCATGCATTTCGACACTTGAGCCTCATGACATTTTGGCAGATGTGAAACAACGAAATCATTAAAGTAAGGCACAGGTTACGTGTACTTTAGTAAACATATCTCTGCATATTCTATAAAAGAATGTAGTGAGAAAAATAGTGAATTGCCGAATCAATTTACAGCAAAGGTTTGCAGCAACGCTTTACTATAACTCTTATATATTTATTATTTTTGTATTCCACAGTGTTATAAAAAAAAAAAACAAATACATAGCTATTACATAAAAGAGGTGGTCATTTCGCTTGGTAGCGGTCTCTACCAGACAACCTTTGGTACAGGAGTAGTATAGCAGAACATAGTGGATGTTGTATTTCCAAACATAAATATGTTAAGTAACAGCCCATTAACGTCTCGTTACTGACACAGGCCTCCTCACTCATATGAAAGGGGGTTTTAAGAGCATAGACCCACAAGGCTGCTCCATTGCGGATTACCAGGCATTTTACACAAGTGCACTCCCTATTTCGTCACTCTCAGGTCGAGGTCAGGCGTTGGACTTTTTTTTATAGCCTTGATAAGTAAACGAGCTTGCGGGTCACCTGATGTTAAGTGAGAACCGCCGCCCATGGACACTTGCAACACTGATGTGTTGCCGACCTAATAAAAAGGAGTTTAATTGCCTCTTAATGGCCTCTAAGTTATAACCTTGTGGAAACACCGTGGCTGGGAGTTCGTTCCACATCTTGCACGTGCGCGGGTAGAAGGATCGACGAAGGACTGACGGCTTAACATACTCTGCAAGATACAACTACAGGCAAATAATGAGAAAATCTTAAAAGAAAACTCTATATCTCAGGACCTAACCACTAAACCAATGGGGTAGTCTCGAACACAATACTACATGCTAATAAATACACATTATGCCTCTTTATCACGTGCCATAGATAGATGTTTCACAACAGACTGCCTTCAAGGCCAAAACTGCATCTCTTTTAAAGCATATGTCCCTATCATATTGTGTAATACCTGGCTGTGCGTAACACGGCTTTATAGTCAGAGGTTGAACGGGATAAAATCTTATGTAAATTGCAAAATCCTGTGTTAAGTAAGCCTGAACACGACTGAGCGCTAGGGAGCGCTTAAATTAAGCAATGTCATGTACTTTACTTTATCAGATCCGCCTGAGGATTAACAAGGGGAAACGAATTTATTTCTCAATAACATTTCGAACTTCTAAAATGGAGTATTATAGTCGAAGAGTGGTATGATTTATTTATTTAGCTTTATTGTGGAAACGAATAGTATATATAAAAATAACAAATATAGAAATACCAATAGTAGACTATTATTAATACAAAATTTGTATCTTGTGAGAGATAGATGAATCAAATTCAGATATTAACATGTTGTACTGTTTACAACTCCACTTATGAATGTATTTTCTGAATGCCTTGATTTAGACTATGAAAAAATAAATTTTGACGTGATAAATTCGTATGGGAAGGTAAAACGTTTCGTTACGTAACGCCTTACGACCCAAATCTGTCTAGCTTCTCTTTCTCTCACTAATACAGCAGCGGTAGACAGTCTCTTACTCTCACACTCTAACGCAGCGCTAACAACGCTAAACATATTTTGGATAGACTAACAATAAAAGATTTTATTAATCAATTAACATCCCTTTACATTATCGTATTAATATTCAAAAAATTAAAACAATTTGAATATAAATTACTTTACGTTATCACATTTTTGTACATTCCTAAATTAAGCTCACACTATCCCTATCCCTTAACTTTAAAGATAAGGTATATAGTAGCCAGGTAACGTATTGACTGCCTCATTGGTCTAGTGGTTAACATGTTCCTCTACAGACATGAGGTCCTGCATTCGAGTCCCGGATCGGCCCAGTTCGAAATCGATATTGAGTTTTCTATTAAGATTTTCCCAATATTTGCATGAGGTTGGGAAAAATTTGACGGCGTGCCTCGGAGAGCACGTTAAGCCGTCGGTCCTGCGCCTGATCTCTCTCTCCGTTCTTGTCGGATTGCCGACACGTATAACTATGAGAATGAAGGAATAAAGAGTACACTTGTGTACTATGGCCTGCCAATTCGCATTGGGGCAGCGTGGCGGGTCTATGCTTTAAAAACCCTCTCTCATATGAGCGAGGAGGCCTGTGCCCAGCAATTGGACGTTAATGGGCTGCTACTTACCTTATATAGCATCCTATCAACCTCCAATTGTAGGACACAAGCCTCCTAACACATAGGAGAGAGGGTTTTAGCTACATATGCCCCAGAATGACTTCCAGAAGATTTTCACGATATTTTCCCTCACCGATAGGCATAATGATAGATTGCAAAGAATGATCAAGAACGTAACTTTCATTTTTATAAAGAGAAACTTCATGCGTCTCACCACAAGGCCATTATGGCTTTCCCTTAAATATATAAAAGAACAATTCATGGATAATTCTTGTATTATAGATCGACAAAAAGTCCTTGATGACATATATCTGTCTCTTGACGATAAACTTACATACATACATACATAGCATCACGCCTCATTCCCATAGGGGTAGGCAGAGACAACATCCTTCCACTTGCCACGATCCTTGCATATCTCCTTCGCTTCTTTCATTCTCATTAAACCTTTCATACAAGTTCGTCGGTTTAGAGTACTCTTGACCTGGCCGTTATTTAAAATGTCCTGGATTTGGTCCAGGAACGTTCGCCTCGGTCTTCCCCTTCCAACTTTCGCATTCACTCTTGACTCATAAATCCTTTTTGTCAGTCTCCTTTCATTCATTCTCTCTACATGCCCAAACCATCTAAGCATACCTTTCTCAATTTTAGTCACTACGTCTTCTTTTATACCACAACGTTCTCTTATCACACTATTTCTCACTCTGTCACTCAGTTTTAATCCACTCATGCTTCTCAACGCTCTCATCTCTACCGCATTTATTTTACTTTTGTGATTCTTCTGCCATACCCAACTTTCACTACCATACATAAGTGTTGGCACCAACACTCCAGCATGCACTGCCAGTCTAGCCCTTTGAGACACCATCTGGCTATTCATAAAAGCATGCAGAGCACCATTTACCATATTCCCTGCATTCACTCTCCTTTCGATATCACTTTCACATGTTCCATCTTTTGTAAATTTAGATCCCAAGTATACAAATTCTTTCACCTCTTCCACTTGTTCCCCATCTATCAAAATATTGCCATTCATCATAGATTCATCTCGTTCAAAAAGCATAACTTTCGTTTTGTTTACATTCACTTTCATTCCTTTCCCTTTCAAAGCTTCATTCATAATATTTAGCATCTCCTGAAGCTCGTTAGCGGATGACGCAAGTATTACTTGATCATCAGCGTAGAGTAAACATTTGATGAGTAATTCATTCATTCTTAACCCATACATACATTCTTTTAAATCTGTCAAACATTTATCCATGAAAAGGTTGAACAGCCATGGTGACGCAACACATCCCTGTCGAACACCTCTTTCGACAGGAAACCACTCCGTGTACGCTCCGTTTATTCTGACACAGGCACTGGAACCCTCATAGAGAGACTTCAATGCTTGAATCAGACTACCGCTCACACCATACGTAGATAACTTATAATCCCTCCCATAATATTGTTGAATTAAATATTTTAGGAGTTATTGCAGAAATAATTATAATTTTCTTTTATTGCTGAGAGTTAAGGGCTTGATTGTGATCACACCTAATAGTAAGTGATGATACAGTCTAAGATGGAAGCACGCTAATCTGGTAAGAGCATCGCATAGGAACGCAAATCTCTTTGCTTGACGAAACTTGTTTACTAGTAGGGTGGTAATTAGCCACAAAACCTCCCACCAATTCAGACTCAGAAACTACGATTTCCTAAATTTGATTTGTAAGGGATTGAACCCAGGATAGAGGTCCTGGGTTCCTAGCAAAGTAATTTTTCGCACCATTGCGCCAAACGAGGACATCAAACTTCATAATAAGATTCTATAAAAGATGTGCTTTTACAGCCGATGCGAGCTATGGGCGTCACCATATTGGTCTTTGATGCTCTGACAAATGCCTTTCACTATGGCTGTAATGTAACATGATATAAATTTATGAGTCGTTTGTTTAAATGTTTTACAGGTGACTCTTTGACTATGAACTACTTTTACGGCCTGATTTTTTAAAGTATGTGTGCGTCAATTCAATTTAATGAGCAAATTTAATCGCGTGTTGCTGTTTCGTTTTCTATATATATAAATTACAAGAAATTGACTGTCTGTACGAAATAATAGCATTTTTTTTAGCTAGTGTATTTATTCCTATTCCATTGGTTCCAAAATAAAAACGCTGACTTTATGAGAGTGTAGAATATTTATTAATCTATAAATTAATACGTCAATATTAATATACACATTTATAGAATATACAGTGTACAGAAGGCTAGTACTTTTACTAAATTATGCATAAAAAATATAGTATTAATATATAGATTTTGAGCAATTGAATGTGAATTAACTGCTCCCGAACGGTTGGGCAGGTTTTGATGTAATTATTTTATGTGATCAGTTGGATTCATTAATGCTTAAAAGTGACAATTCATTCCAGATTTTCCCATATTTCCACGGAACCGCCGAATGACGTCGGCGAAACAATAAATTTAAATAAATAATTCTTCTATATTCACGAAACTCCTTTTAACACCTGTGATTGACAATTTAAGACGGATTTTCGCATATTTCCACGGGATCGGGACTAATATAGCAACCAGATTAGGATAAAATATTAATAAAAAGGCGAGAAAATGATGTTGGATCTAATAAGGAAGCCTTATAAACTCACCTTGCCAGTATTAGATTCGAATTTATAAAGCCTTAATCCCGGATTTGATATGCTGCCAGCACCACGTGGCGTTAGCGAAGGCGCCAATAACGCCCAGGATACTGGGCGGCCTGCAATATAATACGAAAATTAATATAAGCTCGGTTTAAATTATATCTATAGTTAGTTAGTTAGTAGTAGCAGCCTATTAACGTCCCACTGCTGGGCACAGGCCTCCTCACTCCGAGGAGCGAGGGTTTTTAGAGCATAGACCCCACCACGCTGCTCCAGTGCGGATTGGCAGGCATAGTACACAAATGCATTCTCTCTATTCCTTCACTCTTGTAGTCCGGTGTAACGGGAGAATCCGATACGACCGGAGAGAGATCAGGCGCAGGACCAACGGTTTAACGTGCTCTCCGAGGCACGGGGTGGATCACACCGCCAACTTCCCAACTTCGGGCAAATATTGAGAAAATCTTAATAGAAAACTCAATATTGGCTTTTTTNACAAATTCCCAGAAGACATTCTATATCTCACTTAATAACTTCAAATCCTTAAATAATAGTATATTACGCAACTAGGGCCGAAAGTTTGACATTAACGCATGTGATAGTGTATATAAAATAGTTATATATATTTCAAATAAAATAATAATGTAAATAAAGGATACGGTTCGTCATTTGATTAAACCGTATTCTTAGAAGGAAGGGAATTTGTAAACATTGTAAATGCAACATTGTAATTTGTAATGTTTCATAAACGATTAGAATTACTTAAATTATATTAATTGTAACCATAAAAAATTAACAGGGAGTGGTAGTTTCTTAATAAATAAGATAATTAAGAAATGTTGTTGGAGTTTTGCCGTAATATCCTCATTAGTAAGAAAAGTATATATTACGTTAGCTACCAGTTATTGTGTTTTAATTTAGTTTTGTCGGTAAAAAGGGCTGCTCTGGGGTTGCCTGGAAGAGATCACTATTTAGTGATAAGGCCGCCCGTTGCATGCTTTTGGATATATATAATTTTACTGTTATTTAGTTTTAGTTTTCACTTTTGTAATTTAAAAGTATGCAATAAAGTGTTTATCTATCTATCTATCTCTGCGATGTGCGAAGTGTATTCTTCAATTTAAAACTAATGTCTTTTTAATAATGATAATTGTGTGCTATTTGTTTTTATAATTAATGATGCACTTTATTTTTTGACAAAAAAGTTGAATTTTACTGGAAGAATATATTAGTTTGGTTATTGACTTTTATTATGAATCCTATTTATATTTGATATTTTTTTTAAAAGTAGTTAAAACTATGAACATATTACTAATTTACTAATTATTATAGTTATTGTTTTATTTCCGATACCTGCGTGGTAAAAACAAGGGTGGCAATACCATACTTTTGGCCCGTGGTGTGTTTACAATTTTTCATCAAACCGAGATCGAAGGTTCGAAGTTTAGAATAATATGAAATAAAGTTAAGATATTGAATCAATATTTTGCATGCTTCGACTAAGCAACAATATGTTTACTCATTTATTTATGACAGTTTTCAAACACAAACTATATTGTAGCCTAAAAATAAATGTACGTATGCAATCAAAAACGGAAAAATCTGCGAAAATTAATAAACTATTGTAAAGAATTAAGTGAAGAAGAAATAATAACAAATTTTGATGACGCAGCATAAGTTTGATGATTGTTCTCAGGATAGGGGTCATACTTCAATGTCATCATCAGTCCTTCCAGATATTAATATATGGAAGAACGTATATCTGGAGATTTGACAATGCCGTAAAAGCCTACTTGAACAAAAGATTTTTGAATTTGTATTTGAATATATAATGTAAATGTCCATTTATACATTATTTGACGCTATTTCGAAGGATGAAACAGCAAACATTGCTTTCCGATTAAATTAATGCGTAATTTAGCATGCATGCCTCAATTTTTCGACGCAGGCGCGCTTGTTTTATATGTCAAAATATTTGGCAATCTATCATGCTGCATCTTCCAAATTTGTTATTATTTCTTCTTCAATTAATTCATCTTAAGATTCATTTAAATCTATTTTCTTCAATATATTTATAATATTTTATTAATTTTCGCAGATTAAATTAAATTTGAAATTTTGACCATTTTATCCCACAGTATAATATGCCTTCGGTTTGTCTGTCGTATATACATTAGCTTTATGAGTAGTCTAATAGAGTTGTTACTGAGTTTTTTGGCGATTTCTTCTCAGTAGTATCGACTTTCCAATTTAAAAGAGCTTTCTGGTGCCCAGTTGAATACGAATATATAACTTTATTTACTGTTAAGGAATATTTATGAGTTTTTGTTTAAAATAATCCATATTGTTTGTGGAAACGGCTCTCAAATTACCTACCTAGTAGATCCTGGTAAAGATTGTACCTTTTTTCTCTTATGCTCTATCAAATGTGCAGTTTAAGTCGAATATGTGATTGAGATTTCAAATCACATTCAATCAAAATATACTTTAATCAAGTAGGGTTTAAAAGGCACTTTTATATGGTCAGTAGTCTGTCCGATGGTAACAAATCTACCGCCGGTTATTCCTTTAAACATTACAATGTGTTTAGCTTTCGTGTGCAGCTGGAATCAAGTTCAAACACCTTTGTCGCTTAAATAATCTTCAACATCATAATATACCTTTGTAAAATGTTTACAATATATTTCATACAACTATTTGCAGGCAAACCCAAAAATGATTGTGGTATATTATTAAAAATGCGTATGCTCAAACCGACAAATGATTTCTGAACCTTCTTCAGTTTAAAGTAAGGCATTATAATTCAAGTACTTTATTTTGTGAATGGAAGGCATATTTTTCTTACTTATTGAAATTTAAAAGCCTCTTTTTATCATACCTTAAATCACAAAAAAAGTTTTAAATATAGAAAGGAAAATTCTGATGTTATTTTCTTGTGAAGAAATACATATTTCATTACACTTCCTTATCAATTAACTTGACCATTATTTGGGTATTTAACCAATGAATACGTAATTGTCGAATGAATATTGATGTTTACGAGCATGTTTATAAATAATTAATATTGCATAAATCCCATTATGTTATTTGGGTATAATATAAGCGTAAATTTCATCAAATTGTTCGTTAATAACATGGGAAATGGTTATTGAAATAGGGGGAGATTTGTCGTTAATTAATAATGGTAAAATTATGTTTAAATGTAACAATGAGTACTATATTTCAGTTCACGCTCTACTAAACGGGTGCAATTTAGAAAAAAAATTTCTTTTTAGTTTATATAGTAGTATAAGAGAATCTAAGTCATTGGACATATTCAAGAAACAAGTAAAGAATCACTACCTTTCTCTATGTTTTTAGTGACGACGACTATTTGTACTTGGTTTTATTTGTTTAATATGGATATTATGTATTGATTTATAATCTATATACTGAGCGGATTTTATGTATGTAAACGTATATCTATTAGTATGTAGAATTATTTTTATGTAAGTGTATATTTTTTAACGAACACCACCTACCCTTCTTACTTTAAATAATCTCCCTAACCCTAAGGTTGCCTGGAAGAAATCGCTAATAAGCGATAAGGTCGCCTATTTGTACTACTTGCTAAGTTTACTTTCATCTATTATTTGTATAATGTTTGTGGTGTACAATAAAGTATCTTCTGTTCTATTCTATACGTACATACATAGCACCATGCCTCATTCCCATAGGGGTAGGCAGAGACAACATCCTTCCACTTGCCACAATCCTTGCAAATCTCCTTCGCTTCTTTCTTTCTCATTAAACCTTTCATACAAGTTCGTCGGTTTAGAGTATTTCTTGACCTGGCCCTTAATTAAAATGTCCTGGATTTGATCCAGGAACGTTCGCCTTGGTCTTCCCCTTCCAACTTTCGCATTCACTCTTGACTCATAAATCCTTTTTATCAGTTTCCTTTCATTCATTCTCTCTACATGCCCAAACCATCTAAGCATACCTTTCTCAATTTTAGTCACTACGTCTTCTTTTATACCACAACGTTCTCTTATCACACTATTTCTTACTCTGTCACTCAGTTTTAATCCACTCATGCTTCTCAACGCTCTCATCTCTACCGCATTTATTTTACTTTTGTGATTCTTCTGCCATACCCAACTTTCACTACCATACATAAGTGTTGGCACCAACACTCCAGCATGCACAGCCAGTCTGGCCCTTTGAGACACTCTCTGGCTATTCATAAACGCGCGCAGGGCACCATTTACCATATTCCCTGCATTTACTCTCCTTTCAATATAACTTTCACATGTTCCATCTTTTGTAAATTTAGATCCCAAGTATACAAATTCTTTCACCTCTTCCACTTGTTCCCCATCTATCAAAATATTGCCATTCATCATAGATTCATACCTATCAAAAAGCATAACTTTTGTTTTGTTTACGTTTACTTTCATTCCTTTCCCTTTCAAAGCTTTATTCATAATATTTTTAGTTTAGTGTAAAGATTTTTATGTAATAACTTTAAGATGTTCAAGAATTCATAGGAATTGACTTTATAAACTTTAACACGCCTATATTAACTTTATATACAAGTAAAGGAATTTTTCACCTTCATTTAGAAAACATCATAATAATTTGAAATATATATATTTTATAGCAAAATTATAACAAAACAAAAATAACGCCTTATTTTGATATAAAGAATGTTTTTGTTAGATACGATAAAAAAAGAAAGCTTTTAGATGCTGTATATATTTTTACCTGCCTATCAGTGTCGGGCAGCTACAAGGAATAGAGCCGAACGTCCTGATACTAAATAGTTCCAGAGAATCAGGACCCTCTCCGACAGGGTTTGTTGAAACGTAGAAGGAGGACCTCCGCTTGCCAGGCACGGTACGCTAACCTACACGTTGGTACAGGTGCTAAGTGGACATGGTTGCTTCAGCAAGTATCTGCACCAGAATAGAGGCACCAAGAGATGCCTGCTGGCCGTATATGTGGGTTGGTAGTCGACACGGTGCACCAATAGCAGGTTGATAGGCATGGGGACTCCAGCGTCCCATCCTGACATCGCTGCTTGTTACATCAAATCTAATAAAATCAAAATATTCTTTATTCAAAAGCTCTTTTGACTCGTCAATGGTCTGACAGTTGGTAACAAATGTAACCAGATGTCTGCTGTCGCATTCAGCTGCATTCATCTCTGGAGTCCCGGATGAATCCGACTTAAGGGTTTAGTTAACGGGGACCAGGCGAGCAAAATTGCTCCTCCTGGCGCCACCACTCCTCCGGCTAGAGGGAGTAGCGTCTGCCTCCTTCTGCAGGATGATAGCCTCGCAGAAGGAGGTCCCTGCTCTCCAACTTGACTGATGTTAAAACTGATAAAATGGTGCAGTTTGCTTATTTTCATAACATTATGTCTTACGGCGTACTGTTATGGGGTATGGCGGCGGACATTGAAACTGTCTTTATATTACGAAAAATAGCAATACGTACTATATATCAATTGCGATATAAAAATATCAATTCTCACAGTACCGTCGCAATATATATTAAATAATATCTTATATATCCTTTATAATATTCACTTATACAGTAAAAAAGTGAAATACACAATTTGAATACAAGAAATAAAAATAAACTTGTAATTCACTATTTTAGAGTGAAGAAGGTTCAGAAATCATTTGTGGGCTTGAGCATACGCATTTTAAGAGATATGTCAAAAACATCCTTTTACAAAAGGCATATTATAATATTGAAGAGTATTTAAGCGATAGAAATATTTGGACTTGATTCCACTGGCAAACAACCAAACTATCTTTAAAAGAGTCACCGCTGAATTTCTTGCCGGTTTCTTCACAGCAGATTCAACTTTCCGAACTGGTGGTAGATTTGTAACCAACGGTCAGACTACTGACGATTTAAAAATGTTTTTTGAGCCTACTTGAATAAAGAATATTTTCATTTTCATTTGATTTGACGATGATTCAATTTCACAGCCGATAAAACAAAGTCGCATGTTTAAACAAGTAAAGCAATAAATGTATTAAAGCTACATGCATTTTTGTGGTCCATATTTCAATGTAATCCGATTACATAATAATATGACACGTGTAATGCTCGCATGACAAGCAATTAGTAATAATTTAAACACGTATGAAAATTAATTATTGAACCGGCTACACGTAAACATTTCGCGGCTTAACTTGTCAGGGCGCGAGCGAGTTGGCCCGAAAGCATGTTTTAATGGTGTATTTTCTTTGTGTAATAAATTGTGTAAATTGTTATCATTTATAAGAAAGGCTTTATTAAATTCAAGCATTTTGTTATAAATGCCACAATTTTGGCAGCGTTCGGAATATAATATGAATTTTCCATTAAATAAATAAAAATTTTAACAACGAAAAGAACCGCCTTCAAAACAGACTTACAAATATATTGATATGCTCTAAAAAGTAAGAAATAATTGCGTATTCTTCTATAGTGTTCTTCGTATACTTATATTCGGAGTCGGTGTCAGCCAAGGTAGATGTTCCCCGTGTGTCCACTTGGCAGCTCTCGCGTCTCCCCCGCCTATAGCTACATATGTAGGCACCTTGGCTGACACCGACTCCAAATATAAGAATACGAAAAACACTATAGAATAATACGCAATTATTTCTTTCTTTTTAGAGCATATTAATATATTTGTTAGTCTGTTTTGAAGGCGGTTTTTTTTTTTGTTAAAATTTGTATTTATATTTTTATTTTTAGTGAATCTAAAGTAAACGTGTTGCAATGCAGACGCTCATTGCCATTTGATTACAGACAGTTAGATATTCTGCCAAAAATCGCACCCTTACTGTAAACCGTTGAGGAGTTCCATTAAACATCATATTTGACTACGACAATCACTTCACCGTACCGACGTTACGGCAGGTGACTCAAATCATAGCCACGGATCACACGGATAGCCTATAAAAGATTCTGCAGAATATTGTTAATTTGCTCCTAAGAATTGAAGTGTTCCGTCTCTTTGTCATGGATCTCATCACCAGAACCTAACCAAACTATCATTAAACTACACATAAATGATGTGTTTTCCATTAAAAAAAGAATCATTGAAATCGTTTGGTGTGATCTTGAGTTATTCGTCCATTTGTCGCGCACATGCTTAATGCAAATTTAACACTTATCCGGTTTTCTCGTGGACACCGTCATCAGAACTGGATTTAAATAAAATGGGACCCTATGACGAGCTCCACCTTTCATTTAAAAAAAATCCACCCAGTCGTGACATATGAGGTAACAAACATAAAAAAAATACCGATGAATTGATAACCTCCTCCTTTTTTTGAAGTCGGTTAAAAAAAAGCGAGTGTGCTTTAGACCGCACGACTGAAATCAAACTGAAGTTATTTTTATAAAACAAAGGTAATAACCAAATGAATAATAAATCCAAAACGTTACTCTTTCTCTTTCCAACCTTCCAATCTCCCTCTCAACTTCTTTTTATTTTTTTCGTGTGTCTGGACTCGGCTAACAAGTTGGCCTCGCAAAACCCAGCGAAACCCTCTTCATCCATGAATGATACACCAGAGGTTCAACTTTCGCATTCATCCTTGGTATAATGGATGAATCCGACTGAGGATTCTCGAAGAGGGAAGGATTTACGCTAACAGGCGCTGCCTTGTTGCCTGCCTCCTCCGGCGGTATGAGGAAGCATCCATTGCAATCTCCCTCTCTCGTGTGGCCTCCTTCAGTGAAATGATCATCTCACAGAAGAGGGCCACTCCCTCCCAACATCTCTCACTAGAGATGATCTCATTCATCTCACTAGAACGCTGTCCAGTGACTTCTGTTCACCGCACGCGATTACAATTTTCGTAACGCATTCACCAGCTAACTCCCCAATTCAAATGCGTAACGAAGTTTAAGTTTAAAAATTTTTATCAATGTGTAATATCTAAATATCAACACTGAAAAAAATACGTACCAACCCGCAAAATATTTTTTTAAAACTTTGGGATAATATTAATATTTTAATCTTTTTTGTAATCTTTTTGTGAAGTGTTCTGATGAACAATTGTCTATTTGTGGGTTAATCAGCGTTTTATTTTGCAAAACGTGGGTTTAATATCAAAATGCTTGAAATTTAGTCCGCCTTTCGACTATGTGGATGAATGTAAATGGAGAAAATCAAACAAAATATTCAATCATGCTAATAAGCTTTTACTTTGAGCTGTTTTTTGCTTCAGCAAAAAGAAAAGAAAATTTTGTACAGTTTTATGAAACCATGATTCAAGTGAAACAGCTGATACGAGCCATGGATACTGCTATATTTGTCTTGACAGCTTTATTACGCACTTTCCACTTTACCCTCATTTTGTGACGATGTAAGTTTCACGTAAAAAATTCCCCACCATTATAGCATTCACCTTAATACAAAATGAAACATAGTCTGAAATAACAAGCTAGATTGAAAATGTCTGAACATGAAAAATGAATAATGCTTTACACAACTGCATTTAACTCGGCAGAGACTGTCCTATTGTTAAGGTAACATATGGCTAATATTTCTTTTCGGACAATGAATAAAAAAAAATAGGATTTAGTTCTGGTTTTTTGTATAATATATGAAGAAGGAGACACTGGATTGCATTTTCTACCGTCTAAAATAAGACTGAAAGTCTATTCCAACGTCATCTTGCAAGAACTTAAATTTATTATATAGAAAGAGGTCCTAGATTCTTCATAGCATCAAAGAAGTTAAGAAAAGAATGAAATAATAAGAATAAGACTTTTGAAGGAACCAATAAAACTTGTACCTGAAAATACCGTCCTAAGAAGTTTAAAAAATTATTTAAACTTGGTTTAATTGATACACTCGGTTTTTTGCTGGTTAAGTAATATTTATTCGCTTCAAACCACAGTATTACTTAATTGCGAGGGTTGTTTCCTTCTTTTTTCTGACGATTAACCTTCAATAATAGCGAAGTTTTGTAGGAAAACAAAAAAAATCTCATGGACGTCCTTAATAAAGTAAGGAAGGTCGTTATTGTAAATGAGGAACAAGAAAGGTCCTAATATTGAACCCTGTGGGACTCCCAGTTTTATAATTATATGTCGGAGGGCAATAGTCTGTGGATCGCTGGTCCGTGTGCAATAGTCTTTCGGCGTAGGGCAGAGTCAATAAGTGGCAGTCCGGCGCGTCTCTCGGTAGTTCTCGGGTGACGGTCCGCCAGAGCGGTCGACTTTTAAAACTGTCGCGTTCCTAGCTGTTATTATTAATGAGTTTGTGTAAATTGATATCGGGAATCCAACATATATATGGGGAGAGTCTGATCAAATAGTAGGACCTGAATTAAGCCCAAACGTACAGCCTTTACTTCTTTCAAATCACGTAACAGTGTTTAAATAGATCTGTTTGATAATGTTTTGTAATGTAATAAAAATTAAAGTTTGATTTTTTAATAATTACATCAGAATGTAAATTTCACTGATTAAAGCCGACCAGAGACCAAAAATTAGGAATCCTGGGATTGCTGCTAGCGAAGCTTCTACACCACTAAGCCATAATACTGTGAAAATATTCGTTTGTCATCAAAATATTTTCCCTCCAAGTTCCAATCTCATCTCAAAAGAGACTGCTGATGGTTTCATAAGTGGAGCACGCTTACTAAAAGCCTATTCACTTTAGCTTCAAAGATACCCAAGTTGAAGTACCAAGATGGTATTTCGTTTGAAATTTGAAATACATATGACACCTTTGCATTGGGAAAAAGTTCAAATGTCAGTTGTTTCGAACTTTTTTATTAAAAGAAAACATTAATACAATGACATATTTTTATGGTAAAGATAAGAGATAATAATTATCAAAATATAGTCTTTCAAAGTTGACTTAATAAACAATTTTGAACTGTATTTTGTCTGTAAGTTTGAAAAGATAGCGCAAAAAAACTCAGTCGTAACTTTTCCAAAATGTTTTAGTAACTTATATGTGAATTGGCTTTTTTCATTTAAATAATGTACAACGGTGTATTATGATTTATGTATGACGATATATTTCTTAAAATTATATAAGCAATGAATGATATGTTTCCCAAGATAGATAAACACTACAGATGGATGGCATCACTATTGCGAATATAGTTTTAAATCGTCTTTAAAAAAGGGATAAATGTTAACAATCTTTTAATAGTTTTTTGATAAGCAAGGAATAGTTATACACTAAAAAGGTACAAAAGAAAAAATTACATTATTAAATCTGTACACCATTATCTTTAAAAACAAAAGCAAACTACTGTATCATGCCATTAATAAAGGCTTTTACGCTAGATAGACGCAAATATAAGCACCTCTTTCATTTTAAGTCATAAAGTGTATTATCTATTTCGCTTTTCGGTGACTGTCGTAACAAAATATGTGTATTACCGTTAAACTAAATCAGTGACAAAGTGACTGTTACCTACGGTGCGTGTGTCGCGTCGAAGGTCGATAAGTTTTTTGTGGTATTTTATAAACTGTGATTATTTATTAGTAATCATTTGTGTTTTAGATTATATAAGTGACGTGATTAACAATGAAAACCGTTGAGATAAGTTTTAATTTTTAAGATATGAGTCTATAAATACAAGACGGACTTTATTCGCTATCTCAAAGTTTAGTGCAACATGACGCTACACCAGAGTCTTAATTTGATAAATAAATATAACATTGTATTGTTTCATTGCCTGAAGACCAAAGTCTTCGAACAGTGCGTGTTGCCAGTGATGACATACGAGTCTGAGACGTGGTCGCTGACTATGGGCCTCATGCGGAAGCTTAGAGTCACTCAGCGTGCGATGGAGAGTGCTATCCTCGGAGTTTCTCTACGTGATCGTATTAGAAATGAAGAGATCCGTAGTAGTCCGTGAACCAGAGTCACCGACATAGTATACGAATCGCGAATCTGAAGTGGCAATGGGCGGGCCATATAATCCGAAGAACCGATGGACGTTGGAGGCCGAAGGTGCTGGAGTGGCGACCCCGCACCGGACGGCGCAGTGTAGGCAGTCCCCCCACAAGGTGGACCGGTGACATAAAGAGGATCGCCGGTAGCCGCTGGAGCCAGGCGGCGCAAGATCGGGCCTTGTGGATGTCATTACGTGAGACCTATGTCCAGCAGTGGACTTTCATCGGTTGTAGCGACGACGACGACGATTGTATTGTTTTACTATTAGCAAACATAAAAATTATAACAGTTGGGGGTCTATCATGAGCATTTCAGTTACGGACAAGTTACTTTTTTGGGTCATGTTACTTGGAAAAAAAACCAAATAAATATTTTTTTGGACTAATTAAAAAAAATGGTTTCTTTATTCATGCTGGCGTCCTTCTGCTAAACCGTTACTTCGCAGTGGAGGCAGAAGGAAGATGCTATAGGCGATGCTCTTGTCCAGCGTAGGAGGTAGGAAGCGTAGATTTTCACTTCTACATCATCATACCTAAGTTTCCCAGCGGTAGTCTTTTGGAGTAGCAGGGTAGATTGCGTCTACCGATTCTCTGGTGCTCCACTAGAGAATGGGGAGGGTATGGCTTGATTCTAGTGGGTATCCTGACTTATTGCCAGTGAGTCTCAAACTTTCGATTATATTGTGTCTAATCGGGGTGCATAAAAGCATTTTCTAGCGTGAAAAAAAGGCCTTTAACGCTAATCCACACATTTTAGACTTCTAAATCTAGGAGAGCCTACATCAAACTCAGTCGGGTGTACTTTTATTTATCACCATCATTACAGTGTTTTATGTTATCTACGATTCATTAACTCCCACGCTTTTCTATCGTCTTAATAATCCTTCAAATTTTTGTGTTTAAGTGTTTAGTCCCTTTTTTATTGAAGGTGCTAATAATTTTAAGTATATGTATACAAAGTTAATCTTCATTATTTTTCAACTTCTATCATTTTTCTTCAATTTACAAAATAAACAATAATGTAACGTATTCAATTACCTTCGCTGTAAATAAGTCTGAACGTATCAGCATGTCGGTGCCCATAGAACTGGCCTGCGATGACGTCGCTGAAGGCTCTGATGACGTGTAACAGCCTCGCATTGGCTGTAGGTGTCAGCTCACCGCCTCCTGATGCTGAAGAGCTTCCAGCATTATGACGTTCCTCCACCCCGGGTCCTGCATGTGCCACTAAGTACACCTAAAAACGATAATACTTTATAATATTTTCATAAACATGTTATAAAATAACAATGTACAAAAAACCAATGCGAATTATGTGCAAATAAAAACCATATTAAATATTCTTGTTTCGATTATTCGTCTATGAATGTTAGCGAAAGGTGGTTTAATTTGTGATGTCACTTCATGGCAAATGATACAGTCTAAGATGGAAGCGTGCCACCTTGATAACAGATAATTTGCCTCTTCATGTGTTTTAACACAGCATCATGAATACATTTTTTGTATAGTTTCTTTACTGGTAGGATAACTTGCTACAGCCGAAGCCACCAGCCCAAACTCAGTCAAGTTAGAAAATGCAAGACCAGTATTTGTACATTTGCGCCATAAAAACCATTGGTCTAGTGGTCAGCTTGTTCAGGTACAGACATGAAATCCTGGGTTGGATTCCAGGGTCAGGCCAATTCAAAAGTCGATATTGAGTTTTCTGTTAAAAAAGGAATAGAGAGTGCACTTGTATTAGCCCATAGACATATATACTATGCCTGCCAACCTTCAGTGGTGTAGCGTGGTGGATCTATGCTATAAAAACCTTCTCCCCTATGAGTGAGGAGGTCTGTGCCCAGCAGGGGGGGGGGGTAATGGGCAGATACTTACCTTAACTTTTACCGACGGCTTAACGTTCTCTCCGAAGTACGAGTGGAGCACACCCCCGATATCGTCGTCGTCTCAACTGATGGACATCCACTGCTGAACATAGGTCTCGCGTAATAACGCCCACAAGTGCCGATTTTGACCACCTGGCTCTGATGGCTACCACCTTAAGGAGGGGGGGTCTGCCTACACTGCGCCGACCGCCTGATTTTACGTCTACTTAATCTCTTATTTATATTTACTTTATCTATCTGTTTTTCTACATACCATTTCACTTTTCCTCCTTGCCTTGCTTAAAACGTGTTCAAGCCATTCCCATTGTGCGCGACCTCTGTGAGGACCATCAGTTTTAGTAGCCCCTCCAGCCCACAGCACGCTATTTAGCACAACTATCCGTAATTTACTGTGGGACTGTTCGATTGTGTAATATCCCCCTAAAATAAAAAAAAAATAAGCAAAACTGCAATAAAAAGACATTGTGTAATTTTATGAAACCGCGATGTAAGTGAAATAGCTGATGTTAGTCTTGAGCGCTACCATATTGGCCTTGGCTGCAAAAGAGCAAAGTTTTTTGTTGTTAACGAAGCGTATACTCGGTTTCTAAGCGCCAACGAAGCTGTCAAAACGTTCTGTATTAATTTTGCATTTAACATATATAATCTCTCTCGCTCTCTCTCTCTTTCCAGCCGTTTAGGAGGACTACAGCATATAATAATGATATAAACAAAAATATAGTACTTTACCAGTCTCAAATGTTTGTAGAGCTTCTGTGGGCAGCCACTGCATCCACATCTCTACTAATTTTTTAGAAGGCGGTGGGTCATTGTGTCCCAGCGCTGGGAACACAAATTGACTGCTGAACGTCCTGCTAAGAATATCTGTCACGTTTCTGACAGCTTCAAGTTTTATCTCGTCCTTTAAGTGCTCCATAGACGACGAAAGAATGTCCCTGTTAAAGAAAACAAAAATCTAATGAAAATTATATAATTAATATGTTTATATATTACTAATAGTGTATTTCCTGGATTTAAATAGTTATCTGTTTATTATCGATATATATGTCGGAGTACAATGTGAATCGCTAGTCCGTGTGCAATAGTTTATGGAACGCTGGCGCAATCTGTCTACCCGTGTGGGCCAAAATCAATAAGTGGCAGTCCGGCGCGCGACTCTCGGCAGTTCTCAGGTAACGGCCCGCCGGTGCGGTCGACTTAGCTATTATTATTAATGAGTTTGTGTAAATTGATATCGGGAAAATTAAGTGATTGAACATTATAAACTGAGTTAATAAAGTGTTTCATTGCATCGACATTACTCAAACAAACGCTCACAGTATGGAAATTATGAATGTCATTAATGACGATGTCGGCAGAGAACTCTACGCCCCTATGCTTTATGCTTCCTTTCTCACTTACTCTCCCACATATATTATTTTGTAACGAATTCTAAGCCAATTAAATAAAAATGTTTTTTAATTCAATTATTTTTACTGAAATTGAAGATAATAATGATGTAGCTTAATGGGCGGCGTAATCTGATACAATATGTAAATAGCATTCATAATGATACAGTAATTGATTTGATAGAAATTTATATTTTAACGACGTTATTGTTTTTCTGATTAATACCATAGATTTATATAAAGAGTATTATGGTAATTAGTATCTAGGACCTAGTATTTTAAAAGTAACTTAATACTTTAGAGTGTCAGCTTATATAGGCTTCCCTTTCTCTCACGCGATAGGCAGGCTCTTCTTCTCTCAGTCTAACCCATTGCTAACAGCGCTCACCATATTTCAGACAGACTAACTATACTTTATAATCAATAAAAGATTTTATAAATAATAACCTTTCATTACGTTATCATATTATTACACATTAAATTTAAATAATAACTTAAGCATTTCTCAAGTTAATTTTTTTTAATATCAAATAGTTCACCTTAGTGATTGGATTGGTTTCAGTTATCACTTTTGTCGGGCGTACCGAGACGCATACCTTATTTTTTACTATTTATTACATAATGTACTTGAGTATTCTCCATCTTCCTTTATGGTGCTGTGGCATGGACGATCCGGGCACTAGAGAGGAAAAAGGTAAATGCATTTGAAATGTGGTGCTTGAGAAGAGTGCTGAGTATACCATGAACTCCAAAGAGGACGAATAAGTCTATTTTGGAGCAGCTCCTTCATCTGACCAAACTCTCGACAAAGTGCTTCCAGTTACTTTGGTCTTATTGCCCGACGCCAGCCTAACAACTAAGACAACTTAATAGGTACTGGCAAGGTGAAAGGCAAAAGAACATGCGGCCAATCACCTAGCTGCTGATCCGACCAAGTAAAAGGTCTTCCATTTGTTGCCACCATAAGGAAAGCCGAGGATCAAACGGAATGGAAGGCAATGGTATTACAGTACGGACACGACCATTCAAACATGAAGAATACGACCGAGAAGACATCATGTATCTGATTATAAGTTGTTTAATATAAAATTTAATTTAATTGCTTGGAAGTGCATTTTTCTGATAGGATGGCAACTAGGCGCGGCTGAAGCCTCTCAACAAGCCAGACTCAGACAAATTCCTAAATTCACCCTACCAGGGATCAAAATGAGTAATTTGTAATTGGCTCCGATTGGTCAGCGTCGTGGGGTTTAACGAAAACTCTTATTAGGCATCCAACTGTCCTTTGTGCGTTATTCGCTTGATAAATAACTTCGTGCCTGTTTTTATGTAGTGATTTTTGACTGTAAAGAGACTTAATGCTGTTTCCCAAAAGGAGAAGACAAATGACGTTATTCCAAGCTCCCGATCGGCAATCAGAACAGCGTGGTGTCAGACTACGGCATCAAAAGATAGGTTCATTGTTTTCTATTTAGAGGTGACAACTGTTACTTTCCTAAACATATATTTAATGTCCAAAATCCCCTATATGGGTCAGAGTGTAACTCCACCGTGATATATATTGGGCTTTGTACCCAGCGACATAAGACGCCATAAGCGACGGGGGAGAAATTCATTACCTCCAAAGCATATTGCCCACCGCTGTTGGTGAACTCCCCAGATTTTTTTAAAAAATCTAGAGTACATTTGGGATTTTTCCACAAAACACATCATTCCCATCGTAAAAAGGTAAGCAGCAGCCCATTAACGTCCCACTGCTGGGCACAGGCCTCCTCACTCATAGGAGAGAGGGTTTTTAGAGCATAGACTCACCACAGGATTGGCAGGCATAGTACACAAGTGCACTCTCTATTCCTTCACTCTCATATTCAGATGAGACGATGGTCCCACACAACCGGAGAGAGATCGGGCGCAGGACCGACGGCTTAACGTGCTCTCCGAGGCACGGTGGTGGATCACATCACCAACTTCCCAACTTCAGGCAAATATTGAGAAAATGTTAATATAAAACTCAATATCCATTTTTCAATTGGCTCGACCCGGGACTCGAACCCAGGACCTCATGTCTGTAGTCGAACATGCTAACCACTAGACCAATGAGGCAGTCGCCCCTACCCCCCATCGTTACTTCACTTAAAACTTATTATTGACAATTCGCAGTGATAACAGAATGCTATTTTTTATTAATGCGATTAACTTAAGTCCAAATACACAGTTATGATATACTATACGTATCTAAAAAAATGTTTTCCGTTGATCCCTCCATAATATGGCCAAAATAGCGATTAGAAGGCGAGCTCACGTCCACAGCCATGAATATTGTGTATTGCCTCTAATGTATGGCATGAGTGGTCACGATACCAGCTGTTGCTGACTATTATTCAAAATAATGCTCGTAATTGTGTCTAAACATTATGGGACAAAATTTCGGCCGTGTATCGACGCATTGGTATATTATACTTTATACATAATTCAGCTGGAACATGCAGCAAATAAAATAGTCTACGTTATTCTTTTAAACATCGACTATCTAAGAGTAAACTGTCAGCAAAATATAATTTCTCAATCTATAGTAATCGACTGCCTCATTGGTCTAGTGGTTAGCATGTTCGACTACAGACATGAGGTCCTGGGTTCGAGTCCCGGGTCGGGCCACTTCAAAAATCAATATTGAGTTTTCTATTTAAGATTTTCTCAATATTTGCCCGAAGTTGGGTAGTTGGCGGTGTGATCCACCCCCGTGCCTCGGAGAGCACGTTAAGCCGTCGGTCCTGCGCCTGATCTCTCTCCGGTCGTGTCGGATTCCCGTCACATCGGACTATGAGAGTGAAGGAATAGAGAGTGCACTTGTGTACTATGCCTGCCAATCCGCAGTGGAGCAGCGTGGTGGGTCTATGCTCTAAAAACCCTCACTCTTCGTTGTGAGGAGGCCTGTGCCCAGTAGTGGGACGTTAATGAGCTGCTACTTACTTACTTACTTTATAGTAATCGTTACATACAAAACAAAGTCTTACTTCACGTCTCTGTCTATCTGTTCGCGAATAACTGAAAACTACTGATGGTTTTTCTTTTTATTTTCACGGCACCCACATCCATTTTTCGGCATACCACATTCACAAAGTCACGTTTTAATTTTGAAAAATTACGTCGTTTGTTCATTTGGCACAACTTCACTCCCACAAAGGATAATAAACATGATAAGATCTCCGAAGGATCGTTTACCGTTTCAATGTCCGGGGGTTTACAAAATTGACTGCAGCTGTGGAAGCTCTTATATTGGGCAAACGAAGCGTTCCATAGCAACTCGTGTGTCAGAACAACGACATACAAAAATCTGCGATCGCGGAGAACATTTTGCAGCAGGGAACTCAACACTGGGTAGAACTTCATAGCCCAAAAGCTCTTTCCACGGACCGCCATTATATGCCGAGATTAGTTCGCAAGGCCATTGAAATTAAAAATAATCCTAATTTCAATCGTGAAGATGGTTTTAAGCTGGCTGATACGTGGAATCCAGTGGTGAAGCTATGCCAAATGAACAAACGACGCAATTTTTCAAAATTAAAACGTGACGTTGTGAGTGTAGTATGCCGAAAAGTGGATGTGGGTGCCGTGAAAAATAAAAGGATCAGACGTAGGGTGAACAGATTCTGCCCTTGACAGCTTGACACAACCACCCACAGCAGTAACGTCGTGATCACGATCACAACTGGGTCGAAATATCGGCAAAATTAAAAAACGCCATCGTGGTATGTACCCGTTCAAATAGTCAATATAATAATTATTTTATCTTCTAAGTAATGCTTTACATAAGAATACTCTTTCAATTTCACATCAAAATGGTTTTAATTTATTAAGAAACTTCTCGAAGACGTCTCCTAGGAATTTATAATAGAAATGTATACTTAATTAATTGTTTTATGTAGCCTACTAAGAACTACAAAACAAGATTATTTTTCTTTACTTTTATATTTAAAATCACTGTAATCGTACTTATTCTTAGATTTTTCATAATATACTTGCCAATCAGCGCAACTTCGTCTGCGTTCATTTAAATGTAGGACTTAAAGTACAAAACCATCATTTTGATGGTAATGTAAATGAGAGAACAGCATATTTCATTAAACCTTGATTAAAATAAACAATTTCATTATTAAAGAACTGGTAAATGTCAGAATGAAACGTATCTAAAAACCTAAGTTGCCACAAATTCAACGACATTGAAAAATGATCAACAAAATCGGTATTAAATGAATATGTTTATTTATTTTAAACTATACAAAAAAATAACAAAATTATCTGTGAGGCACAAGTAAATGGGCGGCCTTAACGCTTATCAGTGATTTCTCCAAGACAACCTTAAGGAGCAGGAACCAACCAAAGTTGGCATATTATATATGTAGGAGTGCAGTAGTCTGTAGAACGCTGGCGCCATCTATCTATCGGCGTGAGCCAGCGGCGGTCTCGCCAGTTCTCGGGTGACGGTCCGCCAGAGCGGTCGACTTATTATTGATAAGTCTGTGTAAATTGATATCGGCAACATTAAGTGATTGAAGATTATAAAAGTAAGTAGCAGCCCATTAACGTCCCACCGGCCCAGGCCTCCTCACTCCGAGAAACGAGGGTTTTTAGAGCATAGATTCACCCACTGCGGATTGGCAGGCATAGTACACAAGTGCACTCTCTATTCCTTCACTCTCATAGTCTGATGTGACGGGAATCCGACACGATCGGAGAGAGATCAGGCGCAGGATCGACAGCTTAACGTGCTCTTCGAGGCACGGCGGTGGATCATACCGCCAACTTCCTAACTTCGGACAAATATTGAGAAAGTCTTAATAGAAAACTCAATATAGTTATTGGATCGGCCCGACCTGGGACTTAAACCCAAGACCTCATGTCTGTAGTCAAACATGCTAACCACTAGACCAATGAGGCAGTTGGACATTATAATCGGAGTCAATTAATAAAGTGTTTGATTGCACCAATATTACTCATCAACGCCCACAGTATGGAAATTGCATTATGGATGTCACTAATGATGATGTCAGCGGGAAACCCTATGCCCATACTTTACGCTTTTCGCCTTCTCTCTTATTCTCCAACATATATATTACTCTCTTAAAAAAAAGGGAATCTTAATAAAAGTGCATTAATGTAACCCAAGGTGTTAAAAAATTAGTTACAAAAGATCTGTTACCGCGTGCGCTGCGAAAACTATTGAAGATAGAACAAAAACATGTTTTACAACATTATAAACCACATTAATATATCTAAAAATGTCCGCGATATCATATGTCCAAGTTCTGTTGTTATGCCACTATAACTACTTTTTTGTATTTTAAAAGTTAATGAAACAAAACTACGTCTAATGTTGTGTATAGGGAAGTTCTGAGACAAAACATTATTACAAATAAATCTCTTCTCTAATATTATAGAAGAGAATTTAAAAATGTATTATTTATATGTGTATGTGGGACAGAGTCAATAGTAGTAGTAGGGAGTCTCTCGGCAGTTGTCGAGTGGCGCTCGATCGGAGCAGTCTACTGTTCTGTAGTCAGACAGTCAACTGTCGCGTTCCTAGCTATTATTGTTAATGAGTTTTGTAAATTGATATCGGGAACATTAAGTGATTGAACATTATAATTCGAGTTAATTAATAAAGTGTTTGATTGCACCAACATTACCCACGAACGCCCACAGTATAAGAAATTAATAACGATGTCGGCGGATAACCCTACACCCTTGTGCTTTATGCTTCTCCGTTCTCTCTTATTCTCCGACATATATATAAATATATTCGTTGTGAATATTGTACTGTATATTGATTAGATAATGAATGTTAGTCTCGATCTAATAATCTGAAAGGAATTAATTAAAAACTAAGTGAAATAAAACTTTTCTAAGTTCTAAAAAAACAAATCTATAACCCTACTTAGACTTCGTCCCCTGTCACTTGTAACAAGAAATATTACAAGTCGTATAAATAGATAATAAAGTAGAAAGTTGTTTTATAATGTCACAACGTTTTTTCTGAGTCTGGAACGGCAGGAACGATTTTGACAGGACTTTCTCTGGCAGATAGCTGATATAACTACTTAGGATACTTATTTAAGAAAAATAGAGATTCGAAATAACACGAGTAACCATGTCAGCAACAGCTATAAACATTATAATATTAGCCATTTCTAAAAACTTGCTTAGTCCTCGTTCACGGCTTAAAACATCTAATGAAATTACGCTATATCCTCGGATCAAATATAGAGCAGTGTTTATTGGATTACGCAGTATTATAATATGACTAGCTTTTATCCGCAACTTTGTCTACTAATGTCATCTATATCTGACAATGACTGCTATAAATATGTTGTCTGTATGACACTTTATTAACAATAGTATATCCAGGTTATTTCCTTATTAAATATATATTTGGTTGGACTAAAGTGGCTCTTGGGACTTAACCCACGAAAGACTACCAAATGTTATGAATTTTATGTTTGCTAATAGTTATACTATACAATATTATCTTTTGCTTAATAAATTAAGACTCTGGTGTAGCGTCATATTGCGCTAAACTTTGAGATAGTGAAAAAAGTCCGTCTTGTATTCATAGGCTCATATCATAAAAATAATAACTTTTCTCTAGGATTTTTATTGTTATTCCCCTCACTTATATAATGAAACCAGAAATATTTACTAAAAAACACTCACAGTTTATAAAATACCACATTAAAACTTAACGAACTTCGACGCGAAACATGCACCGCTATTAACAGTCGCATTGTAACTGATTTATTTATGTTTTTCCTAATTTCTCACTTATTTTGTCTAGATATCGAAAGTAGTCGACGCGGGTAATCTACTGAAAAACATGATGTCTACTAGTAATCGACCCGTTAAATCTGGGCGTAAAGGTCGCGTTGTTTTTATTACGATTGACGTTTTTTTTTTGCTTTCTTCTTTTTGACTTTATTTACAATAACTGAAATAGCTCCCATCACCATTTAAGAGGCCCTGGTGATCTTAGTTTCATTCATTCTCTCTATGTGTCCAAATCATCTAAGCATACCCTTCTCAATTTTAGTCACTACATCATCTATCGTACCACATCGTTCTCTTATCACACTATTTCTTACTGTATCACTCACTTTCAACCCACTCACACTTCTCAACGCTCTCATCTCTACCGCATTTATTTTACTTTTGTGATTCTTCTACTATATCCAACTTTCACTACCATACGTCAGTGTTGGCATCAACGTTCCTCTATGCATAGCCAGTCTAGCCCTTTTAGACATCGTCTGACTATTCACAAAGGCGTGCAGAGCACCATTTATCATATTCCCTGCATTCACTCTCCTTTCAATATCAATTTCAAATGTTCCATCTTTTGTAAATTTAGATCCACACTAATTGTTTCACCTCATCCACTTGTTCCCCCTCTATTAAAATGTTGCCATTCATCATAGATTCATCTGTTTCAAAACGCATAACTTTCGTTATGTTTACATTTACCTTCATCCATTTCCTTTTCAAAGCTTCACTCATAATATTTACCATCTCGTTTGGCTCATGAGCGGATGACGCAAGTTTTACTTGATCATCAGCGTAGAGTAAACATTTGATGAGTAATTCATTCATTCTTAACACATACATACTTTCTTTTAAATCTGTCAAACAGTTAACCATGAATAGGTTGAATAGCCATGGTGATGCAACACATCCCTGTCGAACACCTCTTTCGACAGGAAACCACTCCGTGTACGCTCTGTTTATTCTGACACAAGCCCTAGAACCCTCATAGAGAGACTTCAATGATTGAATCAGATTACCGCTCACCCCATACGTCTTTAACGTTGACCAAAGCTCATTCCTTACCACTCTGATTGATAGGCATTTTCTAAATCTATAATTAGTAAAGATTAGATATTAGTGTTGATTTACCCAGTCCATAGTACAAATTCCAATGTGTCAGGATGTCTCTCGGCCATAAATGCGGCGGCACTCTGTATGAGCGGCCACGAGCTGTCGCATGTGTGGTCTCGGTGGCGTCCATTCCGGTGACTATGCGGTGACTCGTTGTTGCCTCGATTGTGCTTGCAACCTATAACAACATAACATATCAAAAAACCGCAGCATTACATCTAGTTTAACTAGCTACTAGTGAAATCAAAATCAAATCAAAAGTTCTTTATTGAAGTAGACTCAAAAAGTACTTTTGAATCGTCAGTAGTACGTCCGTTAACAAATCTACCACCGGTTCGGAAAGTTGATTCCGCTGAGAAGACCGGCAAGAAACTCAACGGTTACTCCTTTAAACATAGTTTTTGGACGTTAGAATGTGTTTAGCTTTCATGTGCAACTGGAATTAATTCCAAACATCTTTGCCACTTAAGTATTCTTCAATATTATAATATGCTTTTTGTTATAGGTCGTTTGTAGCATATGTCTTGAAAATATGTAAAGGCAAATTCAGAAGTGATTCGAGTAAGTAAAAAAAAGTAAGTAGCAGCCCATTATCGTTCCACTGCTGGGCACAGGCCTCCTTACTCCAAGAAGCGAGGGTTTTTAGAGCATAGACCCACCACGCTGCTCCACTGCGGATTGGCAGGCATAGTACACAACAAGTGCACTCTCTAATCCTTCACTCTCATAGTCCGATGTGACGGAAATCTGCCACGACTGGAGAGAGGTCAGGCGCAGGACCGACAGCTTAACGTGCTCTCCGAGGCACGGGGGTGGTACACACCGCCAAATTCCCAACTTAGGGCAAATATTGAGAAAATCTTAGATGAATATATAATAAATGAATATTATCACGGATACATAAAATATTATTTAATTGATATATTGCGCGTATTGCTCTTTTTTGCATACAACTATCATTGTAAATAAATGACTTTAAAGAATCTAAATTTAGGGAGAATTGTATAATATTCTGAGAAAAACTCGATATTAGTTAGAGACTCAGTTGGGTATCCTTTTTTACTGTATAATTAAATTGCTGGCATTAAAAAAAATGCTAAATGAACATTTTCTTTTAAAGAGTTTAGACGATTTATACATTATTTTATGTATAAATTTACATATATCTTAAATATATGTAAGTATATTATTATATAAGCTATGTATATTCTTATATTTTCGTGTTATATGTGTTAATGTGTACATATTAGTATGTACGTTTATGCCATTGCCTATCAGCTTCGATACTCACTGCTTTTTAAACCCAAAGGTTGTCTGGAAGAAATCACTATTTAGCGATGAGACCGCCTTTTGTACATGTATTTATTAGTAAGTTAATATGTCAAATTGTTATTTCTTGATGTGCAATAAAGTATACAAAAAAAGTCTTATATTATTTGTGTAATTTTATTTATTGAAGCAATGAATCGATTCGCTATGGAGTTTTTAATACAGAAAATAAATAGTTTATTTACGTTTTGAAAGGATTGACGTATATACAATTACGATTGACGAATTATTACAAAGTATTGACGTATTTGTTGGTTGTCAAATATATATAGCTACTTTGAAAGTTATTTTCTGTTGGGGAAGGATTCAAGTTCAGACGAATCCCTCCGAGTTCAGTGGGCTGTATTGGTTCAGGTGCTTTGATCTTTCGGGTTCGGTGTTGAGTTCTTGAGCGCTTCGGTCTTCAGGTCTTGCAGTTTCGGAACTTCAGTTCTTCGTTGCTTGAGGCGAGGTCTTCAGGGTTCGGTGGTTCGGTCGTCCGTATTCGTGCTTGGGTCGTTCAGTTCTTGCGGGTTCGTATGTTCAGTTTTTCGTGGTTCGGTTCGCAGAGTTCTGGTTCGATGGTCACAAGTCGCGCTTAGTACTGAGATCTACTCCGCTCGGGAGTCTAAGGCGAAATGTGTCCGATCGAATTTT
>JACTOM010000667.1:1259406-1289409 GCA_015832385.1 Elymnias hypermnestra
CACTGCTACGCAGAAGCTATCGCAACGCCTAGCAACATTCGGTCATGGCTCTAGCACTACCGATTAACGATAACCGATAAAGTATCATTTAAGACACCATAATGAGCTGGAATCGAACCCCAACCTCTCCTAGTGAAAGGTAGGATCGCAACACCAACTGCAGGCATGCCGAAGCATGCTCGTTCGAAATATATACTTCAATAATATACATATTTATATATATCCATATATCACTACAGTATATGTGTATATATTATATAAATAATAATAATAATATATATTAATTAAAAGACATCTAATCTAATAATTGAATATGATATAAAAGCAATAATGATAATATTGAAAATAACTTAAATGACAATATATACTCGTATATTCGTGTGACATCCATTCCATGTATATTTAAATATATTTTAATGCATCTTACTCCAATCCCTTTATGTACTTCAACACCTCACCACTTTATTAATTTACACAAAACCCTATTTTAAAAGATAAAATATTATTTGTAAAAACTAACACAAGAATAAAAAAACCGTACGTCATCTTTTTTTCTCCCCCCGCGCAAATTCCATGGCCCTCTCGTTTTCTTTCCTTTTTTTTTCTTTTTTCAAAATAACAAGGCTTGTGTAGGTTGCCAGTATCACTTATATATTATTGATTAAAAAAGGATATATATAAATTATATTTCTGAATACATATAATGCATTTAATTATTTTTATACATACATTATGTATGTCTGTATATAAATTGTATATATATTTATGTAAGGACGTGGCCGTCACAGGTTTAGAGTACTCTTGACCTGGCCCTTATTTAAAATGTCCTGGATTTGGTCCAGGAACTTGCCTTTGTCTTCCCCTTCCAACTTTCGCATTCAATCTTGACTCATAAATCCTTTTTGTCAGTCTCCTTTCACTCATTCTCTCTACATGCCCAAACCATCTAAGCCATCTAATCTTTAGAATTTACAAAGTTTTAATTTCTATGCGTATATTAACATCATGACCTATAAGTTAAAACCGTATCCTTTAGATACTGTTTTAACTTATAGATCCAATCAACTACTGATATGATAGTTCTGTCTCAACTCGAGCAATCAGAAATACAAGCAACACTTTCCTCTGAAGTCTTATTATCTATTTCGGTAACTTTCGTAACAAAATATTTGTAGTGATAACACTAGATGATAGAAAAAAATAAAAATAAATCAGTTACAAAGTGACCGTTAGTTACAGTGCGTGTTTCGCGTCGAAGGTCGTTAATTTTTTGTGGTATTTTATAGACTGTAAGTGCTTATTAGTAAATAATTGTGTTTTTGATAAAATAAGAGATGCTAATAAAAATTAAAACACTTGATGTAAATTTTAATTTTTAAGATATGAGACGAATAAATACAAGACCAATGCCCAAATCATCTAAGCCATCTAATCTTTAGAATTTACAAAGTTTTAATTTCGGCACACGTCAAGTGGGTGAGTTTCTGATTCCTAATTAGTTTCCTGTGCTTATGATATGCCATATGTTAGTTCCATACCTTAGTTCAATGTCTTTGCCATTTATTCTATAATTTCATGAACAAGGTAAGTTATTAGAAAGAAACTTAAAACTATGAGCAATACTTTTAACATCATACCGCAACAATAAACTAAGTAAATAACTACTTCTAATAATAACTAACTAAGTTTTACACCTATATCTTTTATATTTCGATCTATTATTTTATATATCGTTTATATCTATATATATAGCGTTGAATTTAAATTGTAAAGTACACTATAGCTTTAGTAAGAGTCTAATACGAACGTTCTTATTGGAATCCAATGGTCATAAAAAGCAGGATGTATAACTGTGCATGGTTTTTGAAAAGAAAATATCATATTTCAGAAAGTTTGAACCAACAAAACGACAATAATGCGGCAAAATACAGTCCAACTTTAAAAATTAAAATGAAATTTCGGTTTCAAACTCACCTCTATGTAGCTCAAGGGAGTTGTGGAACGGGTCATAATGAAGATCGGTGATGTGCCAAAAGTAACCTGGAAGGAAAATTTGAATTTAGCACGAAAAAAACATTCTGTTAACACGGTTTTGTTATTAAGGAATTTCACTGGAAATCTATAAAAATACCAGCAGACTCGCTCAATTTTGTTTCCGTATACTTAAGGTACGATGTCATCTGTTAGATGTTTATGTTACTTAGTTGACAGTATAACACGTTCTTAACGGTATTGTTTTGTGATAAATCTAAGCTACACCTATACTTTGTTTTTTGTAGAAAAAAAGATAAAAAAGCCATTAAAATCTGTTCAGTAGTTCCGGTGTTCATCGCAGCCAATCATCATGAAAGGGAATTTTTATTTACTTCTCACCAGGTCAGCGAGATACCATCTTAGACTTTATCAATATATATTCATGTTAATAATACCTATAATAAAAAGTGATTTGCTTATTTATGTAGAGCAAGTAACATATATTAAGAAAAACTATTTCTACGTTTTGTATTTTTCTATTAATTTCAGGATATAAAGCAAAGTATTAAAAAAATATTATAATCCCATTTATATAATAATATATGCACTGGAAGGTATGATTCTATGCGTATATTAACATCATGATATGTATGAAGAAACACTATCCCTTAGATTGCCCACGTCAACTACTGATACTACTGAGCAATCAGATGTATAAGCATCACTTTCCTTTTAAGCCTTAATGTGTATTATCTATTTCGGTTACTCTCGTAACAAAATATACAATAATAATATAATATAATAACAATATAGTGATAACACTTAATTGTTAAATTCTCTGTTATACTTTACATGATTTTTATTTTGTATTGTTGTGTTAAACTTGTACTCGTTAATATTGATATTTTTATTGTTTTATTATTTTGGTATTAATTTTTTTTTGTTAGAATACTTTTACTTTTCTTAATGTAGTAAATATGAGAAATTTAATTTTAAGTTAAACTTAGTTGTATTTGAATAGTCTTAATAGTAATTAAAAATGTTAGTGTGAGACTGCGTCCTTTCCATGGCGTCATCTTGTTTAAGGTCGTCGTCGCTTCAACCGATGGACGTCCACTGCTGGACATAGGTCTCACGAAATGATGCCCACAAGACCCGATCTTGTGCCGCCTGGCTCCAGCGGCTACCGGCGATCCTCCTTATATCGTCGGTCCACCTTGTGGGGGGTCTTCCTACACTGCGTCGTCCAGTGCGGGGTCGCCATTCCAGCACTTTCCGACCCCAACGTCCATCGGTTCGTCGGACTATGTGCCCCGCCCATTGCCACTTCAGGTTCGCGATTCGTAGGGCTATGTCAGTGATTTGAGTTCTTGTTTCTTGTTTAAGGTATTTGCTTAAGGTTGTTTCTTGTTTTGGTTGTTTCTTGTTTAAGGTATTTGCTGAAAATCAGCGCTATATGTTTCAACGTTTGCTTGGACTATACAGTAGAATGCTGAGCTTGTACCTTTTTCAGGGTTGTGCCAGGCATGCATGGCACCAGACAATGGTGCTCTATAAGCTAATGTAATGTTTGGCACAATTGTGAAATAAACGTTTTTTATTTCTTTCTTTCTTTCTTCTTTAATTGTGTTTTTGATTGTATAAGTAATGCTAAAAATAATGAAAACACTTGTGAGTTTTAATTTTTAAGATATGAGACGAATAAATACAAGACGGACTTTTTTCACTAAAGTTTAGCGCAACACAAAAAAATATTGTATAGTTTAACTATTAGCAAACAAAAGAATCATAACATTTGATAGTCTTGTCTAGTCATGAACATTTAAGTCCCAGAAGCCAGTTTCGCGTCATTCAACCCGCGGGGCAAACGACGCAAGATCACCTGAACGCGGCGTGGCTGGCTACGGTTTTTTCGATTCAAAACTGCGGGAAAATTACCGTCGCCAATATAAAACGTGGTCGGACAATCTAAGGTATTTAAAATTTTATGTATAAAATGTTAGAATTTTAAACGACGACCTCTTTGTATGTTTTGGAGAATTCAAGGATAGTTTAGATTATCAATTCGATCTTAAAATCAAAGTTTCTCCATACGTCCTGCAGACGTCATCTAAAAGGAAGAAGTGCATCTCATCCCTTATATTTCAACTAGGATTACAATGTTTGTCAATTAAAGTTCTCAAAATTCTCAATTTCCACGGGATCGGAAACAACACGAGTGACACTGGAGGGTCGACCCTTAAATTGGTTAAAACTTTTCTAATAATTAAAATCAGGCTAAGCCAGCAATGCGTGGTAATATTTAATTAATATATGTGAAGGCAGTTTATTCTTTCTTTGTAATAAACCAGCGTCTCCCTGGAGTTGTGTAAGTGACAAAATTAGATAATTTTGTCTAAATGCTACAGGAAGTGATTGCTCAAGAATGGGGTCTACCACAGTTAAACTGGAGACAAGAGTTTTAAATTTTCCTATGTATAGATATATACAAGGGATACGTTAATAATATACAGACATACTTACAAATTTTCGCGTGTGTGAGGTTAAGCCAAAGCAGGCAAGTGATGTACAGAATGAAACTGCTGAGATTCATGTTCCTAAGTTACATCGTGGTTTTCAGGAGCTTCCTTCATCATCCCTTCACGTTACCTGCGGACAATACAATCAATTATATTTCTTCTTGTATTATTTTGGTACAATATTATTTTACATCATTTACGGTATAATATAAATAAAAACAAACTTGTAATTCCATATTTAAGAGTGAAGAAGATTCAGAAATCTTTTGTCAGGTTAAACATACTCATTTTTAATAAGATACCACAATCAGTTATTTTTAATAAGATACCACAATCAGTTTTAGATTTGCCTCTAAATAATTTTAAGTAATATGTCAAATAAATTGTAATGTTGAAGATTATTTATGCGATAGAAATGTTTGGACTTGATTCCAGTTGCTCACAGGAGCAATAAATTACACATTGTACAAAAAATTATCTTTAAAAAAGTAACCGTTTAGTTTCTTTCCGGTTTCTTCCCAGCTGATTCAACTTTCCGAACCGGTATTAGATTTGTTACGAACCGAGAGACTACTGACGATTCAAAAGTGCTTTTTGAGTCTAGTTGAATAAGAATATTATAAAGTGGAAACATATGTGTTTTAAAGGTTACTTTTAATTTTTTTCACCATTAGAAGGCTGCATTTTCACTGACTGCCATAGGCTATACTCCTTTCTTAAAAATATTAGGGATCCCAAATAAAATGCGTTAATATAACCCAAGGTATGAATAAATTAGCCAGAAAAAATCTGGCATTGCCTGCGCTGCGGAAAATATTGATAATAGAACAAAAACATGTTCTACAATATTATAGATGGTTTTAATATCTTCAAAAAAGTCCAGGATATCATATGTCCAACTACTGCAATTATGCCACTATAACTAGTTCTTTACATTTTAAAAGTTAACAAAAGTGCCGACAATAATCAAACCATATTATTCATACCTCTATATTAATTCTTATCTTATTACATATTTTATTAAAAACCGTTTCAATACCTGTAAAATGCTCTTTAAATTATTAAAATCGGACATCCAATTCAAAAGATATAACAAATTTAAAAATGTTAATCTGGTAGCGATGGATATATAAGAAAAGGCTGAAGTTTTCTAGAATGACTGTTTTTATCCATTAGCATATATGTAAAGCTTTTATGTTAACAAAAATAAATCTATAGTCCTAGTTAGTACACTTTCTACTGTTCTAAATTATAAATTAAATACTCAGCAAAGCTTTAAGTCGTAGCTAGTCAAATAATAAACGTTGTAAAAATTAAAACAGCGAGTGCAGCAAGAATCGAAGTCCTTGATAACTGTAATAAAGTTCTCTTCTTAGAGAACAAAAGATACCGCTAATGAAAGGTCGCAGAGATTACGCTGACTCGACCATTCAGATGTTGAATGAAAAACTCTTTGTAGACTATTTGAAGACCTCTTTAAACAGAATTTTTGATTATGCCTTTTCCATTTAAGCATATATATTTCTTACGATTGAACAGATATTATGATTTAAGTACTGTCTAAAAAAAAATAGACAATACAGAGCATTGTACTCGTATTTTCCTTTCTCCCTTAGAAAACTTTTGTTACGGTTGTGTAATTTATTAACTTTAAACAAAAAGTACAAAGTACATACGTCAACTCTCTCTCTCGAAGAAAGAGAGAGTTTCTCAACAGGTGGACCTAAAAATGAACATAGATAAGACGAAAATTATGTCTAATATCCATGTGCCGCCACACCCAGTCATCGTTGAGAACTCAGCTCTCGAAATTGTTGACGAGTACACAAAGTCCAGCTAGGTAGGTCCAATTTCGAGAAAGAGGTCAACCGTCGAATCCAACTCGGTTGGGCAGCGTTCGGGAAGTTCCGGAAGACGTTTTCGTCCAATATCCCTCAGTGCCTGAAGACCAAAGTCTTCGATGAGTGCGTGTTGCCAGTGATAACATACGGTTCTGAGACGTAGTCGCTGACTATGGGCCTCATGCGGAAGATCAGAGTCACTCAGCGTGCGATGGAGAGGGCTATGCTCGGAGTTTCTCTTCGTGATCAAATCAGACATGAATAGATCCGTAGTACCAAAAGTCACCGACATAGTTCTACAAATTGCGAACCTGAAGTGGCAATGGGCGGGGCACATAGTCCGAAGGACCGATGGACGTTGGGGGCCGAAGGTACTGGAGTAGCGACCCCGCACCGAACCGCGCAGTGTAAGCAGACCCCCACAAGTTGGACCGATGATATAGAGAGGGTCGTCTGTAGCAGCTGGAGCCAGGCGGCGCAAGATCGGGCCTTGTGGTCATTACGTGACACCTATGTCCAGCAGTGGACGTCCATCAGTCGAAGCGACGAACGTCAAAAGTGAAACTTTTCTGGCAAATTGATTTTTAAGTGTTGTTTATATTTATACAAATCTAAAATTTTACATTTCCGAGACTTAGGAAGATGTATAAGGAATTTAATTGTTATTAAAAGTATCGAAAATTAATACAAATAATTTACAACAACAACAACAAAAAATACTTTATTGCTCAAAAATTAAGTTTAACATATGATACAAAGAAAAAAAAGAAGCAATTATTAACATTAATGTGCATGGGCGGCCTTATCACTTCAAGTGATCTCTTACAGGCAACCTTACAGACTAGGACTTAAAGATAACATATGGGTTGGTGCAAAAATTATTAATAGATAGACGTACATGTCCCTACATACTAATATATAATTGAATAATATAAATATAATATATATATAACGGATATATAAATATATAAACATACATTCCTATTAATACATATATACATATTATGCATGATCCTCAAGTGATGATGAGAGATAATGAGCCTTCAAACGACTTTTAAAAATTCTCAAAGAAGCTGAATGTCTGATTGTATATGGAAGACCGTTCCAGAGTTGTACTGCTTTCGCTGTGTATGACTCGAAATATATACGAAAATGACAGAAAGGAGTGGATAACTTATTATCACTGCGCGACCGAAGACTAAAGGGATAAGAGGAGTCGCAGCCGATTAAGGAGAAGCGGTTTTTAAGATAAATAGGAGTGTTGGGGATAAAAAGTACAGAATAGAGGAGGCATAGAGCATGAAAGTTGCGTCTATCTTTTATCGTCAACCATTTCAGCTGCAGGCGGTATTGGGTAATGTGGTCAAATTTTCGCAACCCATAGATAAATCGTATAACTAGATTTTGCAGACGCTCCAACTTATTAAGGAGAAATAGTGGCAAATCCAGGTAGCAAGTGTCTGCATAATCAAGTATAGGTAACAAAAGGGAGTTGGCTAAGGTAATTTTGGTTTTGATGGGTAGGAAATTTTTCCACCGTTTTAGTTTCCCAAGTACCGTAATTTATTGAAATAAATAAAAATGGTTTGTGTTTCTTGTCAATATTAGAAATTATTAATATAATTTTGTTTTTGAACTTAAAATTTAGAAAAGAGTTTTGAAATATTTATCGGAGAATAAGAGAGAAGGAGAGCGTAATGCATAGGGGCGAAAGGTCCTTCGCTGACATCGTCATTAATGGGATCCATAATTTCCATGCCGTGGGCGTTCGTGGGTCATGTTGTATGTTAATAATTAATTCGCTCTACAATGTTGCCGCTATCAACTTAAACAAACTCATTAACAACATTAGCTACTCGAGGACTGCCGAGAGACGCGCTGGACCGCCACTTATTGACTCTGCCCCACTCCGACAGACAGATGGCGCCAGCGTTCCACAAACTATTTCACACCAACCCGAGATCCACAGACTATTGCACTCCAACATAATTTTATTTTAAATTTTATTAAAAATAGTATTTAAATGATTAAATGAGGAATGGCAAATTAAAATGCTACATTTATAAATATTAAAACTACCTGACCTTCAAAAGAATTAGCGTAAAAACGTTGCATATCTTCGTGGCGCTAATCGTGTGGCGTGGTAAATTGTGGCGCGTTTGATCCGTAAATAGTTTACCCTTATATGCCATGAGAGTTAACTTCCTCATTGGTCTAGTGGTTGGCATGTTCGACTACAGACATGAGGTCCTGGGTTCGAGCCCCAGGTTGGACCAATTCGAAATCGATATTGAGTTTTCTATTAAGATTTTCTCAATATTTGCCCGAAGTTGGGAAGCTGGTGGTGTGGTCCACCCCCGTGACTCGGTGAGCATGTTATACCACCGGTCCTGCTCCTGATCTCTCTCCGGTCGTGTCGGATTCGCGTCATATCGGACTATGAGAGTGAAGGAATAGAGAGTGCACGTGTATACTATGCCTGCTAATCCGCAGTAAAGCAGCGTAGTGGGTCTATGCTCTAAAAACCCTCGCTCCTCGGAATGAGGCGGCCTGTGCTCAGCAGTGGGACGTTAATGAGCTGCTACTTACTACTTTATGCCTTGAGCTGGAGCCACGTTATCGCAATGTTATAAATACTTGCTCTGTTAGTTCCTAAGTTCCATGCATGTTCAGAGTAAATTGAAAGAAACCCAATTTCTAATATCCTAATCTGGTGTAGCAGGAGGCTTCAAATAACGCTCTATTTACAAGGAAAGATGTTTATGTATAAAGTGTAGATTGATAGTCTCGAAACATCTCTATTAAGTAAGTTAAACATAAATATAAACAGTAGTCACGCTCGAGACTCTCGAAACGGTCACTGTGACGGACAAATGGGTACTTGACACGACTCACTGGAACCACTCCATAACCTGTGCCCTAAGATACAAGACAATGGCGGAATCATTTATGTAACAATAAACATAAATCTTTATCTCGCATCAACGGCTGGATCAATTTCCCGAAGTAATTTATGTGTTTGTTATAATCAGTAGGTTCTAATGAAAGGAAAAATTTAAAAAGTTGCGTGGAACATCAAAAATATTAACAAAACCACCACAGTAACTTCTTTAATGTTACCTTTATGGCTTTTGACATATCTATTAGCGAATGACACTAAATGTATATCTTCGAATACTGATAAAATTATTCATATAATAAAAAAAAATAAAACAAATAATGTTCTGTTTAGATTAGAGTTACAAAATAAACACTAGGTTTTTCAATAAATATATAAATTTTTTAGACAGAAAAAAATTTTTGGAGTACTCTAGACTGTAGAGTAACATAAAACAAAACCCTCCTTAGTTGCAATGTCATCTAATGCCTTCTTCAAAATGAAGTTTGGGGGTCAGTATGCGGAAAACTCTTCTATCCTGGGAAAGTCTTTTTAATTGTGCGTAATTATGACTGGTCCACTCACGATTATCGGTCATCCAATGCCGCCTCGGTCTACAAGGTGCTCTTTTTCCGAACATCCTGCCCACTAGGATCAACCGTGGGTATTCAAATAGGGATCCTCTTTGAAGATTTCCGAAAAAAGCCACCTTTCTCATGCGGCTAATTTGCGCTCGTTTGAGGACTACAGCAACTGGTTCCAAGAAATCTTAAACATTTTTCTTAGAGCCCACATCTCAAATGCTTGGAGCCGCTTACTGCTTTGTTTCCTAGTGACCCATGTCTCGCAGCCATATAAAAGATTTGACCAGACTTGTCTTGTTAGGAATGTGATCTTGGGGTCACACAAAACTTAACTTACTTTATAGAAGGCGGCTTTTGACTGCCCTATTCGACACTTAATTTATTCTAGGTGGTCTAAATCTGTGGTGAAATACCGACCCGCATATTTCGTAATATGCTCAAATGTTACTGTAAGGACTTTCATGCATATTTTACCTATAGGTGGTGTGATTATTGTAGAAGGTAATTCATAATTGTTTAAAGTTTTATGGAAATTAATTGAAATATATAGTTCGATAATTGTTTGACCTTCTTGAGTAATCTTTTAAAGGAGGCACTAAATATGGAAAGGCAGGTTACAAAGGATAGTAATCTCTGCCGCTGGAGGACGGGATAGCGCCAGGGGTAGAAGAGATCGTCCTGAGCCTAACCTTTAAATCGGATTCATCAGAGGTGCCAGAGCTGAATACGTCAAAGAATTTCTGGCTTCCATCGGTCGTAAGTAGAGGGTTCCGCTGTTTATTAGTGGGCATCATAATACAGCCAGCGTGTCCCACACTCCCAGATTGAAGTTTATGCTTCATACGGTGTACATTAGCATTATCCACCGAAAAAAATGGGGTGTGGTTGTGTTATGGACACGTCCGTTTATTGAACGTGAACGTGTCTCGTAAAGGTTAATAATTTATATATAATATATGTGTCACAGTCCTTAGCGTAATCAATTCTTTGATTCTCTAACTATACAGTGGTGTAATTGAATTCCGGATGCAGATAATAGGTATGTAGCCTATAACTTCAAACATTATCCCCCGAATTTGTTATCATTCGATTTTTTTTAATTTCCTACTTAGCGTTTCGATTTTTATAGACATATTAGTTAATCGAAGATGTCAAATGGTTCTCCACGAGAACTCTCTTTCGCCTTTGACTTGTACCACTCATAAATGGCTCCACTCAAATAGCGATCGCTGTTCCGTCGGATCGACGTACAACGGCTGCTGGCAACGGTTGAGTGCAAATGAGCTTTTTTGTTCCAACCTTTGTTTGAGTATAACTCATTCGAGAGCTTCGAGAGCTCGGGGCGTATTGTAAAAATATATACTCTCAACGTTGCCATGATACATACTGGAATTAAAAGGTAATATTTTGATCTTCTCATCAGAACTGTGTGTTGCGTGAAAATATGAAGAAGTCGGTCTCTAGTGAGAGTCAACATTGAGAAAGTAATATGTAAACCACTCTCAAAAGACCGTCTTACCGCTTTATAGCAATCTCCTTCAGACAACCTAAAGAGCAAAAAACACCTCTCTAAATAATATATACGTAATTCTTCTTTGTTTAGACAATTTATGACAGTATTTAAAGGTTAAGACTGTATTTAAATCTGGATATATTGACATGGTTTTCAGCATTGATGTTTTTATCTTAAATCTATAATATGGCAACTGAACAATCTCTTCGAAAAGTCACTTCTACTTTGAAGTAATAATCAATTTATATTTTCTTCTCCACTACGCAGACATTGGCAGAATTACTGCTATTGATATAAATAAATATAAAGAGCCATTAATCTAAGAAGAAGAAGACATGTTTTTAATATAGAAATTAATTGTTTTCAACTACAAATCCAAAGATACAATAAACACAAATTGCAACAATATTTAAATGAAATGGGAAAGGTTTTCTTTCTATGTTATAGGAATTTAATATGTAGATAAATATATACAATGAATAAGAAGTCAATTGGCTAAAATCTATTGTAGATCTTGAAGCAAGTGATCATTATATAATTCGAACCTGCAGGGATATTTAAGGACCTATTGTTGTTAAGAATCTGTATTAAGGAAGTAATATAGAAACAGAATTTATAGTCTATCTGTTGAATATTTTAAAATATTTCCTTATTAAATATAGGTTTGAATGATTTTTTTTTCTTTAATATATGTCGATTTATTATGTCCAACAATCAGTTGTAAATGCTGTATAAAACACCTGTCCTATATATATATACAGACAGAGACAAGTCGGGAATATAGGTTCAAATAGTTATTTTATGTAACAGCCTTCTCACTAAAACCCAGCTGAAAAATGGACCATTTATTATCTAGACAAATTTTATAAAAGAGTGTAAAATTCTTAAAGAAATTTAGTCGAACATAATCCAAAGTATTTCCATATAATAGGGATCTAGGATGATTCAATTAAAACTTTCCGGTCCACGGTACAAAGTTTAGTTTTCTTTGTTAAAGCTTGTATTCCTATAAAAGATATCGATGTATTTTCACATCAAAGTTTCAGTCCAACCTATTTGTCTAGGAACTTGAAACGAGGTGATCTAAAATAGAATCAAATCAGTTTTTGTTATTATAGCAATCTTTTCTTTATAGCTTATAGATTACAGCTTGACTGTTAATTCACCTGAATACATCAAAATCAAATCAAAATTACTTTAATAAAGTAAATATAACAGCACTTTTCAATCGTCAAATAATATTTCTTTTCTTTTCCACACTCTAATTCTAATGTACGTCTGATCATGATACTCAAGAACAACTTAAAATCTAAAGTTACGAGGGTTCCTTCACGCCCTGATCTGAGAAGATCCCATTACAAACTCAGTCGGGTATTTGGTATTTTTTTTATTACCATCATCATTTTAATATCATATTAGTTTAAATATTTCAATTCAAAATAGATGTTCAATCAACCTATAGTCATCGAACCGGTTTCAAAATTGCAGGTCAATACTGGCAATACGAAATATTCATTTGGTCTTCAAGAACTGAAGGATTCATGTAGCAACCCCTCAGCTGAGGACAAACCTCCTCAGTCATAGAAATGAGGGTTTTTAGGGCAAAAAGCTACTACACTGCTTCACTGCGGGCTGGCGGGTATAATACACAAATATACGCGCCAACACAAGTGCATTCTTTTCCTTCACTCTCATAGCCTGATGTGACGGCAATTTGATATGATCGGAGACAGATCAGATGCAGAACTGACGACTTAACATGCTCTCAGAGGCACGGGGCTGGAGCACACTGCCAACGCCTCAAGTTCAGGCAAATACTAGAAATTTCTTAACAGATAACTTAATCTCAGGTTTTTTTAATTCGGCCGACACGGGACTCGAAACCAAGACCTCATATCTATAGCTGAACAAGCTGGCCACTAGACCAATGAGGTTGAGTAGCAAAGTTATAGTTAACTAGCATTTTTTTTAATAATGCAAAACTTTTCAAAAGCTTTAGGGTGAACGCTGTAAAGACTTTTTGACATAAAAGTTCTTTTTTAATAAAAGTATTTGCATGATGGCTTTTAATTTTAGTAATAAATTACCAAGATGTAATACGACTCACAATTTTTTTAAACTAATAGCTGTATCATCATCACAACCGATGGACGTCCACTGCTGGAAATAGGTCTCCTCCAAGGATTTCCATAATACACGAGCTTTTGCGGTTTGTAACCATCGGCTTCCGGCGACCCTTTTCAGGTCATCTGTCTATCTGGTGGGGGTTTACCAACGCTGCGCTTACCGGTACGTGGTCGCCACTCCAGTACCTTGGGACCCCAACGTCCATCGGTTCGCCTAGCTATGTGCCTTGCCCATTGCCACTTTAGCTCCGCGACACTTCGATCTATGCCTGTAACTCTTATTCTTCTGCCAATCTCTTCGTTTCGGATTTGATCCCGAAGAGATACTGCGAGCATAGCTCGTTCCATCACCCGCTGTGTGATCCTGATCTTTCTAATAAGGCGCGTAGGCCATGTTTCGCAATAATTGTATAGAATTAAAAAATTCTGTTACATCTTTTCTTATCGATAAAACCTTGGACTATAAAAAGGGTATCTAACAATAATGATAGTGTAATACTAGATATCCCAGATGACGAAGATATATACGTAGGAGGAGATTTTAATGGTCATGTGGGAGAAAAGAACAGTGGTTACGAAAGAGTGCATGGGGGATGGGGGTTTGGTAATAGAAATATTGAGGGAGAAGCCTTGCTCCAAACTGCTTCAGCATTTGATCTAGCAATAATTAACACCTTCTTTAGAAAAAGTGACCAACATTTAATTACGTACAAAAGCGGGAACCACAAAACACAAATTGATTACTTTTTACTTCGAAGAAATAAAATTAGTTCAGTTAAGGATTGTAAAGTATTGCCAGGAGAATCACTAACAACCCAACATCGTTTATTAGTTTTAGAGATCAAAACCAAAGTCAAAAGCAATAGAAACAAAACAAAAACAGTACCGAAAATTAAATGGAGCTTAATTGAAAAACCAGAGTATGCAGAGGAATTTAGAAAACAAGTAGTTGACAAAATGATCGAAATGAAAGAATTAGCAGATAAAACCGTGAATGAATGTTGGAATGAGATGGCGGGATGCATTAGACGTGTAGCAAAAGAAGTTTTTGGACAGTCAAAAGGTAAAAGAAAAATTGATAAAGAGACATGGTGGTGGAATAAGGAAGTACAACAGGCACTAAAAGATAAGAAAAATGCATTTAAAGAGTGGCAAAAAGTAGATGAAAGTAATCAAACCGATAAGCATAGTAAAATAACAAAATATAACGAAACCAAACTAAAAGCTAAAAGAGCTGTGGCTATTGCAAGAGCCAATGCTCAAGAATCTTTATATAAAACACTGGAAAGTCCAGAAGGTACGCAAAAGATATATAAAATTTCAAAAGCAAGAGAAAAAAGAGGAAAAGATATAAATTACGTTAATTGTATAAAAGATAGTAAGGGGAAAGTATTGTCAGATAACGAAGAAATTAAAAAAAGATGGGAAAGATATTTTGAAAACCTAATGAATGAAGAGAATAATTGGAGTGGAGTGTTGGAAGATGTTCCATTGAATATGGGAGTTGTTAGAGAGATAGGCATAGAAGAAGTACAAAAGGCTGTCCAAAGTATGAGAAACGGTAAATCGGTTGGACCAGATGAGATACCAATAGAAGTGTGGAAGTTTCTGGATGTGGATGGATGGACGTGGCTGTCTTTGTTCTTCAATAAGTTGTTACAAGAAGAGGCGATCCCTGACGAATGGTGTATCAGTTCGCTGGTGCCTATTTTCAAAAACAAGGGTGATGTACAGGACTGTAACAGTTATAGAGGAATAAAGCTCATGTCACACAGCATGAAAGTATGGGAGAAGATTGTTGCTAGACGAATGAGAGAAGAGACGAATGTGACAGAGAATCAGTTTGGGTTCATGCCAGGACGTGGAACAACGGATGCCATATTCTCACTTCGCCAACTTTGCGAAAAGTACAAACGAGTACATAAGAACTTGCATATGGTGTTCGTTGATCTGGAGAAGGCATATGATAGGGTACCCCGTGAAGTCTTGTGGTGGGCTTTGAAAGAGAAAAGAGTGCCTGGGAAATACCTGCGTCTTATCCGTGCTATGTACGGTAGAGCAACTACATACGTTCGCTCCGCAGCCGGCGAAACTAACAAATTCAATGTGGGCGTAGGTTTGCATCAGGGATCGGCTTTAAGCCCTTTTTTGTTCCTCCTGGTAATGGATGCACTGACATCAAACATACAAGAGGAAGCACCCTGGTGCATGCTGTTTGCCGATGACATTGTGCTTGTTGGAGAGGATGGAGCTGAGGTACAGAGAAGGCTAGAAATATGGCAGGAAAAACTGGAAAACGCAGGGTTGAAGATCAATAGGACCAAAACAGAACATCTGTTCTGTGATTTCGGGGATCCATCCAGTTTTTCTTCGATTGTCTTAGATGGTGTTTCCCTTCGAGTCTGCTCAGATTTCCGTTACCTCGGCTCTATCTTCCAAAACGACGGCGGCATTGACCGAGATGTTACTAGCAGGATAAATGCAGGTTGGATGAAGTGGAGGCAGGTCTCGGGAACAATTTGCGATGCCAGAATGCCCCTTAAACTAAAGGGGAAGATTTATAAGACGATCGTAAGACCTGTCATCCTGTATGGATCAGAGTGCTGGGCCACCAAAGGGGAGAATGAAAGGAAATTGCATGCAGCGGAGATGCGAATGTTGAGATGGATGTGTGGAGTGACAAAATTGGATAAGATTAAGAATGAGTATATTAGAGGAAGTGTGAAAGTAGCACCAGTGACCGAGAAGTTAAGGAGTGGAAGGTTAGCCTGGTATGGACATGTAATGAGAAGGGAGGATAGCCATGTATGTAAGAGGGTTCTAAATATGATGGTAAGCGGCAGGGCCGGGAGAGGGCGACCAAAAAAAGTGTGGATGAATTGTGTGAAAGAGGATATGTGTATTAAGGGTGTGAATGTAGAAATGACAGCGGATAGAGTGAAGTGGCGAAAGGAAACATGCTGTGCCGACCCCACCTAGTGGGATAAGGGCAAGAAAACAACAACAACAATAATTAATAATACGTAATGTAATATTATGTAAAGCTATTATGTTAATTATATAATTTATTGGAAGTAATTTAAAAACCTGTATGACATTCGCAAACTTAAGTAGAATATGACGACTATATAATATGTATACCATATTCAGCGAATAAATGTTTTGATTTCATTTAAAAGTAATTAGCTTATAATTAACGATCCCAAATGAGTTCCAAATAAGTCGCTTTATATATACACTTTAAAATTTATAAATCTTTTAACTTGAGTGGCTGTTTACGACATAAAAATAAGAATTTACATACATACGTAGCATCACGTCAGAGAGAGAGTCAGAGACCACATCCTTCCACTTGCCACGATCCTTGCATATCTCCTTCGCTTCTTTCATTCTCATTAAACCTTTCATACAAGTTCGTCGGTTTAGAGAAACTCTTGACTTGGCCCTTATTTAACATGTCCTTGATTTGGTCTAAGAACGTTGGCCTTGGTCCATCCCCTCCAACTTTCCCATTCACTCTTGACTCATTAATCCTTTTTGTCAGTCTCCTTTCATTAATTCTCTCTACATGCCCAAACGATCTAAGCATACCTTTCTCAATTTTAGTTACTACATCATCTTTTATACCACAACGTCCTCAATAAGAATTTTATCACTTAAATATAGCCATATACGATTTTTTTGAAGTAATATCGTATTATAAATCATTAGTTGGTAGTGAGATCGCAGAACAAAGGAAAGAGATGTGCGATCGGCCTAATTCTATTGTATATAACATTTTTTTTGTTTTATGGCGTTATCACGTAAAATTATTATCCGTAAACCGACTGTACAGACAACCAATGTTTTTATATCTACTTATCTTATTAGGTATAGCGTCAGCTGTTTATTATATAACGTGGTATGTTACTTATACATAGATACTAAGTTTCCTAATAAAGCTCTACAGAACGTCATATTGGTTGGAAATTTTGAATTAATATTTATTATCTTATAAATAGACAGCCGTGGCTCTATTACCGAAGCAATTACACGATAAGTGACCTAGTTACATGTTCGCGTGATAGGTGAAATTTTACTTCCTATATAAAGCGTGTGTGTAATTGAAGTTGTAGCCAGTAATTGCTGGCAATACATGTACCATTCTGTATATAAAGAAGCCAATATATCATACCAATATAACAGAATATATAAAATAATAATAACGAGTAATAATGTCAATAATGACACAAATGATATCAATTTTTTTTTATTAAAACAAGCTTTTCATTCTGAGTATGAGTAAGCTGGTAAATACGAGTATATACGAGAGCGATACAACAACTGTCATCTGGTGAGGCAAACGGAAGTTAAGACGGACATATAAATTAGTGAAGATTAATAACGAGATATGGAACGATATAGAATATTGTGCCATAAAAGATGTAGTGACTAAAATTGAGAAAGATATGCACGAAGAGAGAATGAAATGAAAGGAGACAAAAAGTTGAGTATAGCCGAAGAATCACTAAAGTAAAATAAATGCGGTAGAAATGAGAGCGTTGAGAAGTATGAGTGAGTTGAAATTGAGTGATAAAGTAAGAAATAGTGTGATAAAAGAGCGATGTGGTATAAAAGAAGATGTAGTAACTAAAATTGAGAAAGGTATGCTTAGAGAGGATGAAGATAGGAGATTCACAAAAAGGATTTATGAGTCAAGAGTGAATGAGAAAGGTGGAAGGGGAACCTAAGCGAACGCTCCTGGACCAAATCCAGGACATTTTATAGAAGGGCCAGGTCAAGAACTTGTATGAAAGGTTTAATGAGAATGAAAGAAGCGAAGGAGATATGCAAGAACCATGGCAAGTGGAAGGACGCGATCTCTGCCTATCCCTATGGGAATGAGTTCATGTTGTGTATGTATGTAGAAATCGAGAGAGTTACGTTTTAGTACAGTGTGGTGTAAAGGACACTCGTTTGTTTGTTTCCTAGTTATTATTATATTATAAATGAACTTACAATCTAAAATAATGAGGGTTCCACATTTAACTCAGATATACCTATCATATCATCATACTTGCAATATTTTTCAATTTATTTTAGATTATTAACCTCCAAGTTCATATTCGAATTTAAACTCAAAAATTCAAGTAGGCTTGTACAGCACAAGTAAATAAAATTTTTCCCCACGTATTATTTCAATGTACGACTAATGATGATATTAAAGAACGACTTCAAATCTAAAATTACAAGGGTTCTTAAGCGCCCTGTTTGTAGAAGAGCCCACAACAAACTCAGGCGGGTGTCCCTTTTTTTCTCATCATTATTACAATATATATATGTCGGAGAAGTTCTCTCCTATTCTCCGACATATATATTTTTAATTTATTCTCCTTCGACTAGAGCAATTCATACACTCTCACGTTTTTTTTTATATTTTGAGTAATCCTACAAATTATAAAACGGTTTCTCAATAATTTCCATTTAATAAAAGTTCAAATTTGTATTGTGACATCAAGGCATCTGTGATCTTGTTACTTCTAGGAGTTTGTTATAGAAACGTACTCGTATACAGTTACCCTTGAATTAATTAACAATTTTATACAGCCTAATACAACTTATAACAAGTTTACGTTCAACATTGTGTAAAAAATCTCGGAAATTTTATTATAATAGTATACAAAAAATACATATTAATGTAGGATCCGATGGAATAAATCTGTCAATTTATATTAACATAATAAATCAGTTTTCAAGCAACGGCGTTTCATTTTCATAGCGGCCAAGATCAAAGGAAGCTTTCAAAAAGTTCTCAAAAGCCTCCGCTAACAAATAACTCCGATACGGAGTTCATACTCGCACATATTCTTTACTAATATTACAATGTGAAATTTTGATTGCTTTTTTTTATATTTTTGACNGTTTCTTATTTATTATTATATTATAAAAGTACTTACAATCTAAAATAATGAGGGTTCCACAATTAACTCAGATATACCTTCCATATCATCATAATTTTACCTCCAAGTTTATATTCGAATTCAAATTCAAAAATTCAAGCAGGCTTTTACAGCACAAGTCAAATAAAATTTTTCCACATGCATTATTTCAATGTATTACTAATGATGATATTGAAGAACGACTTCAAATCTAAAATTACAAGGGTTCTTTAGCGCCCTGTTTTCAGAAGAGCCCACAACACACTCAGGCGGGTGTCCCTTTTTCTCATCATTATTACAACATACATTTTTAATTTATTCTCCTTCGATAGGAGCAATTCATACATTCTCACGTTTTTTTTTTATATTTTGAGTACCTAATCCTACAAATTATAAAACGATTTCTCAATTAGTTTCCACTTAATAAAAGTTCAAATTTGTATTGTGACATCCTTGTTACTTCTAGGAGTTTGTTATAGAAACGTATACAGTTACCCTTGAATTAATTAACAATTTTATACAGCCTAATACAATTTATAACAAATTTATGTTCAACATTGTGTAAAAAATCTCTGAAATTTTATTATAATAGTATACAAAAAATACATATTAATGTAGGATCCGATGGAATAAATCTGTCAATTTATATTAACATAATAAATCAGTTTTCAAGCAACGGCGTTTCATTTTCATAGCGGCCAAGATCAAAGGAAGCTTTCAAAAAGTTCTCAAAAGCCTCCGCTAACAAATAACTCCGATACGGAGTTCATACTCGCACATATTCTTTACTAATATTACAATGTGAAATTTTGATTGCTTTTTTTTATATTTTTGACATATTAGCTTTTTTTTTCACGCTGGGAAATGTCTTTAGGAATCCCGTTCAGACAAAATCTAATCGTGAGTGTGGGATTCGCTGGCCGTAAGCCAGAATACACCACTAAAACTCAGCAATACCCTCCCCATCTTGTAGTTTAGTGCAGCACCTGAGGATCGGTTGACGCAATCTACCCTGGTACTACGGGATACTCCCGCTGGGAGACTTTGGAAACGGGTAGGAGAAGCGCAAATCTACGCCTTCTACCTCCCAACCTCCTGTGTCGGAGAAGAGGAGATCTATAGAGTTCTCCCTCTGCCTCTCATGTGCCTCCTTCAGCGAAATAATAGATTGGCAGAAGGAGGCCACTGCCCTCCCTTTCGCTAGTGAGCATTTCCCCAATTATACCCTCCAACGAAAGGTCCCCTCCGAGCAACGACGTCAAAAGATGCCGATAACTGAACAGACTTTGTTCTGTGTTATATTGATTTCGAGTTGGTGTAATCACATCCTTCGTTTCATTTACTGGTTATTTATGAATAGTTTTGTTGATATTCTAATACATATTGTTATTATTGTTTGGAGTCATAGCTTTTTCCTTTCCAGACTTGCACAATTTACTTCACTAGTATCACGTAGAAGGCCTTTTTTGTAAATGTACCTTCTATTCCTATATTTTTGTTTTTAATTTACCTGAACGAAATAGGGGTACTTGTACCTTCCATGAGAATAAGCAAAATTGGTCCAGCCGTTTAGGCGTGATGTCATGACCAAAAGAAATGGGGATTCATTTATTTAGAAAGTAAGTAGCAGCCCATTAACAACTCACTGCTTGGCACAGGTCTCCTCACTCCAAGAAGCGAGGGTTTTTAGACCACCCACGCTGCTTCACTGCGGATTAGCAGGCATAGTACACAAGTGCACTTTCTATTCCCTCACTCTCATAGTCCGATCTGACAGGAACCCGACACGACCGGAGAGATATCAGCCGCAGGACCGACGGATTAACATGCTCTCCGAGGCACGGGGATGGATCATACCGCCAACTTCCCAACTTCAGGCCAATATTGAGAAAATCTTAATAGAAAACTCAATATTGATTTTTGAATTGGCCCGACCTGGGACTCCAACCCAGAACCTCAGGTCTGTAGTCGACCATGCTAAACACTAGACCGATGAGGCAGTTTCATTTATTTATATAAACCTATTTATATATATATATATATATATATATATATATATAGGTTTATTAGACTAGACAAAAGTCGCGGCCGGAAACTAGACTCAATTAATTAAAAGCTACAATACACGAGCACACTAATCTACTACGAGGCAGAAATAGTGCTGAGTTTCTTAGTAAGTCCTCACTATCCACTCCAACTTTCCTTTAAATGCTCTCCAATTTACGTGAAATTGTCAAAGTGCATTGTACGCTGTTGGAAATTCTACAAGCTTGTTAAGAGAATTAAATTAAATTAAACAGTGTCAAGATTTATTCTTATCTAGCTCAAGGGGATAACTACAGTTTCTTTTTATTTTGTTAGTGTTAGTGCCGGCATGATGCTTAATGATGATACAGACAAAGTTTTATCTTCTAATGGTTTCTGAACAGCATCGCATGGGAACACAATTTGTTTGGGTTAATAGGTTTGTTACAGCACTTTTTAGTAGTTAAATACAGCCATTTTTCATATAATATTTCTATTATATTTCTTCGCTTCCTGATCAGAGAAGATGATGAGATGACAAATTCAGTAAGTAGCCTTTCTATCACCATGTCGTCGTCGTCGTCGCTTCAACCGATGGACGTTCTCTGCAGGACATAGGTCTCACGTAATGACGTCCGCAAGGCCCGATCTTGCGCTGCCTGGCTCCAGCGGGTACCGGCGACCCTCTTTCTATCATCGGTCCACATTGTGGGCGGTGTGCCTACACTGCGCCATCCAGTACTGGGTTGCCACTCCAGCACCTTCGGCCGCCAACGTCCATCGGTCCTTCGGACGATGTGCGCCGCCCATTGCCACTTCAGGTTCGCGATTTGCAGGACTATGTCGGTTCTACTACGGATCTCCGCATTCCTGATTCGATCACATATAAAAATTCCGAGCATAGCCCTCTCCATCGCACGCTGAGTGACTCTGAGCTTCCGCATGAGGCCCATAGTCAGCGACCTCAGAACCGTAGGCCTCGCTGGCAACACGCACTGTTCGAAGACTTTAGTCTCCAGATCACTTCGAAGATCTTTTCGTCGTTCCTCAAAATGCGTGCGTTGTATGTTGTCAGGTCTAGTCGTCGGGGTTTGCAACGGAAGCTCTTCCGGAGATTCTTACCACCCCCTGCCCCACCGTTACTGTTACCGCTGCCAGAGCTCGGAATAGTGAGGCCGCCGGGGCCTGGGGGCCGTTGCCTTGTGACTATTATTATAGTGGTTTTGCCGATAATCTCCACTCTTGGCAGGCGGGTTGGTGATCGCAGTGCTGACCTTCTCGTACCAATAACGCTGCTGCCCGTTATCGGTCTGTGACATTTAGGTCAGCTTCAAAGAATGGATATCCATCCGCCATTTGTCGGTCGCCAGAGCCTCGTCGGTAGGAGCAGGGTGCACCGCATGCAGGTGAGGTTGGCGATTGGAGAAACAGACTGGGACGCGTTTCCCCCTTACACCCCCTATCATCATCAGTACAATATAATTCACTGCCACACTTTATAATCGTCTACAAAATTCTTGAAATTATAGTATAACTTCAATCAGTACACCATTAACCATTGTTTATTCTGGAAACTTATATAGTTACTTTAATAATTACTTTAAATAATTTAAATGAATTATTAACTTTGTCCTTTAAATTAAGGTACGATTTTTTAATTCGTTTTCTTTTAACAAAGTATTTGAATTTATAAAGTCATTAATCTAGAACTTTTGCAGGGTTCTTCATCATCTTTTTTATTTTAGAAACGTATAGAGATACCTTTAAATGAATCGCTTATTTTATCTTTCAAATTATAGTACGATTGTTCAATTCATTATCTTTTAACAACGGATTTGAATTTCTTAAGTGACATCACTGGAACTTCTTCGGGGTGCTTCATCTTCTTTTACTTTATTTTAGAAACCTATACAGTTACTTTCAAACGAATTGATAGCTTTAAAACCTTGTTAAAATTTATATCATTTTTATATTATTTGAGATACAATCATATTCAAGTATATTAAGTTTTCAAATACAATATATATACAAACATAAATTCCTGTTTGTCCTAACGAGTAGCAAATCCAAGATCTGGTACCGAAGCATGTACCATTTACCATACCATTAGCAAGTTTATTTCAATATTGAAAGTTCAAGCTTAAATTTCAAATGTCGAAATAACTGTTAAACTTGACAGATTTTAATGTAATTTGATATAGAAATATACTAGGTTATGGGAAAACGTGCAAGCTACTTTTTATTGCTTATAATAGAGGATAAAAATTTATAAAAAATTCGTTATTCTAGATGACAACTCTTCATCTGCAGTAAGTTTCAACTTATCCAGCAAAGTCGTGTGAGTTATATTAGCACTTTTTCGTCGCTGGAGTATATAAAATCAAAAATCAAAATACTCTTTATTCAAGTAGACTCAAAAAGCACTTTTGAATCGTCAGTAGTCTGTCCGTTGGTAAAAAATCTACCTCCGGTTCGGAAACTTGACTCCGCTGAGAAGAAACCGGCAAGAAACTCGACGGTTACTCCTTTAGACATAGTTTTTGTACGTTACAGCGTGTTTAGCTTTCATGTGCCACTGAAATCACGTCCAAACATCTTTTTCGCTTAAATAATCGTCAATATTATAATATGCTTTTTGAAATAGGACGCTTTTAACCTTTTTCTTAAAACTATGTGGAGGCAAATACAGAAGTGACTCGAGTATCTTTTTAAAAATGCGTATGCTCAATCCGATAAATGATTGAACCTTCTTCACTCTAAAATATGGCATTACAATTTTGTTTTTATTTCTCGTATTAAAATTGTGTATTTTCCTCCTTTTTCTGTATAAAGGTATGTTATCACGGATATATAAAATGCTACTCAATATATAGTGCGTCTTTACTGTGAGAATTGATATTTCTTTGAATTTTCCTATTTAGGAAATTCCCAGGATCTAAGGAGATCCCAATTGATATAAGGCACGTATTGCTCTTTTTTAAATATAAAGACAGTTTCAATGTTCGCCGCCTTACTACATAACAGCATGCCGTAAAATATAATGCTATGAAAATAAGCGAAATACATACAATACTGCTCCATTTAGGAGTGTGGGACTCACTATTCCCCAGTATATCCTCTAAAACCCAACGGAACCCTCTTCATCGGAGTGGTAGAAGTCACGTGTTCGCTGACGTATTCAGCACTGACTCCCCGGTTGAATCCGACTCAAAGGTTCAAGAAAAGGGAAGCAGTTGGGGCATAATTGCGCCGTTTGGCACTTCCTTTCTTCTGGCGGTAAAGAGGAACAATAACTGCTATCTCCTTTTCCCCCTATAATCATACAGGAGTAATATAACGGTCTTTTAGGAGGAAGCAACTGCCCTCCAGCTTGTCACACTCTGGGCATGTGTATAAGTGTCATATTTTAAGAGAATTAAGTCAGCTTGTAAGTATAATTTAAGTCATCTTTAAATAAAAAAGCACCATCGGTCACACGCAATTTAAACCAGATAGCTCTTAAACAAATTACTTAAAAGCATCTCATCTTTACTGAAACAAAGATCAAAGGAAAGCACTTTCAAAAACTCCTCGAACAACGATAGCGACTAACTTAAGTATGAAGGTGGAGTTTACATTGGTACATTGTAAGACATCTTTTGTTCTAGCACAAGCATTGAGATTCTGTTCAGATAATTGGTATTTTCGCTGCCTTAGCTATAAGAGAATTAATTAGAAACTTGATTGTGAAATTAAAAACCAAAATGTCTTTAACAGAAATTAACTAACAAACCACCATATGGTTTTGTTTAACATCTTTTAAATGTTTTGATGGAAATCTTTTGAGATAACATATATTATTGGTTGCATTAGCTACAAGAAAATTAATTAGAATCTCTATCTATTGAGAAAAAAAAAATAGTGTTTATACAAATTATCCAAGTAGAGGTCTTTTACTCAGGAAAAGCAAGCATTTTGTTGAAATAATTGGTAATTTTAGCTGTCTTTGCTATTAAAGGAATAATGAATGTCTATATTATATCATAATTATTTAAAACTTTAACCTGTAACCAAGAAACTAGGATTCAGCTTTAATAACTTAAAAAAAAGATTTAGATAAGAATTTTCAATAGGCATTAGATAAACTATATAAAACAATGACTTTGGAAACTTCTAGATGTCCTTTAATAACTATCGACCGTGTATATCCTGATCCCGTGGCAATTTGAGAAAATCCGTCTAGAGTGCGATAGGAGTCAATTTACTAAACCAAAAGTCAATTTTTAAATAGATTTGTAGATCTCGTTTAAGTGGGTGAGTGAGTTAAGTGGTATCCTATGACCTTCGCCTTCTTTTCACAGGCTCTAAACAGACAGATAAAAACACTTTATTGCACACAAACACTTACAGGAAATACAAAGCCAAGATTATAAAACTAAAGTTCCGTGCAAAGGTGATCTTTTTGCTGCAAGTAATCTCTTCCAGACAACCTTTGTAAAAGTGGATGCTTATTTAATAAATTAATTAATTAATGGGGCGGATCAGTGAGAGAAAAGAATATATAATAAAAAAAAACAATAAAAAGAAAATATAGTCTTATTCATAGCAAGTTTAAGTCAAATAGTAGTCTTTCAAATTTCGAAAACCGCTAATGCAGCGGTCGGGGAACTTTTTTAATTATTGCCCCAAAATATTTTAGTGTAAGTTGATATCACCCCTTTCTTTCATATAAATTTTATTTAAACATCATTTAATCAATTTATCAATGTAATACCTAGAAAAACTTACAAAAGTTTCATTTTTACCCTCAAAATTTACATTTTAGCCCATTTGGGGTAATTTGCCCCGGATTTCCGACCGCTGCGCTAATGTCTTTGAATGACAGATATTTTCAGGTAGCGCATTCCATAAAGGACAATAAAAGGGTTCAGGTTTATATACTGGATGCTTTAGTTTATTATTAGATCGGGAGCGAAGGTCAAGGAAAGTATTAAGGTCATCACGGTGGAAAGTGAAACGTTCTTTAAGGTAGGCAGGAGTATGAGGTAAAAAAAGAAAGAAAGAAAGAGCATGAATGTTGCGACTTGCGTTGTCCGATTGTTAACCATTTGAGACGAAAGCGATATTCAATAATCTGTGAATATACATTTGATACAAAAATTTTCTAGTCTTTTTAATTTGCTTTATAAGTTTATACCTAAATCCAAATAACTAATAATATGCGTAATCCAGGATAGACAAAAGAAGTGAACAGATTTATATTCGTATTTATAATAAAAGTAAGGATTGTTATTTTAAACACTATTATAAATGAATAAGCAGCCTAAAACTTAAATTTCAATTTACTCTAAAAATGACGATACTATCAACCTCTAAAAGGCTTTTTTCGCAATAAAAAGTTGCCTATGTCCTTCCTTAGGCTCCGGACTATCGGGCGATCCCCCTTGGGAGTTGAAGGCGGAAGTTCTCGCAGCTTGTTACCAGTGCAGAGTAGCTGCAAAGGACAGAGGGGAAACACCTAATGCCGACGAAGTCAGGAGGGTCTAGGTTATTGCTGACAGAGCCTTGATCCAAGCATGGAAAGGGGACCTCGGGTCCCCAGCAGCCACCGAGGCCATAATAGCGGCACTCCGCCTTCACTTGGAGCAATGGCTGGGTAGATGACAAGGAATGCTTTCCTACCGTTTGGTGCTAATCGGTCACGGGCTGCATTGGAAAATACCTGCACCAAATCGTCGGTTGTGAGCCGTGTGGTACTGTGGACACAGCGCATCACACGATGGCCGAATGTCCTGCGTGGGGACCTCAGCGTCATCTCCTGACATTACAGATCGGTGCAGACCTCTCGCTGGCAAGTATTATAGGTGCAATCCTTGTCAATGAGCGAGCCTGGATTGCTGTTGCCACCTTCTGCAAAACTATCATTTCGCTAAAGGAGGCACGGCAAAGAGAGAGGGCGAATGCAGCTGAAGCACAGTACCCCGGACAGAGGTTTATCCAAACTCCTTCCCTTGTAGCGCACTTTTGAACCGGCTTCATTCGGAGGGACCAGAGTGGAATGCCACAACGAACCTCTGGTCCTTCCATTCCCAAATGACAAGGGCTACGCTGGGTGTTAGTGGGTATTCTGGTACTACCGGCGAGTCTCACACTCCCGTCTGTCTCACAGGCAGGTTGCGTAAATTCATTTCTTAGCGACAAAAAAGGGCTCTAGACTATATAAATTTAATTAAAAAAAAGTTCAGTAGTTTGACGTGAAAACCAGATAAACAAAGATAAATTCGCATTTATAATATTAGTAAGAGTAATAGACATAAGTTTTAGACCTCTGTGGATATAGTTTCATAAAAAAGATATCAGTTCAAGTATTTTAAACTATTTCTAAAAGTAAATAGGCCAGAACTGCTTCTTAAATATGCATATCTCATAAGTAGTCGAGAACAAACGCTATAAAGGCAAAAAACAACTTAAGAGTTCGCCTCCAAAAGCGCTTCAGAGAAAACATTGTACAAACTTCTGCAACTGCAGCAAACTTATCGAGTATTACCATTTTATAACATTATATACGGTCTAGAAATGATTCAAACTGTTTTTTTCTTGGTAATCCAGTTTCTTCTGTACCTCATGTAATTAAAGGGTTAGAGCTAATGCATATATATTGTTAGAAATCAAGATTATTATCTTTGTTAAATTACAATTGTAATACGATACGTTGGTTTGACCATTTTAAGATGTTAGATCTAGACTTGGAGTTTTTCTAAATGGAGAAATTAAAATCTCTTTCTTTTTCTTTGATTTTTGGTCCTTTATACAGCTTTATATTATCGATAGACCGCGAGAAAATTTAAATTAAAGATAATAGACCTTTGTTTTCTTTACACACTTATCGAATTCAAAGAATTTTTAGGATTATCACTGCTGTAAGGATGCGAATTATTGACAGTTGTCCCATTCCCTAAAGCAGCAATAATATGATGAATAATTCTTCAAAAAACATCTCTGTATTGCTGATATGTTGTGCCAGTCTAGAATAAATATAATACACAATACGTATCACATCAAGTGACAATTTACTAAAATAGTTGTGTAGTTTTCTGAATTCCTTGAGAATTGCGCTGTATTTTTAGTGTGACATTAAATCCCCAACAGAATCCATTTGACCTGGAAAACTGTAATTTTGCATAGATTCCAGTATTTTGCATTTTAACGTCGCCATTTCGTTAAGTAGTAAGATAGTTGTCTGCCAACTAAAGAGTTACGTTCGGTTGTTTAACTAGCACAGTTTATCTGTATTAAGCCTTTAAGCCATTTCCGGAAATTTCTACGTTATTCTGGGAATAGCTTTGCATTCTTTTATTTTAATATATTATATTAAATAAATGCGGTAGAGATGAGAGCTTTGAGTAGTATGTGTGGATTAAAACTGAGTGACAGAGTGGGAAATATCTAGCAATAATAATAGTTGGACGGGGAAGACCAAGGCGAACGTTCATGGACCAAATCCAGGACATTTTAAATAAGGGCCAGGTCAAGAGTACTCTTTTTATTTTATTTTATTCTGTTAGCCCTACTGGCTTTTACAGCGTAACCGAGAGGGATGGCGAGCGCAGAAGCTCTGCCGAGGGGTGGGCCCGTAGAAGGGCCCTGCTGCGTCGGGGGAAAACGTTGCTCTAAGGGCGCCTCCTGCGAGGCTTAGACCTAGGCTTAGAGCAACGTTTGCTGCTGCTGAAAGGACAATCGGACAGGTAAGAGTACTCTAAACCGACGTACTTGTATGAAAGGTTTAATGAGAATGAAAGAAGCGAAGGAGATATACAAGGATCGTGGCAAGTGGAAGGACGTGGTCTCTGCTTACACCTATGGGAATGAGGCGTGATGCTATGTATGTATGTATTTTTGTTTTTATTGCTGAAAGGTTAGTGCTTAACAGCAATATCATTTGATGGTAAGTATTCCCTTATAATTATACAATCTAAGTTGGAAGCGAACAAATCTGTTAAAAGGTAACTTACGTCTTACGGTTTCTACAAAATGTCTCTTGCTTGTCTTTGCTTTTAGAGTGATAACTAGCCATGGCCGAAGCCTTCCAGTGTGTCAATCTATCTATATATTTGTTTCATAAGAAATTAAACTCAAGCCTTCTAGAAATTAAAAGCAGTGCACCAGCGAAGCCTTCCAAAATAGTTTGTCAATATATTTAAACATCAGCTATTTTTAATCGACTTCAAAAAAAGAAGAAGTTTATCAATTCGTCTGAATCTCTTCGTCTGCGGTGTTCGTCATTGGGTCCCATTTTTTTAATCCAGTTCTGATGATGGCATCCATGAGAAAACCGGATAAGTGTTAAATTTGGACAAAGCATGTGCGCGACAAATGGACGAATAGATCACGCCAACCGATTTCGATGATTATTTTTTTATTAGAAAGGATATACTTCAAGGGTTGTTCTGTGATAGTTTGGTTAGATTCTGATGATGGAATCCATGTAAAAGTGACGGAACTCTTCAATTCTTAGGAGCAAATGAACGATACTCAGAATCTTCTGTAGGCTATCCAGATATTTGAGTTGCCTACCGTAACTTCGGTAAGGTCAACTGCTAGTCGTGGTTAAATATGAAGATCAATGGAACTCCTCAACGGCTTACA
>JACTOM010000667.1:1296967-1339412 GCA_015832385.1 Elymnias hypermnestra
AATACCAAAGCGGCCTAAGTGCGTTTTTCTAAGTTTTCGGTTAACAATACCAAAGCGGCCTAAGTGCGTTTTTCTATGTTTTCGGTTAACAATACCAAAGCGGCCTAAGTGCGTTTTTCTAAGTGTTCGGTCGACAATGCCAAAGCGGCATAAGTGCGTTTTTCTAAGTTTTCGCTCGACAGTGCCAAAGCGGCCTAAGTGTGGTTTTCTAAGTTTTCGGTCGACAGTGCCAAAGCGGCCTAAGTGAGTTTTTCTAAGTTTTCGATCGATAATGCCAAAGCGGCCTAGTGCAATCTTTTATATTTTGAAATGATTTTTATTATTTAAGTATAGTCTTTGTACAATGGCTATACAGTGTCTAATGTATAGTCTACGTGACGATGGTTATTGTTTATAAATCATTGTAATTAAACCAAAGTTGATAACTTTGTTAAGTAGTTTTTTTATCAATAAAAAAATTATAGTAAAAAATGTATTTCCGAATAATAATTTACTCTATACCTCGAATAGAACTTAAAATTCATATTTTTGTAATAAGGAACTTCGTTCCTATCCGGTGTCCCACGACACCACACGATTTTTTTTCATATTATATCTAATTATCTTTATTTTGAACATTGTGATATACTAGCTGATGCCCAGGACTTTGTTTTATTAGAATTTGTAGATATATAAATAAACATAGATACATAGTATCACGCCTCATTTCCTTCGGGGTAGGCAGAGACCACGTCCTTCCACTTGCCACGATCCTTGCATATCTCCTTCGCTTCTTTCATTCTCAATAAACCTTTCATGCAAGTTCGTCGGTTTACAGCACTCTTGGCCTGGCCCTTATTTAAAATGTCCTGGATTTGGTCTAGGAACGTTCGCCTCTGTCTTCCCTTTCCCATTTACTCTTGACTCATAAATCCTTTTTGTCAGTCTCCTTCATTCCTTCTCTTTACGTGCCCAAACCATCAAAGCCATCTAAGCATTTAAATAAAAATAAACTAATCTCAGGACTAAGAGTTTTAGAAAGCTGATTTCTAAAGAAAGATTACAAAATTACTATCTTTAGGAGTGGATCATCAGTGAAATATGTTGTAGAAACTGTTATTCCTTTTGAGAGCTTTCCTTGCGAGCTTTTAAACAGTTCACAACAATGATAAATAACGTTAATGTTGCTTTTAAAAGTTCAAAAAAATCCACGATTGCATATGCCTTTCCTTCATTGTATTTTTATAATGGTAATTAATTTTGTTCTCTCCTCAATATGGTGGCAGATAATATTGCACAAATCAGGTAGATAGTATACCTTTTCTCCGGCGCTGGAGGTTGGGAGATATGAGGCGTAGATTTGCACTTCTCCTGCCTCCTTCCTATGTTTCCCAGTGGGAGTCTAATGGAGTACCTGGGTAGATTATCTCTACCGATCCTTTGGTGCTCCACTAAAGGATAGGGAGGGTATCGCTGGATTTTTATGGGTATTCGGGCTAATTGCCAACAAGTCACACACTCCCGATTAGATGTTGTCTGATCAGGATGCGTAAAACATTTCCCATCGGAAAAAAACTTAGACATTATGATGCAAGCTACATCTTTTTTTTACGAAACTGGATTCAAATCTAAGACTTTTTGTCCATAAAGTCTTTCAAAGTATTCTTTGTCGTCGCTCGTCGTCGCTTCAACCGATGGACGTCCACTGCTGGACATAAGTCTCACGTAATGATGTCCACAAGGCCCGATCTTGAGCCGCCTGGCTCTAGCGGCTACCGGCGACCCTCTCTATATCGTCGGTCCACCTTGTGGGGGTCTCCCTACACTGCGCCGCCCGGTGCGGGGTCGCCACTCCAGCACCTTCGGGCCCCAACGTCCATCGGTCCGTCGGACTATGTGCCCCGCCCATTGCCACTTCAGGTTCGCGATTCGTAGGGCTATGTCGATGACTTTGGTTCTGCTACGAATCTCCTCATTTCTGATTTGATCACGTAGAGAAACTCCAAGCATAGCCCTCTCCATCGCACGCTGTGCGATTCTGAGCTTTCGTATGAAGCCCATAGTCAGCGACCACGTTTCGGAGCCGTAGGTTATCACTGGCAACACGCATTGTTCGAAGAGCTTTGTCTTCAGGCACTGAGGGCTATTGGACGAAAGGATCTGCCTTAGTTTCCCGAACGCTGCCCCAGGTATGTGTACTCGTCTATAATTTCGAGTGCGGAGTATTCTTTGTATGTTGCTTGAATTTATTTTAAAGTAAGTTCAAGATTTATTGTCGCTATTTAAATACTATATCATATAACGGTATGTGAGGAAATTTATCTGTAACACTCATGTTTCAGCTTTACCTAATGCTCAGGATTCGACACTCGAAACTGTAGACAAGTACATGTTCATTGGATACATGATCGAGCTACGTGAACGGAAATACGAGAAAGCGGTCAAGTACCGACTCAAAATAGATTGGATGATGTGTTACATCTACATAGATGCCTGAGGCTGACGTATATAGTGGCAAAGCGTCGCCACGTCGCCTTTTTTCCACTGTGTTTGGTAATTCTTCATCTCTCTCGCCACAATACCTTATATATATTTACAGTATTTTTTTGCCAGAAGCCCTGTTACAAATAGGTTTTTGAAGTAATACTCCTTCCACGCTAGATTTATGCAGTAAGCTGCTGAATGTTTATAAATGCTGTTTATAAATTATTCTCAATAATGCGTCGTTAGTAATGTGATAAGAGGTCCTCAAGAGATTACTTTACTCGACTAAGAGTTACGTAGTTGAGCGTATCAGCTCAGTCTCATTCAATATCAACAAAATAAAGTGCACAACCTAAAAAAGAGTAAATATCAAATGTAATTGAATGGATACCATCTATAACCAATTTAAATTAAGACAAATATTAAATTTATTCGCGTGATTAGCGTCACGAAGATGTGCAGCGTTTTTATGCTAATTCATTTGGAGGTTAGCTAGTTTTAATATTTATAAATAACATGTGACATTTTAATTTACGTCTCGTCATTTAATAATATTTAAGATACTCTTTTTCATAAAATATAAAATAAAAATAATCCTTTCTTTTAAAAAAAGGAATGCGTGACGAGAACGTTATGAAAAGCGTGGGGAATGGATATTTACGAAGGTAGAAGTTAGTGAAATAGAAAGAGAGAGTTGTGTTACGTATATTACTGTAGAACCATGAGAGAGAAGTAAGAGTACAGAAATTTCTCTGAAAGCATGGTCTACTTCAGTCATTCAGTTCATATTCGTTATTTTTTTTTATTTAGAGAAGATCTTGCTGAATTTTTATTCAAAAGTGTTGTGAAAGCCTTCTTTGATGAAGAATTCTTGGATTTGATTTTATCTAAAAACTGCCGGCAATGGAGAGAGCTACATCCAGAATTTGAATTTTTAATTTGATTTTGATATTCATAACTAGGGTTGTGTTAAATTTTGGCCCTTGTAATTTTTTAACCAGGATCGACATTGTTTTGATTAGGTACCCCAAAAGAGGTGATAGTTCTTTTATTTATAAAAAAACTCGCTATTTTTTATTTTACACGAAATTTACACCACTCTTTCAAATAACAGTCAGTGTGCGTCTCAAAAATGTAAAAACAGTACAGTCGTAGCAAATTTGATTCCTAACAAGTAAGTTTATCATTATCATGAAATGCCTTATTGGTCTAGTGGTTAGCATGTTCAACTACAGACATGAGGCCCTGGGTTCGAGACCCGGGTCGAGCCGGGACGGATATTGAGTTTCCTATTAAGATTTTCTCAATATTTGCCCGAAGTTGGGATAAATTTGGTAGTGTGATCCACCCCCGTGCCTCGGAGAGTACGTTAAGCTGTCGGTCCTATACCTGATCTCTCTCCGGTTCTGTCGGATTCCCGTCACATCGGACTATGAGAGTGAAGGAATAGAGAGTGCACTTGTGTAATATGCCTGCCAATCCGCAGTGGAGCAGCGTGGTGGATCTATGCTCTAAAAACCCTCGTTCCTCGGAGCGAGGAGGCCTGTACCCAGCAGTGGGACGTTAATGGGCTGTTACTTATCTTACCTTTACGTTTATCATCTTTTCTGCGAATGGATCACTAAAAAAGAATATGTTCGCGCCCAATGGGGTAGGCATCGGTGCTCTGTGGGCATGGCGCTATATACTCTATGAGCATAGCTAATCTGTGCCTGTTAGGAATCCTTTAGAAACTGTCATCCGCGAACCGGAAAGAAGACGGGCGCGATCTAGGCCCGTCTCGGGAATTTAAGTGATTTTCGTAAGGAAGTGCGGGTTCCTACGCGTTAATTGGTTCGGGGGGCCATCTATCACCCTCGTCGCGTTTTTTAGGCTAGCTCACCCACACGTTGGCCGCAATAGTCCTTCTTTCCCACGTTTAAATTGGACTTTTGGAGTAGAAGAGTGAACCAGCGTCGCCGACCACAGCCTTTCTGCGGCGCTTTGGTAGGTTACACACCTACGTGAACAGACATCTGCCAGAGTCAACGCCGTCGAGGAGTGCGGCGCCTGGAGACGAGGTAGGTGTGAAGCCCCACTAACTATCCGACCCCCCTGGAATCTAGTAAGTCTAAAAGTCTAGGTAGTCTCCGAGACCTGGTCACGGACGGCGTGAACAAGAATATTTAGATCGACCATTAATAAAAAGGAATTTAAATTATTTTCTCTTCGTTATACAATAGACTTGAGAACTTTAAAGTAATATATAGAGTATGCATATTTAGCAAATTCTCTGTATCTCCTTATGATTTACTGATAATATTTTATTGCTTTTTATATAGAGAATCTCAATACAAATTAACAGATCCTATTTGTGGTTACGCGTTAATGCATGAATAATGAATTAATTTAACAATATAATTATATTCAGACAGTGTTGTTATATATTTTAACGAAAAGTACATGAAATTTTTAAGTAATTAAAACATTTGTGGTTATTTGGTTGTATAAGTTGAAATAGTATTTCGGGTGATTAAATGTTTTTTTATTGTTATTATATAATAATACACAAAGCTGTGGGAGTGTTATATTAATTACTAGCCCTTTTTAAATCCTTTATATCTTATGAATGAAATGTCTGATTTTAATAAAATAAAAACTGTTTTACAGATATTGAAACGTTCTTTAATGAAATATCATAAGGATTGATAGAGAGGTATGAATAATATGGTTTGATTACCGTCTGCACTTATATTAACTTTTAAAAAGTAAAAAAGTAGTTTTAGTGGCATAACTACAGTAGTTGGACATATGGTATGTGGAACTTTTTTGTAGATATTAATACGTTCTATAATATTGTAAAACATTTTTTTGTTCTATCTTCAATAGTTTTCACAGCGCACGCGATAACAGATTTTTTTTCACATTTTGGGTTACATTAATGCATTTTCATTAGGGATCCCTATTTTTATTGATCAGTGAAAATGTACCTTTTTAATGGTCAAAAAGTTTTTGAAATCGGTTCAGTGGTTTTTGTGTAAAAACGTAACATACATACAAAAACGCAAACGTTTCCACTTTATAATATTAGTTTCTCATAGAAAAAATATTAACACATTGTGATATTTTTTGTTAAACATATTAGATAATAGTTATTGAAGTAAGTAGCAACCCTTTAACGTCCCACTGATGGGCACAGGTCTCCTCACTCCGAGGAGTGAGGGTTTTTAGAGCATAGACCCACCACGCTGCTCCACTGAGGATTGGCAGGCATAGTACACAAGTGCACTCTCTATTCCTTCACTCTCATAGTCCGATGTGACGGGAAACCGACACGACCGGAGAGAGATCAGGCGTGCTTAACGTGCTCTTCGAGGCACGGGGGTGGATCACACCGCCAACTTCCCAACTTCGGGCAAATATTGAGAAAATCTTAATAGAAAACTCAATATTGATTTTTGAATTGGCCCGATCGAACCCAGGACCTCATGTCTGTAGTCGAACATGCTAACCACTAGACCAATGAGGCAGTTTAGTTTAATAGTTATTGAACTTTTAATCAATTGAATTTATGTCATTTAATGAAATATTCTCATTTATACTGCCTACCTTTGTTAGACTATAGATATTTGGGTGACAAGACTGATAGTCTGAAATGTTGGGAATAATTATGGTATATAGCGGCACTTAAATATCAATAAATATTGGTAAATATTACGAAATGTTATGCAATACGAGTTAACTTTGACGAACGGAACAATTTTGTGAATATAGTCTTTCCAGCTGCTTCGTGGTGTAATTATTTTAAAAAGAAATAGTTCTAATTTGTATAAATTCAAATAGTTGTGTATATTTAACAACATTTCGCAATATTATACAATGTTTATTTTAAGTGTTGCCACTTTATTACTCAATAACTGCCAATATTTCAGAGCTATCTGCATTGTTACCGAACTATCTATAGTCTAACACCTTATGTGTGTGTTATTTTAGCTAGTTAGATATTTGATTTTATTTTAATAAAGGCTATTGTGAGAAATTATTACATTATGTTGGAATTTCGTTGGGAACGGGATAGGCAGTTATTCTCCCTTAGCTGTTAGAATTGTCAGGTCTAGAGTAAAAACGATGAATATAAATATAGCACCGAGATGGTGCCATTCTGTTGATTACTACTCAAAATATATAGAGTTTTTTTGGTGAGGTAACTGAAAGATTAACGTTGATATCAAGGATATTATAATTTTTTTTTAATATAAGTGGTGTACAAACGTTTTTAGGAATTTCAAATTCCAAAGCATTCCTATCCGTTTTGCCATCACGACTTTGGTAAGTAAGTAAGTAGCAGACGTGGACGAGGAGGCCTGTGTCCAGCAATGTCTGGTCCCAGGCCTCCTCACTCATAGGTGGAGAGTGCTTAGAGCATCGTCCCGCTACGCTGCTCCACTGCGGATTGGCAGGCATAGTACACAAGTGCACTCTCTATTCCTTCACTCTCATAGTCTGATACGACCGGAGAGAGATCAGGTGCAGGAATGACGGCTTAAGGTGCTCTCCGAGGCACGGGGGCGGATCACACCGCCAACACAAATATTAAGAAAATCTTCAAAAAAACTCATTACTGATTTTTGTATTGGCTCGACCTGGTATTCGAACCTCATGTCTGTAGTGAAGCATGCTAACCACTAGACCAATAAGGCAGTGATCACAACTTTACAAGAGGTGAAATCTAAGCATTATCAAATAGCAAAACATTGGGAGATTTTACAAATATCTCAAGATGGGATTCATTTAAAATCAGGTGTGTTTAACAACCATACGCTCGTTTGCCGTTTAGCAAAATGGACCGTCTTGTTTAAAAGCATTTATTATCACAGAACTTCTAAAGTAATATGTCTCATACAATTAAGAAAATACTTCTTTAGTCCGATGTCGCTGGTTGCAGGTGTTCCCCCGTAATTTATTATTCAACTCGGCACATCTGCCGGCGGTTAACTTCAAGTCCTGACTTCGCGAAACTTTGCAACACGGCGCAAAAACAGAACTTACTTTTTCCTTCCGTTCCAGATGTCTGCCTTTATAATATAGTTCTAAGACTATATTTCTTAGTAATTACTCAAATACACCTGTAGTTTCATAACGTAATAGTTTAGTGGTAACATTCCCAGAATCAACTTTTACATGGACAAATTATTTATTTATTTAGAACTTTATTGTACACATCCAAGATGTAGTGCCAAAACTACATTTATACACTGTAGAAAAGGCCTATGATCGAGTGGTGAGGAATGAGCTGTGGTCAACGTTATCTACGTATGGGGTGAGCGGTTGTCTGATCCAAGCATTGAAGTCTCTCTATGAGGGTTCTAGTGCTTGTGTCAAATTAAACGGAGAGTACACGGAGTGGTTTCCTGTCGAAAGAGGTGTTCGACAGGGATGTATTGCGTTACCATGGCTGTTCAACCTATTCATGGATAAATTTTTGACAGATTTAAAAGACAGTATGTATGGGTTAAGAATGAATGAATTACTTACTCCGGCGGAGAGGGACATGGGTTACTGCCTCTGTCGCCTTCAAGCTTGCCTCCTTCTGGAAAATTACAGACTCACAAAACGAGGTGAAAGACTATGGTCGATAGTGTAAGATCGTCTCCGACTAGCGGCGATAGAAGGTGACGCTGGGGTGTGTTGCGCCTTATTGGTCTTGTGGTTAACATTTTCCAACATACATGAGGTCCTGAATTGGAGTCCAAGGTCGTGCTAAGCCGTCGGTCCTATGCCTGATCTTTCTCCGTTCGTGTCAGATTGCCGTCACATCGGACTATAAGAGTGTAGGAATAGAGAGTGCACGTGTGTACTATGCCTGCGTAAGCGTGGTAAGTCTATGCTCTTAAAATCCTCTCACCTATGAGCGAGTAGGCCTGTGCCCAGCAGTGGGACGTTAATGGGCTGCTACGTACATAGTTTATTTTATTACACAATTTGATCAGTTATATGTCGAAAAATATACATTAATGTCACAAAATCAGTCCCTGGGGGTCATATTAATCTTTCATCTACTCCAGAACTAATATTTAAAGATATGCTCCTTTGAACAGACTCATGGAAAGCATAGTTTCAAATAAAGGGCAGATTGGCTGGGTTATATATTTTCTAAATTAGGTATTATTTTAGATCACACACGTTTTCTTTTCCTTTTCCTTTTTTTTCACATCACATTAATTTCGTTTAAGTTCGAGGCAGCAGTAGTCTGTTCGTTGGTAAAAAATCTACTACCGCTTCGAAAAGTTTTCGCTGACAAGGAACCGGTAAGAAACTCAACGGTTACTCTTTCAAATATAGTTTAGTAGACTACAATGTGTAATATTTTGCTTCCGTCGTCGCAACATTTCTATCACTTAAATCATTTTTTAAATTATAATATGCCTTTTATAAAAGGATGGTATCCTATGTATACTAACTTTAATTTCTTATTACTGTAACTTTTTTTTGGTGCCTAAATAAATAAAGAAATATAATATATAAATAAAATATTTCTTAAAATAGTGTAGAGGCAAATCCAATATTTAAAAATACGCATACTCAATCTGACAAATGATTTTTAAAACTTAAATATGGCATTACAAATTTGCTGTTATTTCTTGTATTAAAATTTTGTGATTCACTCTTTTTGCTGTATAACGACAATAAGGCGGTCTCAAGCTATCTCTAAATAAATAATACAATGCAATTCTTCAATGAAGAATCTTGTAATCTCTCCTTTAAAGATAATGACTAGGTTGTAATATACAAAAGTTCAAAATTGATTATAATTATTAAGGCGATAGAGATATTGTCCTTAATGGTAGGTGACCGTTGTCACAGGTGCTTCAACCCTGATTTATAATTTAGCTCGACCCATCTGCGTGAGTTAACCGCGGTTCAAATAAGGCCCAGTTTGGTGACAAAGATTAAAGGGCAGAAGTGTTTTGTGTTAATCTATCGAATTGACTATTTCAATTCTGAAGAATACCAGTTCATCCGCGAAACTCCGTTGGTACAGAAGAGTAAATCGCCTCATGCCTCAGGTTAGCCTTGGTCTTCTTCTTCCAAACTTTCCATTCACTCTTGACTTATAAATCCTTTTAACGTTCCCAAACTCCAACTTTCTCAATTTTAGTTATTACATCTTCTTTAATATGTCGGAGTGCAAGAGTCTGTGGATCGCTGGTCCATGTGTAATAGTCTGTGGAACGCTGGCGCCATCTTTGTATCGGCGTGGGGGCAGAGTCAATAATGTGGCAGTCCGGCCCGCCTCTCGGCAGTTCTCGAGCGGCGGTTGGCCGGAGTGGTCGACTATTGAAACTGTCGCATTCCTAACTATTAGTGTTAATGAGTTTGTGTAAATTGATATCGGGAACATTAAGTGATTGAACATTATAAACCGAGTTAATTGATAAAGTGTTTGATTGCACCAACAATACCCATGAACGCCCACAGAATAAGAAATTAAATAATGGATCCAATTAATAACGATGTCGGCGGAGAACCCTATGCCCCTGTGCTTTATGCTTCTCCGTTCTCTCTTATTCTCCGACAAATATAACAACGTTCTCTTATCACACTATTTTTTACTTTGTCACTCAGTTTCAATCCACTCATACTTCTAAACGCTCTAATCTCTACCGCATTTATTTTACTTTTATGCTTCTTCTGCCATACGCAACTTCCACTACCAAATATAAGTGTTGGCATCACCACTCCTCCATGCTCAGCCAGTTTGGCCCTTTGAGACACCAGCTGGCTGTTCATAAAGGAATGGAGAGCACCATTTGCCATATTTCCTGGAGCCGCTCTCCTTTCAATATCTCTTTCACATGTTCAATCTTTTGTAAATTTATAATACAATTATACAAAGTCTTTCACCTTTTCCATTTTGTCCCCATTTATGAAAATATTCATCATATTTCCATCTCTTTCAACGATCAACGAAGCAAACGCAGCGGAAGCTCTCACATGGAAAGTAAAAACCCCGATTTTGAAACATGCCTCATTGGTTTTAACGTAATTATATTTACCCTAACCCTTCATCAATAAATGGGCTATTATAACACTGTAAGAAATGTCCAAATCCACTTTTATAATATGAGATTATTTGTGCCCGGCGATATCTTTGTATCCAAAAAAATATAATAACTCCAGTGGTTTATATAGACTATATTTGAAAAAAGTTGTTTTAATAGTCTATATAAAACTGAGTCCCTATATCCATCATCGGTATTACACATGCACGGCTGGACTAATATCGATAATTCTCTTGTCTTACTTTTAGTTATAGTCAGGAAGAGGTTTCTCTGAAAGAAAAAATTAACAAAGTTAAATTTAACTGAAATTACTGATTTTCTACGGAAAATCAGTAATTTCAGTTAAATTTAACCGCCATAGTAAGTTTTCTAATGTAACGTCATTAGTGCTTTTGACAAATAACCATATATACTCTATATAAGTATGTTTAATGTGTTTTTTATTTATTTAAAATATTTTTTATGTATAATTGTAACAAAATATTATCATTGTACACTCCTTCTCAACATAATTTTCATAAAGAGAAGTATAAAGGGTTTTCGCTTCACGTGTTAACGTATAGTTGATATAAAAACACAAGTTTGAATTTATTCTATGTCATTGGCTATTAAGAGATGTGGAATGACAAGGAAATTACGGTACGACACTGCTTTCGCATATGGTGCGCTGAAACAATGACCTCTTCAAACAAAAGCGAATGTTTTTCCTATTGTCGTATATTAAAAGGTAAAAGTTATTGAATGAAATGACAGTAATTTTGGTTTTAACTCTACAAGAATGACATTAATTATAATTATATGTTTTTTGTGCCTCTCTGGTCGTGTTAAATTGCCGTCACATCGGACTATGAGAGGGAGGGAATAGAGAGTGCCCTTGTATGCCTGTCAACTCGCAGTGAAGCAGCGTGGTGGGTCTATGCTCTAATAAATAAAAATTTAAACAAAAAAAGAATCGCCTTCAAAACATATATATTAATATGCTCTAAAAAGTAAGAAATAATTGCGTATTCTTTTATAGTGTTCTTCGTGTTAGTATGTTTTGAAAGCGGTTCTTTTTTTGTTAAAATTTTTATTTATTTTCTGATTTTTAGTGAATTCGAAGTAAACTAATAAATTTGTCTCAATATGTGTACACCTAAAAACGTGTTGCAATGCAGCAACAAACGTAAGCTCATTGCGATTTGATTACAGACACTTATATTTTCTGCCATAAACCTCATCCTTACTGTATGCTGTTGAAGAGATCCATTGATCTTGATATTTAACTACGATTAGCACTTGACTATACCGAAGTTACGGTAGGCAACTCAAATATCTGGACAGCCTACAGAAGATTCTGCCGAGTATCGTTCATTTGCTCCTAAGAATTGAAGAGTTCCGTCATTTTGTCATGGATTCTATCATCAAAACCTAACCAAACTATCACAATACTACCCTTGAAGTATATCCTTTCCAATAAAAAAAGAATCATCGAAATCAGTTGGCGTGATCTTGAGTTATTCGTCCATTTGTCACAGACATGCTTAATGCAAATTTAACATTTATCCGCTTTTCTCATGGATGCCATCATCAGAACTGGATTAAAAGAAACGGGACCTTATAACGATCACCACCTTTCAATTAAAAAAAATCATCAAGATCGGTCCACCCAGACGGGAGTTGTGAGGTACCAAACATATAAAAAAAAATACAGACGAATTGATAACCTCCTCCTTTTTTTGAAGTCGGTTAAAAACAGTTTTCCTATGAGTGAGGGGCCCTTAAAGTAGAATGGGGTGCTACCTACCTTATCTGTATTTATTGTTAACAGGTTATCGCTTGCTGGCAATCTCAACTGGTGGTAAGTGGTAATTAAACTTTCATGGATTCTCTACATATTACTAAAGTGCAAATTTTGCTTGACAGCATGTTTTTGCTTCTAACTCGCTAAGGCCGAAGCCTTTTTATTGCTGATAGGTAAGCGCTTGACTGTGATTATAACTGAAGGTATATGATGATTCAGTCTAAGGTGGAAGCGCCCTAACCTGATAAGAGGTAATTTATCTCTTACGGGTTTTATACAGCGTCGTACCGGAACACATATATATGTCGGAGAATAAGAGAGAAGGAGCATAAAGCATAGGGGCGTAGGGTTCTCCGTCGATATCGTCATTAATGGCATCCATAATTTCCATTTCCATACTGAGTGGGCGTTGATGGGTAATGTTGGTGCAATCAAACAATTTCTTAATTAACTCAGATTATAATGTTCAATCACTTAATGTTCTCTTATTGAATGACTGACTCATTGGTCTAGTGGTTAGCATGTTCGACTATAGACATGAGGTCCTGGGTTCGAGTCCCGGGTCGGGCCATTTCGAAATCGATATTGAGTTTTCTATTAAGATTTTCTCAATATTTGCCTGAAGTTGGGAAGTTGGCGGTGTGATTCACCCCCGTGCCTCGGAGAGCACGTTAAGCCGTCGGTCCTGCGCCTGATCTCTCTCTCCGGTTGTGTCGGATTACCGTCACATCGGACTATGAGAGTGAAGGAATAGAGAGTGCACTTGTGTACTATGCCTGCCAATCCGCAGTGGAGCAGCGTGGTGGGTCTATGCTCTAAAAACCCTCTCTCATATGTGCCCAGCAGTGGGACGTTAATGGGCTGCTACTTACTTTTACTTTTTACTTAATGTTCCTGATATCTATTAACACATACTTATTATAGTCTTTGTGAAGATTCTACGGTTAATGATATTCGTAAGTGAGTGAGGCTAATATAATTTATTGACTTGTATTCATGTGACAACTCCGTTAACTCAATACAAGGTGTCAACCTTCATGTGTCTATATTCTAGCGCAAATGATAGTGTAGTCTTTCTGTGGCTATATCCATCCACAAGTGAACCACAAGTAACCTCCATCCTCCTCTCATAGTCCTCCATATCCCTGATCACTCACATTTTCTTTTTTATAACACCAACGAAATATACATTACATACATTATCAAAGTTCATTCACAGATTTTTGTTTAATGGTATCTTAATTAAAAGTGAAAACTACATGGACAAAACTTTAACAACAACCTAATTTTCTTATATACATATATATATATATATATATATATATATATATATATATATGTCGAAGAATAAGACAGATCGGAGCAGCATAAAGCACAGGGGCGTAGGGTTCTCCGCCGACATCGTTATTAATTACACTGTGGGCGTTCGTGGGTGTTGTTGGTGCAATCAAACCCTTTGTAAATTAACTCGGATTATAATGTTTAATCACTTAATTCCCGATTTCAATTTACACAAATTCATTAACAATAATACCTAGGAACGCGTCTGTTTCAATAGTCGACCGCACCGGCGGGCCTTCACCTGAGAACAGGAGAGACGTGCGCCGGATTGTCACTTATTGACTCCGCCCTACGCCGATAGACATGGCGCCAGCGTTCCACAGACTATAGCACTCCGACATATATGTGCTTGGTGGTACGTCTTTGCTGGTAGGCTGGTAACAAGCTACGGCCAAAGCCTTTATTCCAAACCTGCCGTGTCGGACATCGAACTAAGAACCCCTGATAAAGGAGCAGAAGTCATGCTGCTCTGTGCACTGGGTCTTAAAATAAGCCAATGTCTATTTCATATATTTTTTTATGTTTATATAACTTAGCTGACAGTGGAACTTATGCCTAAGGATCTCTTATTTTAATGTATAAAAAATCTATGCAAACGAAATAGCATCAATATATTTTAGGAATCCCTGGTTTTAGATTGGTATTAATAATATAACCCCTAAAGGAAGGCGTAACTCCTTCACCTTAAATTCAGTTTCAGTATAAAATTGGTTGATTATTAAAGCAAGAAATTCGTAGAATAGGATCATGAATTTCAAATAAGCGTTCCTGCAAACAATAATTGAATAGAAAATAGAATTGCCTTTAATTATAGTATATTTAAGCACCAGATTTACTTAGAACGACAAACACTGAGTACAACATAAATACTGGAATACCAGAACTTAGCAAGTCAAGTATCTCAAAGTAATATCAAGTACGCTCCAAATTGCGGTGGCGAGTAAAAGCAAATATTTAGATGAAGCAGTTTGTAGTAGAGACACTTTGCACTAAACACTTGACTCACATCGGTTTCAAACTTATAATACGAGTATTAATGGTTATACATCTTCTTTCAAAAGCCATGATGGCTAGGTGGTGAGATAAATAGAAATGGCAGATTCGAATCCACAGCAACCATGATTAAGTTTCGCTTTTAAAAATTAAACTTACGAGCTTGATCAAGAACCGGTGCAGGCATACATACCAAAGGGCTAAGCAAAAGCAACAGCCTAGGGCAATTCACTACAGATTTTCAAGCTGAAATAATTGCCATAAATGCTTGTGTCAAAGAAATGCTGAACCGGAATGTCAGGGACTCTAAAACCATTTGACACAAGCCAGGTCAGATTTGGCCTAGTGCTGGAATTCGTGTGAAGCCTTAACTGTCTTGGACAAAACAATATTGATATAAGGTTTGCATGGGTAACGGGTCATGAAGGTATAAAGGGCAACGAGCAAGCACATGTGTGGGCTCGAGCTGGATGTAGCAGAGGATTTTTAGGTCCTGAACTCTGCATGGTATTACAATAGCATGGTAATAAAAAGCAGAATGGCGGAATGGGACAGTATTCTAAGGAATTCCAAAACATGTTTGGATGCAGTAAAACCAGGCTTTGCGAAGGTCTTCCAATATTTAAGTAAAATACAGGTATAGGTATAGCAATCTTCAGTAAAAAAAAAGTTATTGTTATATGTTAAAAACTATGGGCATTGTGGAAGAATACTTGCAGAGCCTGCAATGAGGAAGAAGAACCAATTAGGCACATATTGTGCGAATGCGATGAATTAGCCAGGATGCGAATGAGTCTACTGGGAGTGGCATATCCGCAAGCAGAGGACTTCAACAGCTCCAACTTAAAGCTTACTCTTAAACTCCTGGAATGTGTATTTGAGAGCATTTAAGGGAGACCTCAGTGGGCCCCTCCGCGAAATTAATACTTTATACGAGCTTGATTGTTCTTTCAAATCTATTATCGGTGTAAGAAAACATCGTAAGGAAACCTGGATCTCCCGTAATTCTGTGATATGTGTAGACTTCAGTGGAACAGCGTGGTGGGTCTATGTTTAAAAGCCCTTTTTCCTATAATTTAGGAGGCCTGTAGCTAGTAGTGGAACATTAACAGGTTGCTACATATCTTTTTTATATATTCTTCAGTAGAGAAGTAGATCTTTAATCTGATTACGTTAACTACTATATATTATTTATCTCACACGTCTTAATAAAGAAAAATTTGAAAAAAAAACTCACTAAACCAATATGTTTATAAGAAGTTTCAAGCAATAGTATTTTAAAAACATAAATCTTCATTACAGTTGCATTAATTCACGTGACTGAGGGTAACTGAAGATGCAACATGTGACGGACACGTCCTTACATAAATATATATACAATTTATATACAGACATACATAAATCTATATATAAAAATAATTAAATGCATTATATGTATTCAGAAATATGATTATATACATCCTTTTTTAAATAATAATATAAAAGTGATACTGGCAACCTACACAAGCCTTGTTATTTTGAAAAAAGAAAAAACGAGAGGGCCATGGAAGTTGCGGCGGGAAGAAAGAAGGATGACGTACGGTTTTTTATTCTTGTGTTAGTTTTTACAAATAATATTTTATCTTTTAAAATAGGGCTTTGTGTAAATTAATAAAGTGGTAAGGTGTTGAAGTACATAAAGGGATTGGAGTAAGATGCATTAAAATATATTTAAATATATATGGAATGGATGTCACACGTATATACGAGTATATATTGTAATTTAAGTTATTTTCAATATTATCATTATTGGTTTTATATCATATTTAATTATTAGATTAGATGTCATTTAATTAATACATATTATTATTATTATTATTTATATAATATATACATATACTGTAGTGATATATGGATATATATAAATATGTATATTATTGAAGTATATATTTCGAACGAGCGTGCTTCGGCATGCCTGCAGTTGGTGTTGCGATCCTACCTTTCACTAGGAGAGGTTGGGGTTCGACTCCAGCTCATTATGATGCCTTGAATAATACTTTATGGGGCAACTCCAAGAAGTAGTGCTAGTACAATGTGGTTTCTGAAATGTTACTGATTGATGATCCGGCGCTATAAGTGTAGTCATCGTTAATCGGTAGTGCTAGAGCCATGACCGAATGTTGCTAGGCGTTGCGATAGCTTCTGCGTAGCAGTGATGGACAAATGAACACTGATCTCGTGGGCTTGCTCACATGTGAAGTGTTCGCCTGTTAGGGACAATCTCTTAGCTTACTATTAAATGTAATAAAAATGACATTGTAGCATGTCATAGAAATAGGGCCGCTGGTCGGGCCTTTATTATCAAGGCTGCGGACTAGCTTATAGACAGTGTGGCCTGCTGAACCCTATTGCTTTCCGTGGCTTGCCACGCATATATAATGAACTAATGCTTTTGTTGGATTGAGAGCTCAGCGACTGGACACTCTGTGTGGGTGTGTGGCCCCGCATATGTGGATCAACGACATATTATATTATTCTACAACATTCCCACCGAGGTGGTGACATATTATACATCTACGCAGTCGATCACAAGACTTAAAATATGTGAATATTATTATACCACGAATCCCACCGAGGTGGGGATACATACATCGATCTAGTCTAACACTGGACTTAAAACGTGTGTAATATATGCGGTGTGGTCCGCCTACCAGATACTCCTGATCTGTGTAATTGATTTGACGAAATGCATTGGTGATTTATATATCCCATTTAAAATAACACTGCGCTTTGCGCTTTATAACCATGGCTATTGCCTCATCACAGCTTCGGCTGACAATGTATATGGATTTCGATCCTCGTTTGAAATACCTTAGAGACCCGTCTCTACATGTTTATGAAACATATCCGGGCTTTAGTCCCGATGACACAACCTTCGAATGATCATACGCCGCAGGCGCACTATAAACAGGAATACTCTAATTATGGGGAGGGGGTTCAGAGCACGAGTCGGAACTCATCGTCGCCTGGCGGGTGTGGCGCCAGTTGACCACTTCGGTGCCCTAATAATAATAATAATAATAACATAAATAATAATAGAAGGTACCGGAGTGCCTATGATAGGAGTTTACTTCATCGGCATTGGTTATATTCATCATTGGATAAATACTTAATGTTTTCCAGAAAATTATATTTCTTATGCTTTACAGATATTATATTATATATGAATATAATAATGGGAACGTCATGTCACGCCATCTCTTTACCTCTGACGCTCTAAAAGGATTTGGATTGCTATGGAAACAACATATTTAGGGGTTCTAACTAGCTAGACGATTACACTTGGCCAAATATATATTTTATTATACTTCAACATTGCCTTTAAACTATGTCAGATGCGCGACTCTGTATATATGTATTTTATAATGTATTTCGTACATCGTTTCGGTGAGACAAGGTCGATACAGTTACAAACACAATTGATTTTCTTATCGGCACGTGTTCGGAAATAGGTTGGTAGCTAGCCACGGCCGTAGCCTCCCAGCAGTTCAAAAATGAAGAAATAAGTAAACACAATTTACTACATTTGCCTTTTCTTAAATCTTATTTTTAAATAATATACTAAATAGGATTCGGAGAAGTCATTTTCTAAGTGTGTCTGTTTTCGTAAAGATATCGATTAATGTAACGATCTACACAGTCGATATCTTTTTGTAAATAAAGATAATATAATGTTGAATATAATGCAAGACTTCATTTAACTTTCAATTTGTTAGCCTATTAGTAAATCTTTCATTTTATCATTAAAATTTATGAATAGTATAAATAACAAGCTGTTTCACATTACATTACAAATCTAGGGATTTCTCGACTTTTGGGTTCTTTGTATTATACATGTAAACCTTCCTTTTGAGTTGCACTATCTATTGCTAAAAAACCATCTACAAAAATGTTTAATAGTTTAAATGAAATAAGGGAAAAAAGCGGCCTCATTGTTCTAGTGGTTAGCATGTTCGACTACAGACATGAGGTCCTGGGTTCGAGTCCCGGGTCGGGCTAATTCAAAAACCAATATTGAGTTTTCTATTAAGATTTTCTCAATATTTGCCCGAAGTTGGGAAGTTGACGGTGTGATCCACCCCCGCGCCTCGGAGAGCACGTTAAGCCGTCGGTCCTGCGCCTTATCTCTCTCCGGTCGTGTCGGATTCCCGTCACATCGGACTATGAGAGTGAAGGAATAGAGAGTGCACTTGATGTGTACTATGCCTGCCAACCCGCAGTGGAGCAGCGTGGTGGGTCTATGCTCTAAAACCCCTCGCTCCTTGGAGTGAGGAGGCCTGTGCTTAGCAATGGGACGTTAATGGGCTGCTACTTACTCACTTAAGGGATCAAACAGCAGAAGGGACTTCATTTCATACAACGCAAAGAATACCAGTGAAATATACAATATAACAGTTTTGAATATACATTTACGTTTATTCAAAACTGCCATCGCAACTAAAATTACTTTACAGTTTGGACGGTAGTACTAAGTCGAACTGCCCGGAGGTACTCCTACGAAAATATTTGCCTTTATTCACGAAAGCAATTTGCAGTGAGCTTGGTATTTCTTTGAAATACTTGCCTCGCTCAGATGTAGTTATTATGTTAAACTGAGAGTTCCCTTTACACAATATTTTCAGTGAAAACGTTTATAATACCAATTTTCATTAGATGAAACGAAAATACTAGCTCCTGTTTTGCTGTATATAATATCTAAATAAAACGATCTACCTATGTCCCTTTTGTGTATTAAATTAAGACTCTGGTGTACCATCATGTTGCGCTAAACTTTGAGATAGTTAAAAAAGTCCGTCTTGTATTTATAGGCTCATATCTTTAAAATTTAAACTAACCTCAAGGGTTTTTATTGTTATTCACATCACTTAAAATACCACAAAAAAACTAACTTCGCCACGACACACACACCGTTAGTAACGGTCACTTTGTAACTGATATATTTTTTGTTTTTTCTTCTGTCTGGTGTTATCTCTCTCTACGCATATTTTGTTACGACAGTTGCCGAGAAGCGAAATAGATGATACACATTATGACTTTAAAAGAAATAGATGCTTATATTTCCGATTGCCCAGTTGAGACAGCACTATGGTATCATATCAACAAGTAGTTGACATGGACAACGCAATGGTGATACGAAGATGACTTTACGACTATCGGTGTACGAAATTTCACTAAATGGGTTTAGCAGTTTTGGAGTAAAAGTGTGAGACAGTAACTCCCGCATTTATAATATTAGGAAGGATTGTTTTTTTACAGCCTTGAGGCTATTATGTTTTCGCCTTGAGGTTAAAAACTTTAAAAATAACGATACTTTATATTTCCAAACTCTTTTTCGTATTAAAGAAAAGCCTATATCTTTTATCAGGGTCCAGACTATCTGTGTACCAAATTTCATTTATATTGGTTTAGAAGGTCTGGCGTGAAAGCGCGACAGACAGAGTTACTTTCACATTTATAATATTGGTAAGGATAAAGTAAGAAAGACGCTGAAAGCTTTATCATCAGAAGTGGTTTTAAACATAAATAATTTCTTCAACTGCCACATTGGTGTAGTGGTTAGCATGTTCGACTACAGACATGAGGTCCTGGGTACGAGTCCCGGGTCGGGCCAATTCAAAAATTAATATTGAGTTTTCTAATAAGATTTTCTCAATATTTGCCCGAAGTTGGGAAGTTGGCGGTGTGATCTACCCCCATGCCTCGGAGAGCCCGTTAAGCCGTCGGTCCTGCGCCTGATCTCTCTCCGGTCGTGTCGGATTTCCGTTACACCGGACTATGAGAGTGAAGGAATAGAGAGTGCACTTGTGTACTATGCCTGCCAATCCGCAGTGGAGCAGCGTGGTGGGTCTATGCTCTAAAAACCCTCTCTCATATGAGGGAGGAGGCCTGTGCCCAGCAGTGGGACGTTAATGGGCTGCTACTTACTTACTTACTTACTAACACACAATGAAGTTTTCAAGCAACAAGAAAGCAATTTTAAATAGTTCGTACGAAAAAAGCTAATTTTTTCTATTATAAATTGAAAAGAGAAGCGAACTTTATTAATGAAATTAATACAGATATTTCTAAATATAAAACAATTTTTTTTTTGCAATTACATTGTATGTTGCGTACCAATTAAATTTTCCAGGAATCCCCGTATACGAGCTTTTCAAACATTTTTTAATCAACCTAACGAATGCGCTATTACTATCCAATTAGGAGCGAAAGGTGTCTCCTTTAATTAGAAGAAATGTCTGTAATAAGGATTGTAGTGTCTAATTGGGCGAATGTTTTCGTTACGTAAGATTACATTTACGGGACGCTCTCTAGAAGATGTGAAAACGCAATGAAAGAAATGGCTGATTAAAAAAAAGAATAACCTTTTTTATATAACGAGTTAGTATTATTGCGTCAACGATCATTTTATTTGTGGATTGGTATTAAATTACTATATTTATTTATTATGCATTTATTTGTTTAACATGCAATACATCCCGTTTAACGCTACTCAGGTAATTCTCAAATTTAATCATCACTTCTGTTTAGTCGTCGTTTTCACGACGACTGTGATTCGTGGACTTATTATTTTTGAGTGGGGCGTTTGGTATAAGACAGGTAGCACAGGAGAATGAAGGAATATTCGCCTAGTGACAGTTCTTAGTTTGTAATGTGTTTTAAGTCATTCAAAGAATGTAATATAATAATGAAGAGTCTGAGAATAGTATTACTTAACCTACAATTTAGTGAGCGACTCACAAATTTTTTAGTAAATTTGTGAATGTCGTTTACTAAAAAATGAAGCAGCCACTAATGAAATATTCTCCATTTAACTTGGTACATATATCAATACTAGCAATGCCCCGAGGTTTCAATATCGATTTCGTGGAAGTGGAAATTCAACTAAGTGGGACTATAGCTTAATTTTAAAATGCAAAACTTTCATCTAAAATATTAGAGAAGAGATTTTAGTGTCTCAGAATTTCTCTATACACAACTTTTGACAATCTGGGGTTTGACTGGAGATTTTTTAAATTCATTATAACTTTTGAATAGAATGTCCGATTTTAATAATTCAAAAAGCATTATTTTTTTTTATTGCTGACAGATTAGCGCTTGACTGTGATCTCACCTGATGGTAAGAAATGACACAATCTAAGATGGAAGCGCGCTAATCTGTTAAGAGGCGATATACCCCTTACGGTTTCTACACAGCATAGTACCGGAACACAAATCTCTTTTTTGGCGGTACGTTTTTGCTGGTAGGGTGGTAACTAGCCACGGTGAAGCCTCCCACCAGTTCTTCTTCATCTTAGCCATTACGCTCATGACAGAGCGGTCGTGATCGTTATGAAGTCACGGAGTGGGCAGATGTTGTGCGCACGATGACGGCTCGCCATTTCTCCCTGCTCGAGGTCATCCTACTGCATTCGTTCAACGAACTTCCCAGAGCAGATTTGATCTGGTCAGTCCATCGAGTAGGTAACCTCCGACGCGGTCTGTTGCCTGTTGAGATTGTATTGCAGAATATAGACGCTGCTTGATGCCGAGTTCTTGAAGTATCGAGACGTTGGTACGAAAGTCGGTCCACGAAACCCCAAGCATCCTTCTCCAACACCACATTTCTAGAGCATCTAATTTCTGTCTTTCCACTTCTCACAATGTCCACGTCTCAGCAGCGTATAAGAATATGGGGAAGATCAGTGTCCTCACGAGTCTGGATTTCGTGGTCTTAGTGATGTTTCGATTCCTCCATATTTTTTTCATCTTGTCCATAGCTGTTCTTGTAATCGCCATCCGTCTTTTGACTTCGTCAATGTTAGTCCAGACTCAGACAAATGAGAAAATACAATTTCCTAAATTCGTCCTACCGGGGATCGACACCGGGGCCTCCGCTAGCAAAGCGAACACTCGCACCACTGCGCCAGCGATGCCGTCAACAGGCATTGAAACGGTTTTTATGAAATATCACATAATAGGATGAGGATTATACAGCACTATGGATAATGTGGTTTGATTATTGTAGACATTTTTATTAACTTTTAAAATGTAAAAATGGTTATAGTGGAATTACAATAGTGGTTTGGCACATACTATCGCAGACTTTTTTATCGATATTAGTACGTTTTATATTACTGTAGATCTTTTTTTTTATTCAACATTAATAGTTCCCGCAGCGCACACGATAACAGATATTTTCTTTCACACCTTGGGTTACATTTATGCATTTTTATTAGGGATCCTTATTTTTTTGAGAAATTAATATAGCTTATGTTGTTCAGTGAAAATATTTGAAATCGATCCAGTAACTTTTGTGTGAAATCTTAACAAACATACATACATACTTGCATACAAATGTTTCCTCTTTATAATGTTAGTTTAGATAAAACTGTTTTTGGTATGGCAAATAAAGGAAATTGTATTCTCTAATTTGTTTAAGTGAAGTTTGTTTGTGAAGTGGAAAGGCTTTAATTAGGTTTCATTACAAACCATTTAGAGAGAATTTACAGTATAAGACTGTATCCTGCTAACCTATACCTAGATAAAGTAGATATTTCAACCATTGAACGTGGTACATCTGCTTGTAAAGATAATATTTGCACGATTTCACCGGAAAAGTCGTCTCAACAGGAATCAGGCAAAAAGAACTTCAAAATATTTTAACCACATTTTATTACGCTGGGAAAACTATTTTTGGACATACTGTCTCTTTTTGTCTTCTTTAAGAATGACCAACTGCATTTCTTCTCGCACATGGGCATTTTTACGGAAGACTACTATCTTGTAGAGAAGGAGACTTCCACCAAAGATTTTTCACAAGTGAGTATCGCGCCAACTTTACTCCTTAAGGAGATATCCCGGCTGATTAGAGCCACAATGAAGCTACACCTTATTCTTGGCAAATAGGTAATTCTTAATTGGTTTGGTTCTTTAAGCATGATCAGGATCTTTATTGATCTGTAGGTTAAATTCCTATTTGTTTATGAAATCTTAGGAACCAGAGCAAGATGAGAATGATTCTAATCACTAGGACTTCTTCGGACCTAAGATCCTCATTCAAAGTATGATGTAGTGCACGATTATTACGTATCTAATTAGCATGCCATGATGACTAATTAACCTTATAAAGCCTTAATTCAGGCAACTTTGTTTGAGCCCAACAATGAAACACACGTAATATACGAGCCATATAGAGTTACTACATTAGCAACTGTAACTACCTAAAATTTGTGTAACAAAAGCTCCAAAGCATAATGGCGAAGTTCCCGGGGCTTTATTTTTGCGCCATAAAAAAAGGTTTATTGTCCTGCTTATTTTTATGAAGGGGTCTAATGTTGAGGACGGAGGAACAGGGAGTTGGAGCCCGTCAGTTTTTGAAATGTCGAGAAAAATTATGGGATGGACAAATAAAAATTTCATTATGGAACAAATGAAGGTATTCCGTAAGCGTTCTCGGAGGAGTGCTATTTTCCAAGAGAAAACTGCTGATTTTCGTGAATTATAGATTTTCATTTAGATATTGTTATGTTGTAAGAAAATTAGGGAGACTTCAACGCAATATTTATATTATTAGCGGTCCTATAATTTAATAATAGTCTACATTAAGAAAAAAAGATTCACTATGCAAAATTTTAGGTAAATGGCGAATAATCTTGAAAATCTCGTGATGATTGAATGAAGTTAGTAGTCTAAAACTATTTTCGGGTACGTCCTTTAGATGTTCCGGCTGAATCGATTTTGATAAAATTGTTTTGGAAGTGTTCAGGTGGATTAAAATAGTTTAAATTGGCTATACCATCTGAATTTCACCATAAATTACACGAAATCGTTAACTATTTATGTGACACATAGACTAAGTATTTTTTCTTAATTTTTTATTACTAAAGTTTGTTCGCGTTAAGATTGCAGTGAGTCATCATTCTAGTCCCGCCCCCTAACCAATCAAATCTTTACGAATTACAAGGTCACAGTGACCAGTTGTATTACAAGGTCATATGATCACAGTGAATTTGACATTAAATTTATATCTAGGTAGTTGGAGTTTTTGGTCGTCAATTCTTCGGAAAAAATATGTCTCCTGTATATTTTGGTACGTTTTCATTAAAATAATTTTCAATTAAAAAGGTTAATACAAAATTTTCGGTAACAGGTATAATTTTACAACATACTTATACATAGCACAACGCCTCATTCCCATAGGGCTAGGCAGAGACCACGTCCTTCCACTTGCCACGATCCTTCCATATGTCCTGCGCTTCTTTCATTCTCATTAAACCTTTCGTACAAGTTCATCGGCTTAGAGTACTTTTAACCTGTCCCTTATTTAAAATATCCTGGATTTGGTCCAGGAACGTTCACCTTGATCTTCCCCTTCCAACTTTCGCATTCACTCTCTCTACCTGCCCAAACCATCTAAGCTGTATTTAGTCAGGGGGTACATAACTCAGGGGTTACACATCTTTGTCTATCTCTCCGATAGTCATAGTTTGGTACACGGGTATGCGATCCCGGCTCCCCGAGTTATTACTGAACCTGAATCAGGTCTTCCATGTCAGTAATATCGTACTACGTTATATTTTCGGGCGTTTGGTAAAAGAGATATGGCACAGGAGAATGAAGGGATATTCGTCTAGTGACAGTTCTTAGTTTGTATCAATGTTAATATTGTGTTTTGAGTGATCCAAAGTATGTAACATAATAATGAAAAATCTGAGAATAGTATTACTTAACCTGCAAATAAGTGAGCGACTCTAAAACATTGTTGCTTTAAAAACAATGTCATGAAGCAGGTGTATCGCTCCCTTTTAGAGTACCCTCTATATAGAGTGAACTCTCTAAAAGGATAATTGTGGGTGATATTTATCTGGACCCGGACTTAAGGGGCACACAATGTAATACGTAAGTATAAACTCTCTGACAAATTTAAAACTACTTAAGTTTTTATTTATATTAACACATATTACATCCAAGGTTTTCCCTGCAGTGAATACCACGTAATTTCACATAGCTTGTATCAGTATATAAAAGTGTCTATATATATTTATTATTCGCCTTTATGAATAGCCCGATGGTGTTTCAAAGGGCTAGACTGGCTGAACATGCAGGAGTGTTGGTGCCAACACTTGTGTATGGTAGTGAAAGTTGGGTATGGCAGAAGAATCATGAGAGTAAAATAAATGCGGTTGCAATGAGAGCGTTGAGAAGTATGAGTGGATTAAAACTTAGTGACAGAGTAAATAAATAGTGTGATAAGAGTACGTTGTGGTTTAAAAGAAGACGTAGTGACTAAAATTGAGAAAGGTATGCTTAGATAGTTTGGGCATGTAGAGTGAATGAATGAAAGGAGACTGACCAAAAGGATTTATGAGTAAGAGTGAATGCGAAAGTTGGGAGGGGAAGATAAGGGCCAACGTTCCTGGATCAAATCCAAGACGTTTGAAATAAGAGCCTAATCAAGAGTACTCTAAACCGACGAACTTGTATGAAAGGTTTAATGAGAATGAAAGAAGCGAAGGAGATATGCAAGGATTGTGGCAAGTGGAAGGACGTTGTCTCTGCCTACCCCTAAGGGAATGAGGGGTGACGCTATGTATGTATTTGCTTTACTCAGTCACGCTTTACTTAGAAACTATTTGACTATACTTGTGTAAAACGTAAATTTATTACAATATAGATATATGATATTGTACAATATTATATATTATATTGTACAGTAATTAAACATTTCTACTTCCAGCACCTATATGAGGGGCAGACAACGTCGCTGCGGCAAAATTTGAATAATTTAGTTGGTTGTGATAAGAATAGGATAGCGTCTAGTGTAGTGTAATATATATAAGATGGTGTACAGTTTTGCATTAGGTTTAAATGTTTTTTTTNAACCGATGAACTTGTATGAAAGGTTTAATGATAATGAAAGAAGCGAAGGAGATATGCAAGGATCGTGGCAAGTGGAAGGACGTGGACTATGTATGTGTGTATATATATTTACTTTATTCAGTCACGCTTTACTTGGAAACTATTACATTATTTTTGTGTATAACATAAATTTATTACAATATAGATATTCGATATTGTACAATATTCGCTTAAGGTTTTACACTTCGTCTATATGTACACGGATACACGCACACTTTTTTTTTAAATAAAAGTAGCCTAAGTTACTCCTTATAACATCTGATGTCTGTCAAAATCGGCCCAGCCGGTTTAGAAATTAGTTGAAAAAAAGTAGATTTTTGGCATCCCTATTCTTTTTATATGCATTTGAAATCCAATTGAATTTAAACAAACGGACATTCCACTTTTATTAATTTGCCAGTGCGTTTGGCCGTTTCAAATGTATTTATTTAATCAATTTAATAAAAGAGATATCCAGGTATCTATTGACTCATCACGATATCTCTGGAACAGTAAAAGTAGAGACTTGAAATTTGGTAGGATTATTTATTTTTCCGAGTAGAGGTCAGCTAAGAACGGATTTTACGAAATTTCACCCGCAAAGCGGGTTGCGGAGGTGTTAACTATTGACTCATCACATAAGGCATAGAGACTTGAAATCTGAAAGGAATATTCCTTTTGAAGAGTAGAGGTCAGCTAAGGACGGATTTTTACGAAAATCAAACCGCAAGGGGGTCGCTGGGGAGTTAGCTATTGACTCATCACGTAAGGCGTAGAGACTCGAAACTTGGTAGGAATATTACTTTTGCCGAGTAGAGATCAGCTAAGAACAGATTTTACGAAATTGATTGAAATTTGGTACAACGATAATCTAGAGCCTGAAAAAGGACTATAAGCTCTTTGCAGTAATAAACAGCAAATGACTCATCGACTTTTTTATAAGTATGTGTTTTATTTGTAAAGCAATTTGCCTAAATTAATGAAAATGCTACCCATTCAAACCAACCAATCGGAATCTACGCGGGTTAAATAGCAAGACGTTGCTAGTATTTCATATATTCGCAATGTAAACAGTCACTAAAAACGGATTTCGGAATCGGGAATTAACCCTATTTCCACGGGGAAAACCAAAGGAAAAAAATTGTAGAAATGTATTAAAAAGCTCTATATAATAAGGATTCAGTTAATAGGTTGACCTTCGTGTGACCTTGTCTACAAATATTATTATATTTACCTTATAGTTTGGTGATCGAATGTCGCTTTTACACAAAGAAAGGCAATTTCACCTTAACACGCAAAGCTCTAGGGTGTGCTCGCCTTCTGTTACAGGACTAATTATTATGTAAACTGTAATTTCTCAATGTTAAATTAAGCAGTTTTTAATGGAGCTATTATGGATTTCAACATTGCCGATAATTTTTATTTGTTTAAAAAGAAATAGTATAAAAAACAGAGTTAAACTGTGCAAATACTAAGTTTGTTGAATTCAATTTACCAAATGTAAGAATATTCCAATACATGATTGTCCTCTAAAGAAAGTTAAGTCTACAGTATTCTAGGAAAACCTTAGACTCTGGGCTTCAGTCGCTTCAACCGATGAGCGTCCACTGCTGGACATAGGTCTCACGTAATGACGTCCACAAGGCCCGATCTTGCGCCGCGTTGCTCCAGCGGTTACCAGCAACCTTCTTTATATCATCGGTCCACCTTGTGGGGGGACTGCCTACACTGCACCGTCCGGTGCGGACGTCACCACTCCAGCACCTTCAGCCCCCAGCGTCCATCGGTCCTTCGGACTATGTGCCCTGCCCATTGTCACTTCAGCTTCGCAATTCGTAGAACTATGTCGGTAACTTTGGTTCTACTACGGATCTTTTCATTTCTAATTCGATCACCTAGAGAAACTCCGAGCATAGCCCTCTCCATTGCACGCTGAGTGACTCTGAGCTTCCGCATGAGGCCCATAGTCAGAGACTACGGTTCGGAGCCGTAGGTCGTCACTGGCAACACGCACTGTGGGCTTCAGTGGGGTGACCATATTAAGGCTCTGGCAAGGAAAGTTCCGCTGCATTTGCCGTTATAAAAGTAAGACAATACACTGATGTTGAAAATGCTAAAATTTCATAGCAGTATGTCTAACCGCATACTGTTCTCAAGGAACGAAAAGTGCTGCTGTTACCGCCAGTCGCTGTGCCTTTATAATGTTATCTTCTCAGATATCCATATTAATGAAATGCTGTTAATAGCAGTTTGATCTACATGAAAAATAACACGTATGTAATGTATTTCTTTTGGACAAAGAATAATAAAGTATTGTATAAAACAGTTTGGTAAAGTGTTATCTAACAAACTGTTTTATGCTTTTTTATACAATCGCAGACTTTTTATCGTATTAAGAACTATAATAATAATAATAATAATAATCTTTATTTCTCAGGTAAACACCCATTACAGTCACACACGTTACAGTCACAGTTAAATGAAATAAATTATTACAAGAAATTTAAGTAATTTAAATAACTAAAATATTAATAAAACTAAAATACAAAGTAAAATATTTTGTAACACATTAATTTGATCTATTTCATACGTTGTTAAAGAACTGAAAAATGAATTAATTTTATAGAACTTTGCAGTATAAAAGAAGATGTATTGACTAAAATTGAGAAAGGTATTGTGGGCTATACGAAGGACCTAGAAGTTTACAATTCTGGTTCGATAAGAAACATGTGTTCAGTTTACTTTAAGGTACACAAAGCCTGCAGCTAACAAAAAACCAAGCCACTCACCGATACTCTGGAACGTCCAGCTTTGGACTTCGGATGTCGCGAACGTCGCGGGCACCACGATAAAGTTTAATAGGATACGGCACAGAATTGGTATAAAATCAGTTAGTTGCGTAAGGCACGGCGTTTTAAGTTCATCTTTTAAAGGATTCTTATTAACTGCTCCTGCCTGTCAGTTAAGACAGTCGCGAGTGGCGCAACTGTCGCTAACCAATCAGGCTCCACCGGACGCCCCGATTGGTAGTCGAATGGTAGCAAGGTATTGCCAACCACAAACATTATGCAACTAATTAGAGGATGACTGAACAGGTATGCTTAGATGGTTTGGGCATGTAAAGAGAATGAATAAAAGAAGACTGACAAAATGGATTTATGAGTCAAGAGCGAATGAGAAAATTGTAAGAGGAAGACTAAGACGAACGTCTCTGGACTAAATCCAGGACATTTTAAATAAGGGCCACGTCAAGAGTACTTTAAAATACGAATAAAAGATTTAATGAGAATGAAAGAAGCGAAGGAGATATGCAAGAATCGTGGCATGTGGAAGGACGTGGTCTCTGCTTACTCCCACGGGAAAAATGAGAATGCATTAGTTTGGCACAATTTAAGAAACAAAAAGAGAGTACTTGTTATTTTTTTAATCTGTAAGGTTAACGTTTGACTGTAATCTTATCTGATGCGAGGTGATAATAAAATCTAAGATGGAAACTGGCTAATCTTATAAGAGGCAATTTTACTTTTTAGAATGTCTATGTTGTATCGTACCGGTACATAAATCTCTTGCTTGAGGATACGTTTTTGCTACTCTAGTGGTACCTAGATGTGCCTGAAGCCTTCCACTAGTTCACTAAACAAATTTAACCTAAATTCCCTTAACCAGGGATCTGCTTATAAAGAGAAGTTATCCACTGTGCCAGCGAGGCCGTCAAACTTGCATAAAGTTTCGTTGCATATCTTAATAACAGCAACTCTTGTGAGGTTTAACCAAGAACATTTTACTTTTATAAATATTAAGAATAATGCAAAACAGATAAAACTTTGCTTAGCTTCTCGTTAAAAATTTGTTGAGTAAGTGCTTCTTTTTAAATATTCCAAAAGTTTTACTTAAGCTTCGTACTAAAAAATACAAAATACTCTCGCAGTACTTAATATGGGTGTACATTATCATTTTAGTCTCACATCATAAAGCTTCTTAAAAAAACTGCTAAGTCAAAAAGGTTGGGACACTATATGCATATATGTAAAGGAGCTAAAAGTATTTACATAACGGCGTAATGGGTTCAAGCTGCTAAATGTACGTTGGGCGTTGTCGGCGATGACTTGTAGGGGAGACACGGTATTGTATTTCACATGGGCGCGTCCGGTTAACTTCCTTTTATATATTAAGTAAGGTACACTAAACCATCCGTATTTGCAACCATAATGTGTCTTTTAGACAAGGTTCGAATAAGAAATGACTCTGTTAAAATAGAAATTTGGTTTGTACATTTAAAAATTTATAGAAATAAGTAAGGCCTGGATAGGTCTTTAGGTAAGTTCAAATATCTTTTAAGGAAGAGTTCTTCCCCTAATTGTGCAGTTTATGGAGTAACTGAAGATATTGAACACTTGGCATACAAATGGCATGTGTTCGAAATCAAAGTTTGAGAGAAATGTTAACGCATGAGTTAAATTTAAATTTAAGAAATATTGGTACTTGTAATTCTTCTTCTTCTTCGTTTAGTGGATAATTGGAGAAGACACGAAGGAAATCGGTTTATGAGAACATTAGCAGAACCCGCGACTTCGACAGCGTGGAATGTTTTTTGGGTAGCATTTTCGTTGTTATACAAATAAGAAATATACGTATATCTCCTCCGCAAACCCCCTTGTGGGTTAAATTTCAAATAATCCGTTGTTAGCTGACCTCTACTCGGCAAAAGGAATGTTCCTACCAAATTTCAAGTCTCTACTCAAGGTTGCTTACCGAATCATGACGTATAAAAGTTCTATTTTGTAAGATTTTTTAAATTGAAAAACACAGCACAAGGAGGAAAACTATTATCCCTTTGAATACCGTCTTGAAGTATTAAGTATTACCCATGTCAACTACTAGTGTGACATGATACGATAGTACTATCTCAACTCTGACAATCAGATATATAAGCATCTCTTTCTTTTGTATTATGTTGTTATTATCTTATTGTATTTTCTAATTTATCTATGTCTTGACCGATGTGAGGCTTAGGCCGTGGCTAGTTACCACCCTACCAGCAAAGACGTACCGCCAAACAAAGAGATTTGTGATCTGGTACGATGCTGTGTAAAAACCGTAAGGGGTATATCGCCTCTTAACAGATTAGCGCGCTTCAATCTTAAACTGTATCATTACTTACCATCAGGTGAGAGCACAGTCAAGCGCTAAACTGTCAACAATAAAAAAAAAAGATTTCCGTATATTACCAAGGTACTAGCAAGCTAATTTCGTGATGTAAGCAAAATACCACTTCCTTATTCATTATTCGTTCCATTCGTTTTACGATGTAGACGCTTACTAATGGGACCAAGAAGAACACCACCGGGAGCAAGTAGTAAGAAAATACAATAAAGCACATAATCGTCTTGGTTAGAGTTTTTTCTGTAGATTGCCCGTGTGAACTACTTGTTGAATACAATAGTATAAAAGTTCTGTGTCAACTCTGGCAACCAGAAATATAAGCATCACTTTCTTTGTAAGTCATAATGTGTATTATCTATTTCGCTTCTCGGTAACTTTCGTAACAAAATATGTGTAGAGATAACACCAAACAATAGAAAAAACAAAAACTCTGTTGCCTGGCAGACTGTTACTGACGGTGCGTGTGTTGCGTCGAAGTTCGTTAATTTTTTTGTAGTATTTTATAAACTGTGAGTGTTAAGTAGTGATTATTTGTGTTTTGATTATATAAATAATGTGAATAACGATGAAAACCCTTGCAGTTAATTTTGATTTTTCAGATATGAGCCTATAAATACAAGACGGACTTTCTCACTATCTCAAAGTTTAGCACAATATGACGCTATACTAGAGTCTCAATTTAATAAACAAAATATAAAATTATATGCTTCATTTATTAGCGAATATAAAAATCATAATATTTGGTAGTTTTTTTTTAATATTTAAGTTTTAACGTCACGCAAAACGATCCATGCGTCGAGGGGCAGTCAATGGTTATTTCCGTTACCAAACTAAAATGTTATACAATCAACTGAAGCTAGCCATGGGTCAGTACCCATGCAATATTATCCTTAGGATTTCTACTGAGTGGTTTTTAATATATCCCACTTTGTGGACATCTGTAAAGAGACATGAGATAAATAAATAAAAAAAAATTGAGGCCCTGAAAAGAGCTTTACTTTTAAAAGAAATCAATAAACTACATTTTCATATTTCTACATCAAAGATAGAAAGTCTTGTATTATATGCTAAGAAGTCGCTTGCAGGTGTAATATATAAACCTGTGTTTCCAAAACGCCACAGTCTAGTGAAGAAATATAGCCTTTATAATAATATCGCAAGTGACAAAACCAGAGCGTGGAACAAACGCATTATAGGGGACTGTAAGAGGGTGGACACAGGCGTGATTTAATATAATCAGGCCGAAAGATAAGCCTAAGGGATTTGCGAAATCGCATTAGCGAAATTTAGGGAGGCTTCAAAAATGTTGCGTAAGTTTTTGTAGAGCCTCTATGGTTTGAAATCTGTTTAGTTTACAAATAAGATGGATACTTCTGTATTGATAGATATAAACGATCAAGCGAGCGTGGTCAATTCAAAAATATTTTTATTATTTTTCAATTGAGACATATCCACATTATCACGAAGGGTGACAAACACAAATGCAAGTGTGGACTAGACCTTACTGTTTCGCATTTATTAATCGATTGCCCCTTATATACTAATGAAAAGCAATTATGCGCCATAAACAATAATTTAAAAGATTGTTTGAATGAGGATTATATAAATACTATAAAGTTTGTCAAAATGATTAATATCTATAAACTGTTGTAAATGTTATTCTAGGTATTGTGGTCGCTAATGACCTTAGTAGTTTAAAAGCGACCTAAAATAAGTAAATTAAAAAAATATATATATTCTTATTGGACAAGTAAAAGAGCAAATAGACACATCCACTCAGATCTTATCATCACAACAAAGCCATCAACCACCCTTTTTATCGATGTCAAATACTTTTACAATCAAATCCATGGATCAACTGTGTATAATTTAGCAATGGAGGAAGCCCTCATCATCCATGAGTGAGGTGGTCAACTTTCGCATAAAACGCTCGCGAATGAATCCGATTGAGGATTTAGGGAGATGGGATGAGGTGCACTAATATGCACTACCTAGTACCGTCCCCTATGGCGGTAGGGGGAGCATCCGTCTTTTTAAGTGCTTCTTCGATATCTTCTCATTGGAATCAGACACCTGTCACCAACGATTACTCCATTGTTTTGATTATATCCCTCGAAGACAGTGAGACCTTGAATAACTGGTTGTTGTAGGAAGTAAAACGACCAAGGAGTCACTTACACGTTGATCTGATAAATAAAGATTATAGCGATTACACTTGCGTTTCCAAAAGCACTAAAAGAAGTCGAGGATAAAGATAGATGGAAGCAACTCGTCTATGGAGTTACTCAGACATATCATAACAGGCACGACCTTCAGCAATTAATAAAAGGAAACGGTGATGATGATAGGAGCAGAATATATCCACAGCTTTCGATTACATTAACAAGCTTGCCGATCTCACTGGCACAGTTTTTCGAGTACTCAATACGCTACCAGAGGTCCCCGTTCGATCCTTGGTAGGCTGAATTTCTTTATTTCGAACCCAGGACCTCATGTCTGTAGACGAACATACTGACCAATAAACCAATACGGCATACATCTAAGAAATATTTCAAATTATACTAAGATTATTCTAATTAGCTTTTAATAGAGGACTTAAATTTATTAAGTAATATCTCTAGAATGTAGAAACTACCTAGTAACTTAGATTATAGTCTGGATATAACCGCTGTAGACCGGTGAGTCAATCTAGGCTGTCACGGACAGACATCCCTTTATATTTCATCGGTTTTCACTTCTTCTTTCGGCAAGCGACACTCACAAAGGCACATTTTAATTTTGTAAAACTGGAAAAAGGAAGATCGAATTAAAAAACAATTCTACCAAACTAAGATTCGATTAAAAGTGTGTCGTAATATCGAGATACATTCTAAATCATTATCGGTCTGGAAAATAAATTGTTAGTAAAGCCGATTAAAAAGCCGAATATTTGACATTAACGTTTGGCATTATGACGTATATAAATAATAAATATAAATCTCACAATAATTGCATTTTGCATGAAAAAAATGTTCATTTTCCCAATGTGTTCTTCATATTTATAATCCCTATGTACATTTGCATATCATTAAGCTTGAATGAAATATGTTAACTTCGATGAAACAGGTAGATTTAAGGATGATTTCAATCAATTATTGATTTTGATAACAAACTGTTTTAATGAAATTTTCTTAAGATAGGAAATTAAACGTAATCTCTCTTAGAATAGCATTAAAGTGGATGAAATTATATATATATATATATATATATATATACGTCGGAGTGCATGAGTCTGTGGATCGTTGGTCTGTGTGTAATAGTCTGTGGAACGCTGACGCCATCTTTGTATCGGCGTGGGGGCAGAGTCAATAAGTGGCAGTCCGGCCCGTCTCTCGGCAGTTCTCGAGCGGCGGTCGGCCGGAGTGGTCGACTATTGAAACTGTCGCGTTCCTAGCAATTAGTGTTAATGAGTTTGTGTAAATTGATATCGGGAACATTAAGTGATTGTACATTATAATCCGAGTTAATTAATAAAGTTTTTGATTGCACCAACATTAACCAAGAACGCCCACAGAATAAGAAATTAAATAATGGATCCAATTAATGACGACGTCGGCGGAGAACCCTACGCCCCTGTGCTTTATGCTTCTCCCTTCTCTCTCTCTTATTCTCCGACATATATAATAGTAGTAGCCCATTACCGTCCCACGGCTGGGCACAGGCCTCCTCACTCATGTGCGAGAGGGTTTTTATAGCATAGACCCACAACGCTGCTCCAATGCGGATTGGCAGGCATAGTACACAAGTGTACTCTCTATTCCTTCACTCTCATATTCCGACGCAGTACCGACGGCTTAACACACTCTCCGAGGCACGGGGATCACACCGCCAACTTCCCAACTTCAAGCAAATATTGAGATAATCTTAATAGAAAACTTAATATCGATTTCGAGCTGGCCCAACCCGGGACTCGAACCCAGGACCTCATGTCTGTAGTCGAACATGCTAACCACTAGACCAATGACGACATTACTTATATATATTTATATTATTTGTATGTTCGTTTATCTTATTGCCTGTCCTTCTATATGAGAAGCTTTTTAAAACCGAGCTTGTGTAGAAAAATACTTATAAAGCGATAAAACCGTCAATTTTTTTTTATTTATTTAAGTGTAACAATAATAAATTGGCAAACAACACCCCGGGGAACAGCTAGTAAGTAAGTAAATGAAACCCGTGTCGACCATTCATAAGTATAATAAAATACTGCTGATCTATCTACAATAACCAATTCAATATAAATCTTTGAAAGCTAACAATGGATGGATAGAAATAGAAACCAATGAAAATAGATTTTTCTTCGAATCAGTGGTTGATTGAAATCGTCTATAGATATTGAGGTGCAATCTTCAACGATGTTAACATGAGCTTAACACAGTTAATGTAGTTTCACATGAAACTTTTTTCCTCATTGTCTCAATGTTTTCGCTCTATCTATCCCATGTAGCATTACAATCGGCTGAGCAGCTTTGTCGAATTCAGTGGCGCCCTTGGCTTCATAAAACAACACTACTGTTTTATATTTGTATGACTAACAAGTATGTTTGTTGGTACATTGGTATCTTATTATATAAGAAGTCTTCTCATTAGACCAAATTCAAACAGATGGAAATCAAACCCAGGATCTCTGCTATAAAAGAGATGAGTAGTGGGGTCTTTACATTGAGTCTGTGATTGATTGTAATCGTCTATAGACAACGAGATGCAATCTGTATAGATGTTAACACGAGCTAAACACAGAATATGTATTTTTAGGTGAAACTTTTTTCACATTGTCCATTACCATTGTTTTTTCGGTCTATCTATCCCCTGTAGCATTACAGTCGACTAAGCAGCTAAGGCTAATAACAGTAGCGCCCTTGGCTTGCAAAGCTGATCGAAAAAAGTATAAACTGCATCGTGGTTTCATAAAACAACACTACTGTTTTATATTTGTATGACTAATAAGTATGTTTGTTGGTACATTGGTATCTTATTATATAAGAAGTCTTCTCATTAGACCAAATTCAAACAGATGGAAATCAAACCCAGGATCTCTGCTATAAAAGAGATGAGCAGTGAGGTCTTTACATTGAATCTGTGATTGATTGAAATCGTCTATAGATAACGAGATGCAATCTGTATAGATGTTAACACGAGCTAAACACAGAATATGTTTTTTTAGATGAAACTTTTTTCACATTGTCCATTACCATTGTTTTTTCGGTCTATCTATCTCCTGTAGCATTACAGTCGACTGAGCAGCTAAGGCCAATAACAGTAGCGCCCTTGGCTTGCTCAGCTGATCGAATAAAGTATAAATTGGATTGTGGGTTCATAAAACAACACTACTGTTTTATATTTGTATGAATAACAAGTATGTTTGTTAGTACATTGGCAACTTATTTTATTAGAAGCCTTCTCATCAGACCAAATTCAAACAAATGGAAATCAAACCCCGGATCTTTGCTATCAAAGAGAGGAGTCTTGAGGTCTTTAATTTGAATCTGTGATCGATTAAAATCGTCTATAGATATCGATATGCAATCTGTAAAGATGTTAACACGAACTAAACACAGCATGTGTTTTTTTAGATGAAACTTCTTTCCCACTGTCCATTACCATTGTTTTTGGGTCTATCTATCCCATGTAACGTTACAGTCGACTGAGCAGCTAAGGCTAATAACAGTAGCGCCCTTGGCTTGCTCAGCTGATCGAAAAAAGTATTAATTGCATCGTGGTTTCATAAAACAACACTACTGTTTTATATTTGTACTAGCAGACCCGACAGACAGATTAGATTAGATTAGATTACTCTTTATTGTACACCAAATAATTACAACATCACTTATGCTTATGTTACCCAATGAGGGGGTGCAATAGGTGGCCTTATCGCTCAGCAGCAATTTCTTCCAGGCAACCTTTGGGTGAAAAGATAATATAAGTGCTATTACACAGATTACACTTGTAGGAATGATTTTCGAAATTAAATTATAGCAGTACTGAATATCTGTAGCTCTTACATCTTGTGACTATTCAATTTGGTCGGGTTGTGACTATGCAATTGATTTTGAACTTTCTGCAGCGGTAATAAAGTGTAAATTGACTCTTTGCTGTTAGGAAGACACCTACATTGCTTAGACAACAGTGAGTACTTGTTACTCTACATTTTAATTAGGAAACGTTTGTATGGGAAACAGAAAAGGGCTGTTTTTAGGGTTTTCCCTACATTCTTGGACTTCAAAGAACATTTAAAGAAAGAATTGTCATACCCAATTGTTGACCCAGGCGTTGTTGAGTTATGCACTTACCGACACATTTTGCGATTATTTTTTATGTCATAGATGACTAACAAATATGTTTGTACTTGGCAATACTTTGTTGGCACATTGGTAACTTATTATATAAGAAGCCTTTTCATCAGAAAAAATTCAAACAAATAGAAATCAAACCCAGAATCTCTGCTGTCAAAGAGAGGAGTAGTGAGACCTTTGAATATGTAGTTGATTAAAATCGTCTATAGATATCGAGGTGCAATCTGTTAGCGAGAGCTAAACACAGAAAATGTACAAATTAAAAACGTTTCCTTGTTGCTCGCCTTAATCAGAGTTTCCCATTAATTGACCTCATTCTGGGCATCCTCGTGTTTCAACTATTCACGCAAAATTGAGCTTCCCAGGTCGGTAATTAAAGAGCTCGGTCTAATGGTTGGACTTTGTTGGTCGGTTTGTCGTGTTTGTCCTCTCTGAAATATCCTGTGACAAGGCAACGCCTATTAACATTGCCTTATTATGTCTGGCAACTTTAGCTACTGTCAGATTTTACTTATTTATTCTTTAAACTGGGCTAGAATCGTAGATTATTTTGTCTATTGCCGGAACGCAAAACGCGACAAATAAGTCCATTAATTATTATTTATAATTTGGAAAATTTGATTATGTGACTTGTATTGATTTTGGTTCCAGAGATATCGTGACACCCCCGCAACCTCCCTTTCGGGTGGAATTTGGTAAAATCCGTGCTAAGCTGACCACTACTCGACAAAAGGAATATTCTTAACAAATTTCAAGTCTCTACGGCTTCTAGTTCCACAGATATCGTGATGAGTCAATAGATAGCTGGATATCTCTTATAGTTATATAGATAGATAATATACATGGTATGTTTTAGGTAGTAAACGTCTATATTTTAATGAAATTTCAATCCATCAGTATAAATTTGTAATGCAAGGTATTTTCTTAAGAGATAAAAACGGATATGTTGAGTTATCCTTTAAAGATATATGTTATCATGGACTTTTTACGGACTGATAAAAAAGAAATTATCTTACAACACATTCCTTTGTTAAACCTCTAACAAATTAGACAGCGTTTTAGATGAAAGCTCCAAAAAGCTTGATATTTTCTAAAAAAATTCAACAAATATCTCTGTATATTAAGGATTTAATACAAAAATAAATGATATACTCAAATCTTCATACAAAAATGCTCTATTTATTAGTGAAAATGTATGAAAATCCATTCAGTACTTTTTGAGAATATTGTGAACAAATTACATTATAATATTTAAAGATATGCAAATGGCTGTTATTTACTTCGTGAATTTTTATTTCTGCTCCGACTTTATTTGTTGCTTGGGTCAATAATTCTTACTTCTTCTTCTTCTTTCTTTAGTGGCTTTCAGGTGTGCCAATTGGCCATAGATTATCTCGCCAGTTTCAAGTTTATTGGAGAAAACACGGAGGAAATTGTTCAGTTTATAAAAACATATGAAGTTTAATTCTGATTACCTATAAATAGTTGAAATATATTGTTAAACCACCACCAAATTAAACAGACAACACAACATGAATATATGCATAAACATGACTAATAATAAGCAATTATTTTATAGCACAATTCTATTAAGTTTAATATATTTACATAAATATTTACAATTACTACTATATATAAAACTTAACAAATATTCTACATTTATAGGACGAGGGAAAAGTGGAGGGAGAATATCATAAATGGAGTTTGGGACAATTAAGAAGGGCATGGGATACAGAGCCTTCATCTAGGCCTCATTCACACATGGAGTGGTCCCTAATCCGGAGTTTGACCAAGTGCACAGGTGTGTAAACATGTCGAAGGCACAGCCGACAGATGGTACTGATGATCCAGCGGCTGGCATATCTATGAAAAAAACCAGGGTCGCCTTGATATGTCATATTGTATAGAGGCATTATTATATAGGGGCACAAGCCTCCTCACTCATAGGAGAGAGGGTTTTTAGAGCATAGACCCACCACGCTGCTCCAGTGCGGATTGGCAGGCATAGTACACAAATGTACTCTCTATTCCTTCACTCTCATAGCCCGATGTGACGGGAATCCGACACGACCAGAGAGAGATCAGGCGCAGGACCGACGGCTTAACGTGCTCTCCGAGGCACGGGGGTGGATTACACCGCCAACTTCCCAACTCCGGGGAAATTTTGAGAAAATCTTAATTGAAAACTCAATATCCATTTTCGAATTGGCCAGACCCGGTACTCGAACCCAGTACCTCATGTCTGTAGTCGAACATGCTGACCACTACACCAATGAGGCAGTCCATGGCATGCCTGGCAATCCGCAGTGGAGCAGCGTGGTGGGTCTATGCTCTAAAAACGGACGGTAATGGACTGCTACTTACTTACTTTTATTTACCTTTGATCAATTTTGATGAAGACCACATTGAATTCCAGGATTTTTCCAGGAATATTTTGGAGAGTTAGGTTATGTCTTATTCACAATTCTTACTAGAACTTATAGTAAGAGTTATTGGTAAGAGTTATATATATGGCCAGAAACTTCACCCATATATTTTTACGTTTAAATGAAAAATATAATATCACTGAAAAAGTAGGTCTTCCCTTACAAACATTGGAAACAGTCTATGTAAAATAAAAGACTCCAGGGTGCGGTCTTTGTGCCCAATACGAGCAACCTTATCACATTACTGCTTGTGATCTATCTATTATACGCCGAAACGTATGGAAAATTGTATTATAAGGTTTTATGTAAACGAATAATGATTTGGAAAAACCCAAAATACGCCTACATATTATATTATTTGAACTGGCTACAACGTTATGATAAAATAAGATATTTCGATGGTTTTATATCGTATATATTGTAAGGATGTGTTCTTCTTTTAATGAAACAAAATATTCAAATCTATATATCAATAAATACAGTGATTATTGTGGAAGTTTTATGTATACAATTTGTTCCAAGTGTTGTAAAGAATCTGTTTGAAAGCTTTCATTAAAAATTCTGCCTAATCCTAAATAGAGATAAAAGATAATATAGTTAAGTACTGCCTCATTGGTCTAGTGGTTAGCAGGTTCGACTTCAGACATGAGATCCTGGGTTCGAGTCCTGGGTCGGGTCAATTCAAAAATCAATATTGAGTTTCCTATTAAGATTTTCTTAATATTTGCCCGAAGTTGGGAAGTTCGCGGTGTGATCCACCCCCGTGCCTTGGAGAGCACGTTAAGCCGTCGGTCCTGCGCCTGATCTCTCTCCGGTTGTGTCGGATTCCCTTAACATCGGAATATGAGAGTGAAGGAATAGAGAGTGCACTTGTGTACTATACCTGCCAATCGGCAGTGTAGCAGCGTGGTGGGTCTATGCTCTAAAAACCCTCGCTCCTCGGAGTGAGGAGACCTGTGCCCAGCAGTGGGACGTTAAAGGGCTGCTACTTACTTTACTTTATAGTTAAGTTAGTAAGCAAAGTTACAGGCTGTTGACGACGCAATTGTAGGCCTTTTTACAAATAAAGTAGCAACCCATTGAGAGTAAAAACCCATAAACATACTCCAGAATTGCCCCAGAGGTTTACAGATTTCTTCACAATATATTCCTTTCAGCAAAAAGCACAATGATGGACTGATGCGAAATCAAGCAAGTAATTTCTTTTTATAAAGAGAAATGTAGTGGCAGCCTTTAACTAGAAAGAAAGAAAGAAAAGAAACTGTAGATTCCGTGAATACTCTAAAAAAATCCACGCATGTTACCATTACCACTTAAATTTGTTTTTTTTTATACACTAAACAGGCCAGAACTTGACTTTGAAGTTATTGCATATAAGTAAAAAAAACGACAATAACATCGTTTTACATGTAAATCTACGACTATACTGGGTAAAAGTCGTGATGGTGAATTTAGGAAATTAACCTACTATAAAAGACGTAGGTAATAATAAAATTTAGGTACCAATCTACTATGTTACTGTCCAGCACATTTACCACTAGAAGTACATAATAAAAAGGTTTTATGATATTTAGGCCCTGTTAAGAGATGCCGGTCAAAATCGCTCAGGCATCGGCATCGGCATTGACCGGCATCTCTTAACAGGGCCTAAATATCATAAAACCTTTTTATTATGTACTTCTAGTGGTAAATGTGCTGGACAGTAACATAGTAGATTGGTACCTAAATTTTATCTACGTCTACGTCTACGTCTTTTAAAGTGAATGCGAAAGTTGGAAGGGGAAGACCGAGGCGAACGTTCCTGGACCAAATCCAGGACATTTTAAATAACGGCCAGGTCAAGAGCTCTAAACCGACGAACTTGTATGAAAGGTTTAATGAGATTGAAAGAAGCGAAGGAGATATGCAAGGATCGTGGCAAGTGGAAGGATGTTGTCTCTGCCTACCCCTATGGGAATGAGGCGTGATGCTATGTATGTATGTATG
>JACTOM010000667.1:1339930-1436733 GCA_015832385.1 Elymnias hypermnestra
GGCACCCCCTCCTCCGGCGGCCGGAGGAGCACCGACCGCAATTTCCCTTTCCCTCTCTAATGCCTCCTTCTGCAAGATGACAGACTCACAAAAGGAGGACACAGCCCTCCAGCGTGATTCCCCACCGAGCATAGGACCAACTACGCTCCACAAAATAAGGTCACTTCCAACCAGGGATACCATGAGATGGCGTTACGGTAAGCCGGACATTCTGCTAGAGTGTGGTGCGCCAAGTCACCAGCCGCTTCGGACACTCAGTAAGCATTAGACTCCACATAGCCCACAACCTTGTGCAGGTACTTATCAAAACACCCGTGTCCGGTTAACACTTTCACCATCCTGTAAGACAAAGAAACATGATGTTTAGCAAGCCAACTTCCCAAGTGGGGACGGATCGCCGCAGCAGTGACCACGCCCGCCTCAGAAGACCTAAGATCCTCTTTCTATCTTTCAATCAGGGCCGGATAGAGTCCTGATTGTCTGGACTTCGCTGGTATCTGGCCATTCTCCTCTGTTCCTTTCAGCTGTTCGATATTGGCCGTCGTCGTCGTCACTTCAACTGGTGGACGTCCACTTCTGGACATAGGTCTCACGAAATGTTACCCACAAGGCCCGATCTTGTGCCACCTGCCTCCAGCGGCTACCGGCGACCCTCCTTATATCGTCAGCCCACCTTGTGGGGGGTCTTCCTATACTGCGTCTTCCGGTGTGGGGACGCCATTCCAGCACCTTCAGGCCCCAACGTCCATTGCTACATCAGGTTCGGGATTCGTAGGGCTATATCGCTGACTTTGGTTCTGCTACGGATCTCCTCATTTCTGATTTGATCACGTAGAGAACCTTCAAGCATAGCCCTCTCCATCGCACACTGAGTGACTTGAGAGCTTTCGAATGAGGCCCATAGTCAGCGACCACGTTTCCGATCCGTAGCTAAGCACTGGCAACACGTAATGTTCGAAGACTTCTGGCACTGAGGGATATTGGACGAAAACGTCTTCCGGAATTTTAGATACTGGTAGACAGCCGCAAGAACCTCTGCTAGGAGCTCCCAAGGAGAATGGCCCGGGAGAATTGTCGCAGCCGTCCATTTGACAGTACGGTATCCTCTAATAGCTCTGATCGCTATCAGCCTCCAAGGTAGCTGCGCCATGTACGATAAAGATATTATTTATCGACATATAGATATTGTAGATTAATAGTTTCCATAACTAGATGTCTAACAAACTAAGCTAACAACTACAGAATGTCAAGTGACAAGAGACTGCACTACAGCCTCATTAAAACATTCCTCGCTTAGGAACTTAAAGAAACTTTGTACATAATTATGTTCAGTCGATAGTTGTGACTTTCGACGTAAACTACAAGGGTTATAGAGTATTATTACTGTAACCATAGCCGAAGCCTCCCTCCAGTCTTAAATAAATAATAAAATATGATTTTCTTAATTTACCAGGAATTGAAACAAAGATCGAACTCGAACCAATTGCCCTAGAATGCATTTTTTTCTTTGACTCTGACACTTTGGATGAATCCGACTGAAGGGTTCAAGAAAGGGGCAGCAGATGGGAAAAATTGCGCTGCTCTCACCCTTTGTCCCTCTAATGCCTCCTTCTGAAAAGTGGCAACTGTCCTCTAATCTGGCCCATATAGAACCCAAAAGTATCCTTTTCAATTCAATTTGATATCTGAAAGATAGGAGGAATATTAAATGTTTGACAGGTCTTTAGCCTAATTTTAAACCTTACCGGAACTTTCACGAATAATACTTTAGTTGGCCGTGGCTAGTTACCACTCAACCAGCAAAAATGTACAGAACAAAACAAAACAAAGAAATTTGTGTTCCGGTACAATGCTGTGTGGAAACCCCTTAGGGTATATTGCCATTTTTCAGATTAGCGCGCTTCCATCTTAGACTGTATCATCATCACAGTGAAGCGCTAAACTGACAGCAATAAAAAAATTCAAAACCAAAGTCAGTCCACACGTTCTCATATTTTAAGAAGACCAACGAACAGCGATTAAATTTGATGTATATAGATACAGGCAAAGCTAATAATGTTAATATGTAAGTTCTTGACATTTGCGTATTTTTCATTTTCAACAGCATACAAATTGAAAGAAACGCCATCACAAAAGCTTTGTGCGTGTTATGTCGTTGTTGTATCCATATTGGCGTCAAAGACGTACATGCGGGTTGTGTAGGCAGTTGCTTTGAAACCATTTTTATTAAGGTCTTTGTCAATTACAACCAGTAGGTATTTGTTAACAAGTTATTTAATATCTTTCAAACAAATTAATGTAAAGAAATGTTTATTAAAGTTGGCGTTTACTATATTTTTAAAATAGCCTTCATGTTTGACTAATTATTTTTTATTTTTTTCACATATTGTACTTGTATTCTTACATATATACAAACATACATAGTGTACCAGCTCTACTCTAGAGTCCTAGGCGTCCAAAGTTATGCGAGGCTCACTGCCATAGCCGAGGCTACAACAGACCTGAAACACAACCCGTATCACCCAAAACAACTACAGTAACTTTGATTGTCTGCCGTCAAGGTGGAGCGAGGCTCGCTGTAACACAATGGCCACAGGCCTGAAACCCCGCCCTAACGACGAACAGCCTGGGGAAGCCCTTGAGCGAGGCTCGCTATAAAGATCGAAATCAATACAGGCCTGAAACCCAAGACGACCCCAGTACGCACCAAAGTAATATTCAGTACGATGTCTTACACTACTTCATGGAGTCACCTCCATAAAGTATCATTTAAGACACCATAATAAGCTGGAGTCGAACCCCAACCTCTCCTAGTGAAAGGTAGGATCGCAACACCAACTGTAGGCATGCCGAAGCACGCTCGTTCGAAATAGTCAAGATAAACTCAACTAATATGTGTATCGCCCCAGTAGTAATGTATGACATTTATTATTTTATTTATAATATTTAATTATAATTTAAATATTGTTTTAATATTTAAATTCGGTCCCTCTATTCGCTAGGCGCATAATCTCATACAATACATGCAGTCATACATTCGCGACATCTCCGTGCCGCGTCGCTTCGCGCCGCTCACCACTCCCTATATATGCGCGGAGGCTGTCGTGACGATCCGCGCGGTTCAATACACGAACGCGCCCCGTCTATACGTGAATCCGACTTTAATAATATTTTATTATTATTTGTTTATTTCATAGTTTTAATATAATCATTTTATTTTGTGATTAATAAATAATATATTTTTATACTCTTTTATATATGTATGAAAGTATGAAAAATCCATAAATATAATTATTTATGTTTGTTAATTACAATAGCATAACGCTTCATTCTCAATAAACCTTTCATATAAGTTTGTCGCTTTAGAATACTATTTAAAATGTCCTGGATTTGGTCCAGGAACATTTGCCTTGGTCTAACTTTCCTATTCACTCTTGACTCATAAATCCTTTTTTTCAATCTCCTTTCATTCATTCTCTCTACGTGCCCAAATCATCTAAGCATACCTTTCTCAATTTTAGTCACTACATCTTCTTTTACACCACTACGTTCTTTTATCATACTATTTCTTACTTTGTCACTCAGTTTCCATCCACTCATACTTCTCAACGCTATTATCTCTACCGGATTTATTTTGCTTTTATGCTTCTTCTGCTGTACCCAACTTTCAGTACCAAACATAAATGTTAGTACCAGCACTCCTGCATGCACAGCCAGTCTGGTCCTTTGAGACACCATCTGGCTAGGCATCATAGCCGTTATCTCTACTTTCAATATCACTTTCACATGTTCCATCTTTTGTAAATGTATAATACAATTATACAAATTCTTTCGCATTTTCCACTTTTACCCTATTTATCAAAATATTGCAGTTCATCATATTTCAATCTTTTTCAAAAAAGGAAAAGTGGTACTACTATAGCCTTCATCGATAAATGGGCTATATAACACTGAAAGAATTGTCCAAATTCAGTTTTATAATATTAGATTATTTGTTCGAGCGATGTGTTATATTAAAAAAAAATATAATAACTCCAGCGGCTAGCGGTTTATAAAGACTATATTTGAAAAAAGTGTTTTCAATAATTGAGCTATTGTCTGGTGTTACTCTCTACGCACATTTTGTTACAACAGTTACTGAGAAGCGAAATTGATAATACACTTATAACTTAAAAAGAAAGGGGTGCTTATATTTCTCATTGACCGAGTTAAGATAGAATTATCGTATCATAGCAAGTAGTAGTTGACAAGGGCATTTTAAGGGTTATAAAAAACATCTTAAAAATTTTCGAGTGAAATTTTAAAGATGTCTTTTACGTAATGTATTAACGCGTTACGTTACTTTGCGATATACGTATAAATCTCTATTGGGTATCTACTACACACAATAATGCTTTACTAAAAAAAGACGCCTCTGCCTCATTGGTCTAGTGGTTAGCATGTTCGACTACAGACATGATGTCCTGGGTTCGAGTCCCAGATCGGGCCAATTTAAAAAATTAATATTGAGTTTTCTCAATATTTGGCCGAAGTTGGGAAGTTGGCGGTGTAATCCAACTCCCTTCCTCAGAGAGCACGTTAAGCCGTCGGTACTGCGCCTGACCTCTCTCCGGTCGTGTGGGATTCCCGTCATATTGGACTATGAGAGTGAAGGAATAGAGAGTGCACTTGTGTACTATGCCTGCCAATCCGCAGTGGAGCAGCGTGATGGGTCTTTGCTCTAAAAACCCTTACCCCTCGGAGTGAGGAGGCCTGTGCCCTGCAGTTAGACGGTAATGGGCTGCTACTTACTTACTTTACTTTAAAAAAGACAGATTTTTATATACAAGATGAATTTTCAATAAAATTACATTATAGCGCTTAATACAATATTAAGCTATAGAAGTTTCACTTCCTCCATATATAGACGAATACTCGCACACTTTGACTATTTCATTTGATTTATTTAGATTTTTGCGCCTCGAAATCACCTTATATCCGCTAACAAGGGATTTTGGTTCCTTAAGGCATCTTTTGCCATATATTTTATTTTTACTATCAGTACAAGGCTCTTTCAAATATATAGAAAGGGTACGTAATGGGTTCCTAAAAGTTTAGTGCCTGGAAATAGCTTGAGGACGTGTAGAGTCGACCCCGCACTAGGAACGATATTTAGTTTATAAACAGACGTTATGGAGCAATGTGATATTTGAAGATTTTTCTTATTTTTTGACATAACAAGGACGATTAATATACAATACCACCTGTTCTGTCTAGGGGTAAGCACGTTTGGCCACATTCAAAAATAGATATTAAATTTTCTATTAAGATTTCCTCAATATTTTCCCGAAGATGTGAAGTAGCGACGTCGTCCACCCTCGTATCACGGAGAGCACGTTATGCCGTCGGTCCTGCACCTTATCTCTCACCGATCGTGTCGGTCTCCTATTACATTAGACTCTGAGAGTGAAAGAATAGAGAGTGCACTTGTATACCATACACGCCAATCCGCAATGGAACAGCGTGGTCTATGCTCTAAAAACCTTCCCTCATATGAGTGAGGAGGCAGCACTTGGACGTTAATGGGCTGCTACTCGCTTGCCGATCCTCACGTCATTCCGGATGCCTAATAACATCATCTATTTCGATACATATAGGTTAAATATAGAAAAATAATTTGCGTTAAAGTGTTTTAATTTGAAATAACAACGGACACTTCAATTTTATTCATTTGTAAAGACAAAAGTACTCTTTTGTCTATAAAGAAGAAGAAGAAGATATACAAACGTTGAATATCTTATGCTTACACCTACTATTTTGAACAGATATAACTAGTCTAGCTCTCTGTAATCCTATTTATGCGAACATATAATTACGCTTCCAAAATATATACAAATACCATCTACAGAAGATACACATATCTCAAATTTGCACAGATTTCCTTACGATATTTACCTATTATTAGATACAAGTAATATAAAGGGTCTCATTGGTTTAAGGGTTACCATGTTCGACTACAGATATGAGGTCCTAGGTTCAAGTCCCAGATCGAGCCAATTCAAAAATCAATAATGAGTTTTCTATTAAAAATTTCTCAATATTTGCTCGAAGTTGGAAAGTTGGCGGTGTGATCTACCCCCGTGCCTCGGGGAGCACGTTAGGCCGTCGATCCTGAGGCTGATCACTCTCAGCGTATCGGATTCCCGTCACATCGGACTATGACAGTGAAGGTATAGAGAGTGCACTTATGTATTATGCCTGCCAATCCGCAGTGGAGCAGCGTGCTGGGGCTATGCTCTAAAAACCCTCGCTCCTCGGAGTGAGTAGGCCTGTGCCCAGAAGTGAGACGTTAATGGGCTGCTACTTACTTACTATTTTAATATAAATGGAATTAGGTATTGCTTGTCCAAGATTCTGTCGAACGATTCTCTTGATAACAACCTTCGCGTCTAAATAAAAGGCTTTAATATAGCTTTAACCTCTAGTGTTGTACTAAAGGATGGAGAGGGTATACCAAGGTATTACGGGGTTTTTCAGAAGTTTTACCAAGGTATCATACAGCAAAGTAGTCGAAAGAACTAGATTATAGACTGTTAAATTAATACTTGAATATTGAGCACGAGCTACCCTGAATAATTCGAAAAATCTATAAAAATTTAATCGTTTACGGATTATTGGGAAAAATCGAATTTTTCGTCATCTATCGAATTATTCGATTCCAGTTTCGAATCGAATATTAACATTCGAATCGGAACAAATAATTTGTAAGCTTTTTTTCTGATTCTGTGGCCTCATTTAGACATTCCCTTAAGAGTAAGATACTGTAGTATTACCTCCATTCCTTTTTTATTGTATTCTTTAGTTTTTTTTTATAGTTTACATTCTATTAATATCCCTTGTAGTGTGATAGATTTTCTTTGATTTTAGTTTATTCTTATGGTTTAAGTAAGCCGTGTTCGTTTCGAGAAGGTGAAATCTATAACAAGTTTAATGGAATTTAAACATACTTTTAACAGATTTCACCCGTTTAACGAACCAAATAAAAAAAGTTTCTTGTCAAAATGTTGTGTATATTTGCCTGAAACAGTGTTGTTGTCGGGGTGCTACACACCCGTGCCTCGGAGAGCACGTCAAGCTGCCGGATCTGCGTTTGGTCTCTCTTTGGTGGAATCGGATGGCTGTAATATCGGGGTGGGAAAGAGAAGGAATAGAGAGTGCACTTGTGTACTATGTTTGTCAACCTGTAATGGACTAGTTTTATAGGTATATGCTCTAAAAACTCTAAGAGTTTGTCTCCTATGGGTGTGGAGATCTGTGCCCCTTCAGCAGTTAACGGGCTTCTATTTACTCACGCTCAGGGTGCGTGAAACATTCCTCTGCGTGAGAAAAAGGATAGTCTTTTTTTGATAAAACTTCGTCAGGAGAATTCGTAATAAGATTCTAAATCCAAACAATATTGTTATTACAAGTTATATATGTTAGAGGAAGTGTGAAAGTAGCACCAGTGACCGAGAAGTTAAGGAGTGGAAGGTTAGCCTGGTATGGACATGTAATGAGAAGAGAGGTTAGCCATGTATGTAAGAGGGTCCTAAATATGATGGTAAGCGTCAGGGCCGGGAGAGGGCGACCAAAAAGAGTGTGGATGAATTGTGTGAAAGAGGATATGTGTATAAAGGGTGTGAATGTAGAAATGACAGCGGATAGAGTCAAGTGGCGAAAGGAAACTTGGTGTGCCGACCCCACCTAGTGGGATAAGGGCAAGAAAAACAAACATTGTTATTACAAGTTAGAATAATTCTACGTATTCTAATTCAAAGCGATCTTTGTCCTTACCTACCTTATAATTTAACTCCTCCTTCAAACTTGTACATCAGAGTATTTCCAACAGTAACTAACGTGCTTGCGCCATAATTATGCCTGCCGAGTACCAGCATAATTATAGACTTAGTTTCGTCCAGCAGTTATATTAGATGACATTTCAACTTACATTATACAAATTATATTGTTTATACGTTACCTTTTTATGGTTTGAACTTCCCTTGTAACTTTTGTAACCAAAAATTCGTCAGCTCTTTTATATTCTACAATGATCTTACTATTGGTATTTAAAAACCAATATATTTGGATATGAGTTTGTATTTCAATCTTTATTAGTAATTTGTTTTCCGTGTATTTCTTTGATATTTTAATCTGCTGTGTTGGGCGTAGATGATTAAAATCGTGAATATTTCGCGATTAGAAAATAACAACTATCAAATCGATTAGTCTCCATTATTCCAGATCATTAGGTATATATATGTATGTCGGAGAATAAGATAGAACGGAGAAGCATAAAGATCTATTATTTAATTTCTTATTCTGTGGACGTTCGTGGGTAATGTTGGTGCAATCAAACACTTTGTTAATTAACTTCGAGAACTGCCGAGAGACGGGCCGGACCGCCACTTATTGACTCTGCCCCCACGCCGACACAAAGATGGCACCAGCGTCCTACAGACTATTACACACAGACCAGCGATCCACAGACTCTTGTCCTCCGACATGTATATGTGTATGTGTGTGTGTGTGTGCTAAATAAAAACAATAACCGTGAAATTGATAGGTCTCCATTATTCCAGATCATTAGGTGCATAAATACCACTAAGACCGTTACGACAAAATCTCTGACTACAGGTTCAATTGACTTAACATTTGGTGGAATTACTTCTGTCGTAACGAAGACGCTCACTACAAATAGGTTTAATCACCCAACGAATCGGAATATATAAGCAAAACACTGCCACCTACAGCGAGATCTTAAAAAAACAAAGCACCGGTTTGATTTGACGGCATGCGTATTTCTTTCACAACTTAGTCACTCATAAGGAGCAGGTTTGACGGCCTCGCTGGCGCAGTGGTGCGAGTATTCGCTTTGCTAGGACGAATTTAGGAAATTGTATTTTCTAATTTGTCTGAGTCTGGACTGGTCAGAGGCTTCGGCCGTGGCTAGTTACCACCCTACCGGCAAAGACGTAACGCCAAACAAAGAGATTTGTGTTCCGGTACGATGCTGTTTAAAAACCGTAAGGGGTATATCGCCTCTTAACAGATTATCGCGCTTCCATCTTAGACTGTATCATCATTTACCATCAGGTGAGAGCACAGTCAAGCGCTAAACTGTCAACAATAAAAAAAAGGTTTCCGTATATTACCACGGTATAAGTAAGCTAATTTCGTGATGTAAAATACCACTTCCTTATTCATGATTCGTTCCATTCGATTTACGATGTAGACACTCACTAATATTCTAGACCATTCTAGACCAAAAAGTTCGTGGTTAACACCACCGGGAGCAAGTAGTACGTGAACACAATAAAGCACATCACCGTCTTAGTTAGGCTTTCTTGCTGTAGATTGTTCGTGTCAACTACTAGTTGATTTTTTTTTTGAAGTTTAGTGCTTGACTGTGATCTCATCTGATAGTAAGTGATGATACAGTCTAAGATGGAGGCGCGCTAATCTGGTAAGAGGCAATATACCCCTTATGGTTTTTACATAGCATCATTCCGGAACACAAATGTCTTTGTTTAGCGGTACGTATTTGCTGGTAGGGTGATAACTAGCCGGGGTCGAAGCCTGCTACCAGTCCAGGCTCAGACAAATTAGAAAATACAATTTTATAAATTCGTCCTGCCGTGGATCGAACTCGGGACCTCCGCTAGTAAAGCGAATACTCGCACCACTGCGCTAACGAGGCCGTCATTATATGATACAATAGTTTTCTCTCAACTCTGGCAACCACAAACATAAGCGTCTCTTTCTTTATAAACCATAATGTGTATTATCTATATCGCTTCTCGGTGACTGTCGTAACAAAATATGCGTAGAGATAACACCAGATAATAGAAAAAACAAAGAACAAATTAATAACAAAGTGACAGTTACTGAGTGTGTGTCGCGTCAAAAGTTGTTATGTTTTTTTTGTGGTATTTTATAAACTGTGAGTATTTATTAGTGATTATATGTGTTTTTGATTATATAAGTGATGTGAATAACAATGAAAAACCTAATGGTAAGTTAGTTTTTAAGATAGCGTATAAATACGAGACGGACTTTTTTCACTACCTCAAAGTTTAGCACAACATGACGCTTCAACAAAGTCTTAATTTAATAAACAAAAGATAACATTGTATAGTTTAACTATTAGCAAACATAAAAATTATAACATGTGGTAGTCTTTTATGAACATTAAAGCCCCATGAGCCACTTTAGCATCAACCAATTTAAGGGCAATCGTCGCAAAAAAAGGTCCGTGCGGGGCGGGGCAAGCGACTGGATTTACGCCTGATCTCTCTCCGTTCGTGTCGGATTCCCGTTACATCGGACTATCAGAGTGAAGGAATAGAGAGTGCACTTGTGTACTATGCCTGTTAGTCTGCAGTGAAGCGTCTATCTTCTAAAAACCCTCTCTCGTATGAGTGAAGAGGCCTGAACCCTGCAGTGGGACGTTAATGGGCTGCTACTTACTTACTACGTTGGACAAATTACACATTATTTTTTTCTGTTTCAGGACATGTTACTTAGAAAAATACTTGGCTGTGCTTTCTTGCCTTTACCACTGTATTTACCAGAAAGTTATTTGTATTAGAACTGAACTATTTCACATTTAACTTGATTACACGATAATCACGTTTGCTGTACAATTTAGTGCTCTTATTTAATCAACGAGAGTACTCTAACCTAGTTATTTTTAACCTAACCATCTATTCTGGAATGCAGTATTGGATACTTGGGACTAACAAATTATTCACAATTATACCGAATGGTTATTTTTTATGAAAATCTAAAATTAGGCAGTTTCGATTTTATGTTTCTTCATATACTCGTATATCCTACTGTTTAAACCTTGGAATGCACGTTATCGAGGGTGTATGAGTTTAGTGATTATATTTATCGAAAAATGAATCTTCTGAAATATATAGAAGATTGCTTTGTTAGTATAATATCCTATTGTAAGTATAAGGTACTTTTTACTACTGGCCACTTCATAGCGTAAGCTAAGGTAAAATGTATATTGGAGAGGGATTCAGGTTCAGACGAATCCCTCCCGTATGATGTTTAGGTGCTTTGATTTTGTCGGTCGGTTCATCAATGATTAGGTTCTTCAGCTTCGGTCTTCAGTTCTTCGTTGCTTGAGGGTTCGGGTCTTCAGAGTTCGACAAGGGACGTTCAGGGGTCGACAGCGTTCGTGCTTCGGTCTTCGAGTTTCAGTGCTTCTATGTTCGGTTCTTCCGGTTCGGGTTCGGCAGAGTTCTTGATGTTCACAAGCCGCACTTAGTAGAGGATCTACTCCGCTAGGGAGTCTAAGGCGAAATGTGAAGTACAACTCTGGGAGAGGCCTTTTCTACAACACCCCTGCTCGGCGTATACGTACGGCGACACGAGCAAGAGAGAGGTGGGGGAACGAACGAGTGGGAGAGGGAGAGGGGGGGCAGTGGTGAACCAATCAGAATTAGCCTAGGCCACGCTAGGCCACGCTAGGCTCGCAGCTCCCGTCCGCAACAATGTATCATCTGCAAACATATCCAGAGGCTATGATGGTACATTGTTCTGGTTCATTGAAGTCGCAGTCCAGCATGCCCAAAAGTACTTCTATTTTGGGCTAGCTGGTGCCATTTATCGACATGTATAGTCGCATTTCATCCAGTCAAAATAATATCAATATATATTCCATGTGATTGAATGTTTAAACTTAATCACAGCTTAAAAGAATTTAAGGCTGTAACTTTGTTTTATTAAACTTTAATAGCAGGATTTACGTCTATGACACTTTTTATCCCTGTTAATAAATTTAATGCCTATTATCATCACTGTGGTCTATTTACAATTTCAATTTGGGTAACGTTTTGGTGTAAAACAATATGTAGTGGCTAAAGTTGAGAAATGTGAACGCTTAGATGGTATGGGCACGTAGAGAGAATAAATGAAAGGAGACTGACAAAAAGGATTTATGAATCAAGACTGAATGGGAAAGTTGGAAGGGAAAGACGAAGGCGAACGTTCCTGGACCGAATTCAGGACATTTTAAATAAGGGCCAGGTCAAGAGTACTTTAAACCGACGAACTTGTATGAAAGGTATAATGAGAATGAAAGAAGCGAAGGAGATATGCAAAGATCGTGGCAAGTGGAAGGACGTGGTCTCTGCCTACCCCTATGGGAATGAGACGTGATACTATGTACGTATGTATTATTTTGGATTTAAATTTTGNACTTTTTATCCCTGTTAATAACCTTAATGCCTATTATTATCACTGTGGTTTATTTACAATTTCAGTTTGGCTAACGTTTTGATGTAAAAGAATATGTAGTGGCTAAAGTTGAGAAAGGTATGCTTAGATGGTATTGGCACGTAGAGAGAATGAATGAAAGGAGACTGACAAAAAGGATTTATGAATCAAGACTGAATGGGAAAGTTGGAAGGAAAAGACCAAGGCGAACGTACCTGGACCGAATTCAGGACATTTTAAATAAATGCCAAGTCAAAAGTTTTCTAAACCGACGAACTTGTATGAAAGGTATAATGAGAATGAAAGAAGCGAAGGAGATATGCAAAGATCGTGGCAAGTGGAAGGACGTGGTCTCTGCCTACCCCTATGGGAATGAGACGTGATACTATGTACGTATGTATTATTTTGGATTTACATTTGATGTTTCTTTCCAATTAATAAGTAATTAAGTAGCAACTCATTAACATCCCATTCCGGCCACAGGCCTCCTAACGCATACGAGTATGAGAGAGACCCACCACGCTGCTCCACTGCGGATTGGCAGGCATAGTATACAAGTGCACTCTCTACTCCTTCATTCTCATAGTCCGATGTGATGGGAATGGGAGAGACCCAAGACTCGAACCCAGGACCTCTTGTCTGTAGTCGAACATGCTAACCACTCGACCAATGAGGCAGTCAATTAATACGTAATCCATAGAAGAACAAAAAAAGAGTTCTGTTGATATTAATTTATAAATGCTTACGAGGTTAAACCAATAAGGCTGTCATCCTGCAGAAGAGGGCAATAAAAAGGTAAAGAGTGATTACGGTAGGTGCTACCTGGACCGGATGTACTGGTTTTCAGAGAGTACTCAGGTGCTTCCAACAATTTTCACACCCCTGAATGGAGATTTCTGTGTCATGCGGCAGGTATCAAGATTTCCCCAGTGAAAAAAGACAGTATCGTCACGTAAGATTACAGGCAAGAGCCTACAATAAAGGCTATAAGCAATAAAAGAAGTATGTGTGTATCATTTTACACATAGAAGTGCAACGTTTCTGCTTAATATCTTATTAAATTGTATAATATAATTCTATTTTTCCATCATTTTATATATAAGAACTGCCTCATTGGTCTAGTCCTGGGATTGAGTCCTGGGCCGGGCCAATTCGAAATCGATATTGAGTTTTCTATTAAGATTTTCTCAAAATTTGCGCGAAGTTGGGAAGTTGGCGGTGTGTTCCACCCCCGTGCCTCGGAGAGCACATTAAGCGGTCGGTCCTGCGTCGGATCTCTCACCGGTCGTGTCGGATTTCGCGTCACGTCGGACTATGAGAGTGAATAGTGTGTGCACTTGTGTACTATGCCAATCCGCAGTGGAGTGGCGTGATGGGATGCTCTAAAAACCCTCTCTCACATGAGTGAGGTGGCTTGTGCCCAGCAGTGGGACGTTAATAGGCTGCTACTTACTTACTTATTTACTTACTGTCTCATGTAAAGACCCAACAGAAACTTGTACTTACGTAACGAACTCTTTTCCTACAGTGACATAAAAAGTTTTACTTCAAAAATCCATTCGCATAGACCCTAGTTTCTACTGAAAATGTCATATTTAAGGATCGTGCGATGAATTTTACTACACGAATAACATTTTTTTTTTTGGAGAATGTCCATTTACTTTTCCCAATTAAGCATAAAACAGCTAAACCTTCTGTAAAAATACTTTGCTTCAGTAAAAGCAAGGGTTAAAATGCTGAAAGGCCTCATAAACATTACCTCTCCCTAAGGATCTAGGCTTTGATAGCAGGTACTACACTCTCGCTGCACGGGCGCTTTTATATTTTAATTAATAAAGCGTAAAATAAAAATCCAACTTAGTTTTATATAATAAAACGTTTTCAATAATACGGGTGTATGGCACCACAGTAAGGGTGGGGACCCAGATGAAATATCTGGGCCTGTTATTGGACGGTCGCTGGAGTTTCCGGCCGCATTTTGCATGGCTAGCCCCGCGGCTTATCAACACCGCAGCTGCGCTCGGCAGATTGCTGCCTAATCTGGGGGGACCTGGATGGCGTGGCCATTGTGGCGGCGATCCGACCTTATCTGGAACAATGGCTATCCAGAGAGCATGGATCGCTCTCCTATAGATTAGTGCAGGTTCTGAGCGGGCATGGATGCTTCGGCAAGTTCCTGCATCGAACTGGCCGGGAAGAGTCACCCGCTTGCCAATAGTGTGGTGCAGCTCTCGACTCAACGCATCACACTGTGGCAGATTGTGCAGTCTGGGAACCTCAACGTCACCTCCTGGTGGCGCTGATTGGTGGTGATCTCTCGCTGGGGAGCATTATAGGTGCAATGCTCTCAAATGATAGGATGTGAGCCGGAGTATCCTACTTCTGCGAGACCGTAGTCTCGCTTAAGGAAGCCCATGAGTGAGAGCGGGAGAATGCAGCGGATGTTCACCGCCGAAGGAGGCAGGGTACTAGGCGGCGCGTGTTTGCGCGCCTCCTTCCGCCTTCTTGCATCCTCAGTTGGACTCATCTGAGGTACAAGGACGAAAGCGAAAGTGAACACCTGGTGCCTCACTTACGGATGAAGAGGGTTCCGGTGGGTTTTAGTGGGTATTGCGAGGTCTCTTTCCTTGCCGAGTCCCACACTCCTGACCTGTAGGATAAGGTTCGGGCCTTAATGCATTTCCCAGCGAAAAAAAAAGAAAAGAAAACAAAAGGTCATATCGATAGCGATGGTTGGCGTTAATAGCATATATAGATAAAGTTATATATGTCATATAGATAGAGATACTTGGCGTTAGTAGCTTATATAGATAGAATTATATAGGTCATATCGATAGAGATAGTTGGCATTAGTAGATCCTACAAATAGAATCACTCGCATACTTCATGACCCTGTGCAGATGTAGGTAAATTGGTTATTCATCGGATCTAATTCTCAATTTACACCATTCTCGAATCCACTTCATGATACACATAAGAAGACTTCAGTGTCACAATCACATAAGAGCAGGTGTCTGTGGAATGCTGGCGCCATCTGTCGCTAGGCGTGGGTCAGAATCAATAGTGGCAGTCCGACTGGAGTCTCTCGGCAGTTGTAGATTGGCGCTCGACCGGGGCAGTCTGCTGTTGGAACCGTCGCGCTCCTAGCTATTATTGTTAATGTGTTTGTGTAAATTGATATCGGGAACATTAAGTGATTGAGCATTATAATTCAAGTTAATTAATAAAGTGTTTGATTGCACCGGCATTACCCACGAACGCCAACCGTATAAGAAATTAATAACGATGTCGGAGGAGAACCCTGCGTCCCTTTGCTTTATGCTTCTCCGTTCTCTCTTATTCTACGACATATATAAACTAGCTATTGCTTCCTTAATCAAATTCTGAAGTCAATGTTGACAAAGTGCAAGGCAAGTTCATTAACATTTTTTGTTCTCGTACGATCAGGCGAGAGTGGGGTCCGGCATAAAGACTGTTAGAGGTAACTGCGACTTCGCTATCATTAATTCCTGTCCCTTATCATTATTCCATGTCGTGAAATTCAACATGAATATTTTAATAAAGGAACTTCATAACGGCTGCCGTGAATAATGTATGTTTATTTTAGGCTTAGTACATTTTAGAGGGACATTGTTATCGTATGTAGCAAAACATGATTACGTTTAAAATTACTGTTGCTCTAATAACAGTAATGTTTTGAAAGCGTAATTTAAAATTGTGTATTTTCCTATTTAAATTGCTGTGCAATTAATTCTAAATAATAAAGGTGTTTTAAAGGTTGAATTTGAAACTTGTTTCTTTTTGCTCGCTTCTTTATAATGAAAATGTTAGAAACTGTCTTAAAAGCTCGTTTCACGTGTATAACAGAGGGTTTAGGTGTTACACTTACCATTCTACTCCAATATTGATATCCTAGCATTATTCCCAGGATATATACTTCTCCTTAAAATATTGTTTTACCGAAAAGTGCAAAAATAATTATTTAAACAAGTAATTTGCTTTTTTTTCTAAATATTATGTAAATCTTAGAGTTACGTACTTAGGATTCTATCGTGCTACTATAAATATATGTCGGAGTGCTATAGTCTGTGGAACGCTGGCGCCATCTGTCTATCGGCGTGGGGCAGAGTCAATAGTGACAATTCGGCGCGCGTCTCTCCAGCTCTCGAGTGACGGTCTTCCATAGCGGTCGACTGTTGAAACTGTCACGTTCCTGGCTATTGTTATTAATGAGTTTGTGTAAATTGATGTCGGGAACATTATAATTTGAGTTTATTAATAAAGTGTTTGATTGCACCAACATTACCCACCAATGCCCACAGTATGGAAATTGAATTATGGATACCATTAATGACAAAATTGCCCTTTCTCTCGCTCGTCCGGCCGCATGTGGCTGTCGGGTGAGAGATTTATATAAAAGGGCAGTCCCATGGCTCCATCGGGCACAAGAAGACTAAATTGTCACTGCGCCATAAGGTGACACTCTACAAAACTTGAATCCGCCCCATATTTTCTTATGCGAGCGTAGTGTTTGTTCACGTTCCTGCACGCCGGCTGGTTCGACGCCACGCTGCAGAAAAAATTCATGCGCATAGCCACAGGCGCCCGCTGGTTCATGCGCATAGGCACAGGCGCCCGCTGGTTCATGCGCAACGTCGATCTCCACAGAGATCTCGACCTCGCAACGGTCAACAACTATTTTAAAACGCTCTCCGTAGACTACTTCAAGAGAGCCGTTAGTCACCCCAACCCTCTCATTAGAAATGCCACCTCTTATGGGATTAGGCTAAACATCCCGCCTAGGAAGAGGCGACCCAAACACGTCCTTGACGACCCAGACGGCCAGATTACTATTGACAACGCCCCGTACACTAACACACACACACAGCGTCTTCGCCAGCGAAGATGAGGTCCCCGCTATCTGACGCACCCCGGCCGCAGCCCCCAGTCGCGGGCGTCAAGACTAAGCACCTGTCCGATTATCCTTTTCAGCAGCAGCAAACGTTGCTCTAAGCCTAGGTCCGAGCCTCGCAGGAGGCGCCCTTAGAGCAACGTTTCCCCCACGACGCACCAGGGCTCTTCTACGGGCCCACCCCTCGGCAGAGCTTCTGCGCTCGCCACCCCTCTCGGTTACGGTGTCAAAGCCAGTAGGGCTAACAACAACAACACACTTCGAAAAAAAAACTCCATTGTGACCATCGAACCAAACCCCGAAGGCCGAAGCATGAATACGGATTTCCGAACCCTGAAGACCCACGCATCGACTGAAAATTGAACACCTGAACCCGCAAGATCGAAGCGCCTGAACCACATACAGTCCATTGAACCCGGAGGGATTCGTCTGAACTTAAATCCGTCCCCAAAAAATATTATATTAACTCTGACACTACCTCTTGTTCTCTCTTAGTCGATGAAAGTCGACTTTACTCGAAGGAGCGTTATTTAAACGAGGGTGATAGCTAAATCTCATTCAATACCCATAAAATACTACCTGTATTTTGTCTAAAAAAAGTTTTCAGTTAAAAAACCTTGTAGTTAATCTAAACCATAAAACCGCAGAAACCATAAAAGTGCTATTATTAAATACAAATTACAAAAATGTCAAAAGCACTTAACCCGTAAAGGCTTTGTAGGAACGTCGGTACTAGCTGTTACTTGAATTCTTCGCTCGAAATTAGATGTAATGTTAGGAAAATGGTTTTTCTAGAAAGACCGATGGGGAACGCGAAGTTAATGGTTGGATTCAAGTTATAAATGTGGAGCGATTTATCGATGTGGCGTCAGCCCTTTGCAGCTTCAGTTGCGAGTGTGCATTTACATTTTTTACGACGCTAGTTTATGTTTAAAACTCTACACATGAATTAAATTGATTACCGATTCCAAACTGGCTAAAGAGTAAATGGATGTTGCTTTATCTCACTAAGTAACTAATAAGGTATGTAAACAAAACTGTAGAAAAAAACACACATATATCGCTGTTTTAGAAAAATTATGATATAATTTGAATGTTAATTTACAGGACATTTAAAAACTAAAGCAAACGTTAAATGAAGAACACTATCGCAGATTTTTTACGATTGTTAGACTATAGATAGTTGAGTGAAACACAGATAGCTCTAAAATGTTAGGAGTTATTGAGTAATATAGTTTTTGTGACAGCTAACTTATGCGCTAAAGCAGCAGTCCAAGATGGAACGCTTGATCACTTTCAAAACTTTTCACATAGTATAAGTTCACTTTCCAAGTCTTACATTGGTTAAAGGCAAATATTATGCCACCATCCGGCCATGTGTTCCAAGGTGACTCTATTTTTTCTTTCTAGATATGCAAATCGCTCTGTAACATCTACTATTTCACGAATGCGTCTTGGTCACTTGTGTTCCCCTGTACACCTTTTTTTTATCGCTGGGAAATGCTTTGACGCACACCGCCCAATCGGAATATGTAAAACAAGCACTCCGACTAGTCGGTAGTGTGGGACTCACTGTCTAGTAGAGTACCCACTAAAACCCAGCGGGCCTTCGTCATCCTAAAGTTGGACACCAGCGGCTCGCTTGCGCAATCCAATAAGGTGTCCCGGATGAAGCCGAATCGAGTTTCAAGTCAGTGGGAGTAGGCGCGCATAGCCGCGCCTTCAACCCCCAAGCCTTCTGCGATGGATTTCAGTTCCCCTGTACACCTAGCAAAACTTCGGATCAGGGAAGACCCAATTTGTGAATGCGGCCTGGACGAAGGCACTGTTTTCCATATTATGTTCAACTGTCCCAAAATTTCCTATCCCAAATATGACATTCTTTGTTAATTTATTCAATGTCTTTTAAAAAGTGTTTATCATGTGTTGTATTGTGTCGTCTCCAACCCTTAATTTTTTTTAGTGGTGGTGGTAAATGACTAAGATGTCAATCATCTGTAGATTATCAATTTTGGTTTACAATCACAGAAACCGTACAATCTTCAACGTGCCTTCTCCAATTAACCTGACACTGGCGAAATTGTGTGTGCCTTGTCACACCTGAAAGCCAATTAATAAAAGAAGAAGAGTAATATAGTGGCAACACATAAAAGTACCAAAAACGTTGTGCAATAAATAAATAAAATAAAAATAAAATTGATTTATTTCAGGTTAAGACCCATAGAATTTACATAACCAAAATAAATGAGTGAACGAAATAAAATGTACAGATAAACACAAGAGATTTAACAATTAACCAAAATCATATTACATTTAGTTTTAAATTATGAGACACAAATAAAATAAAAAGTTAATGAAAAAGTCATAAATGACAAAATTAATGCAAAAATAAAAATTAAATTAAAAATTATTTTAAAAATTATTAAATTTCAAATAGAAAGTCGCTATTTTATATTCCTCGTCTGGTGCATACTCAACCAGGCACGAAAGAACACATTATCGGGGGATGCCTGAGCAACGGTTTTAATGAGACTGTTCTCGCAATTGCAAACCGTCTCCCAAAAGCCAGCGATTTTTTTGCGTATGATCGCATAGAAGTCGGAGACGCCTTCGCCGGCAAACATAGCTGAAGCACTGCAAAATCTTGGCATTCGTAGTAGGATGCGAAGGGCGTTGTTGTATTGTACTCTGAGGGTGTTAAAGGCCTTTTTGGAATACTGTAGCCATAACTGTGAAGTATAGAAGCTGGTGCAGTAGGCTTTGAACAAAGTAACCTTAACCCCATCAGAGCACCTTGCAAAACGGCGAGCAAGCATATTACACCGTGTAGCCAATGAGCGTCGTTCCCGCTCCATATCCAAATCGTCACTCAGACATCCCGTCAAGATTACGAAATGTTATAAAAATCATTAACGAATGGAACAATTTCGTTAAGAGAGTCTTTCAAGCTTTATTTCGTGAAGTAGTTGTTTTAAGAGAAGTAGTGCTAAATTGTATCAATTCAATTAGTGAAGTAATTATTAGTGTAGTGCAAGTTGTGTACATTGAAATAGTGAAAGGTATAAAAGTTGCTAGTTAATGTGAGTTGGTGCTTCTTTAATACTATACAAAAATGCTTATCCGAGTTAGTAGAATAGTGTTGTGAATAAAAGAAGGTATAGGCAAATTCAAAAGTATCTTTTATCGTCACGTATCAAATTTCCACTCTCGTTTGTGGCATTCAAGATCATATCGCAGTTTTTATTAACTGTTCGAATCTCCAGAACATTGAGAAGTAATCATTTGGTCCTTCCAGCCGGACTGCCTCTAAGATAAGCAGATTTTGTACAAAACTAAACTTACACCTGTCTTAAGCTATAGCTCTCAAGAAATAACACATAAATCGCTAATTTGAATAGTGATATAGCTACATTTAAGTAAAATAAAATTTCGATATTTTGGAATGTGTAATTATTTATCCAAAGCAGAGATATAACACGGAATTAGTTAAGGCTATAGGTTGTATAACATCAAACAAAAGGAACAGTGCGTCATTGAAAAATGTTCGTTTTGAGAGCTTTCGTTGCGTGTGCTACATTAACGGTTAATGTTGCACGAAAATCATCTATGACAGAATATTTCCTTTTACAGCACTTTTGAATCGTCAAATATTGTTTTTTCTTTATATTATTTAAATAAATGACTGATGATAACATTAAAGAACGACTTACAATCTAAAGTTACTAGGGTTCCTTGGCGCCCTGATCTGCGAAGAGCCCACAACAAACTCAGTCGGGTGTACGTTTTTTGGCATTATCATTACAATATATATGTAGGAGTGCAAGAGTCTGTGGATCGCTGGTCCGTGTGTAATAGTCTGTGGAACGCTGGCGCCATCTGTGTATCTGTGTGGGAGCAGAGTCAATAAGCGGCAGTCCGGAGCGTCTCTCGGCAGTTCTCGAGTGGCGGTCGACCGGATCAGTCGACTATTGAGCGTTCCTAGCTATTATTGTTAATAAGTTTATGTAACTTGATATCGGTAACGTTAAGTGATTAAACATTATAATTGGAGTTAATTAACAAAGTGTTTGATTGCACCAACATTACCCACGAACGCCTACAGAATAAAAAAATAAATAATGGATCTAATTAATAACTATGTCGGCGGAGAACCCTACGCCCCCTGTGCTTTATGCTTCTCCGTTCTCTCTTATTCTCCGACATATATTTTAAATTTATCCTATATCTATATAAATATAGAGGAATTCATTCACTCCCACGCTTTTTTGTCTCCTAAGTATTCTTTCAAATTAAAGAATGTTTTCTTAATTCGTTTTCTTTTAATAAAAGATCTAGATAAGAGACATCTTTGTAACTTCTTCTGGGAGTTTGTTGTAGCAACGTATACAATTTTTTTTATAAAATAGTTTCGGTGTAAAAGGTTATCTTTAAAATTGAGTCACTATAACATTTTTTATTTTATTAAATTTTGCTCTCTCCTTATATCTTCCTCTTTCGAGGGAGAAAGCAAGAGATTTTGAAATTATTCTACTGTCAAATTACATAAGCTTTAATTTAAGTACACGGAGACGAAGTTGCACGGTTCAGCTAGTATAACAGTAAGTCATAGAGCACAGTTGCACACAGAACGTAAAAATAATATAGCAAGTTGGCAAGCACGAAGGTGTACCAATAAAATAAATAGCATTTCATTTTCAGGATTGAAAATCAAACAAGTCTTTGTATTACAGCGCTCAATGTATGAACTTGTTTTCTATTTTCACTGATAAAATTGTGTTTTCATTTCATTTTGAATCAATTTTCTATTTAGATGACTGTGACCAGTAATGGAATACTAATAAGCTATATAACCTACTTATATAACTTATATAAAAATCGTGAAAGAAGCTGTAAGAAAGAAAAAAGAAGAATACAGTGATATGTATGATAGGAGACTTTCTGATGATTTTCAGTCAAACAAAAAGTTTTTCTGGAAATCAATACAATTTGCCCGAGGGAGATCTACTTCCTCGGAGCTTTGTAAAATCAGAAGTTTAGATGGAAGTTTAATAAAAGGAGAAGAATGGATATTGAAGAGATGGAAGGATCATTTTGAAAGTTTGTTTGAAAGAAATGAAGCAGAGGTAAATATGGCCTCTGCGGATAGCAATGAATGTAAGACAAGTGATAGCGAGATTAGTATGGATGACATCATGAAAGCGATAAAAGGTATGAAATCAGGTAAGGCTGCTGGGTATGACAGAGTGTCAGTCGAGATGCTGAAGGCTGGCCGCGGGATTGTGGTAGCTCAGCTGTACTGCCTTTTCAATATATGCTGGGAGAAAGGTCAAGTCCCAAGAGATTGGAGCAAGGCCGTAATTGTCCCTCTATATAAAGGAAAAGGGTCACAGCAGGAGTGCAAAAATTACCGCGGTATCAGCCTTCTTAGTGTCGTCGGCAAATTGTATGCAAAGATATTAATTGAAAGGGTGATTAATGAAACTGATGGGAAAATATGGGACGTGCAAGCGGGATTTAGAAGAGGAATGGGATGTACGGATCAGGTCTTTTCTTTACGGTGCATAACTGAAAAATGTTTGGCTAAACACCAAAAAGTTTATTGCGCGTTCGTAGATTTAGAAAAGGCCTATGATCGAGTGGTGAGGAATGAGCTGTGGTCAACGTTATCTACGTATGGGGTGAGCGGTTGTCTGATCCAAGCATTGAAGTCTCTCTATGAGGGTTCTAGTGCCTGTGTCAGAATAAACGGAGCGTACACGGAGTGGTTTCCTGTCGAAAGAGGTGTTCGACAGGGATGTGTTGCGTCACCATGGCTGTTCAACCTTTTCATGGATAAATGTTTGACAGATTTAAAAGAAAGTATGTATGGGTTAAGAATGAATGAATTACTCATCAAATGTTTACTCTACGCTGATGATCAAGTAATACTTGCGTCATCCGCTAACGAGCTTCAGGAGATGCTAAATATTATGAATGAAGCTTTGAAAGGGAAAGGAATGAAAGTGAATGTAAACAAAACGAAAGTTATGCTTTTTGAACGAGATGAATCTATGATGAATGGCAATATTTTGATAGATGGGGAACAAGTGGAAGAGGTGAAAGAATTTGTATACTTGGGATCTAAATTTACAAAAGATGGAACATGTGAAAGTGATATCGAAAGGAGAGTGAATGCAGGGAATATGGTAAATGGTGCTCTGCATGCTTTTATGAATAGCCAGATGGTGTCTCAAAGGGCTAGACTGGCAGTGCATGCTGGAGTGTTGGTGCCAACACTTATGTATGGTAGTGAAAGTTGGGTATGGCAGAAGAATCACAAAAGTAAAATAAATGCGGTAGAGATGAGAGCGTTGAGAAGCATGAGTGGATTAAAACTGAGTGACAGAGTAAGAAATAGTGTGATAAGAGAACGTTGTGGTATAAAAGAAGACGTAGTGACTAAAATTGAGAAAGGTATGCTTAGATGGTTTGGGCATGTAGAGAGAATGAATGAAAGGAGACTGACAAAAAGGATTTATGAGTCAAGAGTGAATGCGAAAGTTGGAAGGGGAAGACCGAGGCGAACGTTCCTGGACCAAATCCAGGACATTTTAAATAACGGCCAGGTCAAGAGTACTCTAAACCGACGAACTTGTATGAAAGGTTTAATGAGATTGAAAGAAGCGAAGGAGATATTCAAGGATCGTGGCAAGTGGAAGGATGTTGTCTCTGCCTACCCCTATGGGAATGAGGCGTGATGCTATGTATGTATGTATGTAATAAGCTATATAATTTGATATATTTCATGGGAATTTTAAAATTGCTAAAATTCAAGTTATTTGTGACTTACAACTTTATAAAAGCATTAAAATATTCATTAATTTATTTCATTCTCTTCACTTTAATTTTTTTTTGTTTTATTTATGTTATATAATGCACATGTATCAACGTTTTTAACTTTCACTTTCTACTTACACCATAAAGGTTAACTGGTCGAGCTTTATAGCTTTAAGCTCGTCGTATTCATTATTTGCAAAGAAGATTATAAATAAATGTATGAAATATGACAACCACTGTATGTTAAATAACCAAAGTATATTTAATTTTAATTTCAACGTAAGAGAAATAGACCTCAAATTTGATGCAATAGATCCCGATCACGTGGAAATATGGAGAACTCCGTTCTTAGCAAGTATCTATGTTGCGACAGCATTAGTTTTGCAGTATTTAAACTTAATCCGTCGAATAGTTTTGTAAATGCCCCGAAAACTATAATTATTTTTCTGGAACCTTTTCGCAAAAATGGTTTCCACACGTTTCCACAAACACACACACATACAAATACACATCTCACGTGATCATTCATCTGCCAGGGCTCGTCGCCGTCGAGAAGATCGGCGCCGGGAGACCAGGTAGGTGTACAATTTACTCATATTTGTTGGACACCTAGGTGAATTCTCCCCTTTCTCCTCCCACCGTCTCCGGGACCGATTCGACCTGGACCTTTACGGGCCGGGTCGAGTCCTTCGATAGAGTCACGGCCAGCGTGAAAAATGGTTATTTTGGTAATTCAACAATTTTGTCCAGCCAATTATCTTTAAACAATCTAAAGTCTGCTTGGAAAAAGTGGCTACGAAGCGATAACACCGCCTTATTGTGCTTTTCAGTCATTTAATTTAAGTGTCCTTTTCTGTGTTTATTTCTTATGGTGTAAAAAAAAATTTTGTTCACTTTTTTTCAGAAAGAAAAATTAACACGGATAAGACGAAAATTATGTCTAATATCCATGTACCGCCACACCCAGTCATCGTTGAGAATTCAGCTCTCGAAATTGTGGACGAATACACATACCTGGGACACATAGTCCAGCTAGGTAAGTCCAATTTCGAGAAGGAGATCAAGCGACCACGTTTCAAGGTTCTGACTATGGGTGTCATGCGAAAGCTCAGAGTCACTCAGCGTACGATGGAGAGGGCTATGCTCGGAGTTTTTCTACGTGATCGAATCAGACATGAATAGATCCGTTGTAGAAACAAAGTCACCGACATAGTTCTACGAATTGCAAACCTGAAGTGGCAATGGGCGGGGCACATAGTCCGAAAGACCGATGGACGTTGGGGGCCGAAGGTGCTGGAGTGGCAACCCCCCATAAGGTGGACCGATGATATAAAGATGGTCGCCGGTAGCCGCTGGAGCCAGGTGGCGCAAGATCGGGCCTTGTGGACGTCATTACGTGAGACCTATGTCCAGTAGTGGACGTCCATCGGTTGAAGCGACAACAACGACGACAAAAAATTTGTTCTCTTTCTCTCTCCAGCTGTTTATAATTGAGTAACTAATCCGGCTCTGTTTCAAATATTCTTATTTCTCCTCTCTCATTCTGATCCATTCATTCTAATCACTAGACGAATGAGGCAGTTAATGTAACATGTTTAATAATAATCCATGTTACAAGTAAGTATAATATTACGGATATACAACAACAAAAGTAATAAAGGTATAATATTACCTTGTTTGATGGCACACGTTGATTGACGTCGGTTCGTTTTCCATTATCCCAATATTAATCTCTATGGAGGTCAGCTAATTAAGCGGGGAAACATAATTAGAGCCCGCAAATATGAACACGAGGACTTTGTACTTAACTCGAAAGGTTTTATTATTTGATTTTCTCGTACGCTTGAGGCTTTAGTGGCTATTAATTTCCATTTGTTTGGGAATATCGTGGAATCTCTGAATTAGATTTTAAATGTGACCCTTTTGAAGTGAAACTTCTTTAATGAAACACGTGATTAGCGTTACGAAGATGTGCAGCGTTCTTATGCTAAAAAAACTTGAAGTTTAGTTCTTCTTCTTCTACTTAATTGACTTTTAGGTGTAACAAGGCACACACAATTTTGCCAGCGTCACGTTAATTGGAGAAGGCACGTAGGAGATTGTACGGTTTCAATGATTATAAACCAAAATTTTGATAACCTACAAATAGTTGAAAACTTAGTCATTTACCACCACCAAAGTTTAGTTTTAAACAAGATGTGACATTTTATATATGCCACTCGTCATTTAATATGCTAATTTTCATAAAATATAAAATAAAAATATTTCATAAATTCACTTTTCCAAATTTCAAATTCAAATACAAAATTTAATTAACAATTTCTAATGTTGACAAAAACACCTGGAATTTTTATTTAAAATTCATTTGAGATTCATTTTCGACATTTTAAAATATTTTAATGACAATTCATTAAATTCCTACCATACCCACATTTTTAAATAAATTTTTATTCAAATTTTTTGTTTATCTATCGCATGTCATTTTACAGACTGCCACGGAGTGGGGGTAAAGTTAAAAACTGCCAAGTCCAATATGGAAGCTTCCAAAGCTCGTATCAAATTTTCACTTGCACCGTAATTTCATAAACTACACAATGCATTTTTAAAGTGAAATTCTCTTCACTAAATAAAAGACTTGCTGACTTCTTACGTCAATGCTTTTTCGCTGATTCACGAAATAATTTGGTGTTTTTTTTTGTTCAGTGTCATTAGCTGTTAGCCCTACTGGCTTTTACAGTGTAACTGGAAAGAAAGACGGGCTTCAAGGGTGTTTTTCCACCAGAGATGTGCTATGCTACATTGCTGTAGATGCTTTTGATATCCAACAATCGTATTCGTTGATGAATAACTTAGCATTGTTGGAAACGGATTCAACTAAGCTTTTTTTATGAAAGGCTAAGAGCTATGGATGTCTGCTATGGGCCATCGCGAATGGTGTAGTTATGTGCAAAGCACAGTACTCACAGTAAACACATACAACATAGCTTATTATTGGTGGAAACAGTCACATAGTTTCATATATAGCATAGCATACAGCATAGCTGAAAAGCACATCTCTGTTGGAAAGGCACTCTTAGGAAGGCCGCCTCTTTTCAAGTGCAAAATGCTGCTTCATGGGCGTTTCCTGCGTGACCGAGCCTCGGCTTAGAACAACATTATTATGTATCATCATATCGGGCATTGGTCCACATCCGTTTCAGAAATCGGGGACCTCGACTCCGCCCGTGCTGTCGGTGTGTAGCGTTAGTGTTAGTGTCGTATCCTACCTGCTAAAGTAGATTATCGATTGTTATCGAGTCATCGGACTTATTTGGGATATATTTGGGTCTTCTCCTCCTATGCGGAACGTTGAGAAGTACCCTAGATTAAACCCTAGAAGAGGACAATTATCCACTAATATTTAATGGCTCTCTCGAAATAATTATCGGAGAGCGTTTCGAAATGTCTTTTTATCGGGAGTTCTATTTATTATTTGGTGTCTAAATAACTTAGACACATACAGCAAATGTGGCTGACAAACGTTGACGTTTTAGCAAGTAAGCGTTTTAAGAGCGTGTCTTTATTATTCAATATAATACTATTATTTACATTATATTTTGTCTATTGTCTTACTGTCCTCTTTTTCTATTTTTATAGAAATAAAATTGAATATAAATTTTATAGTTATTATCTTTTACAAATGTAATATTATCAATTACTATTTTTTTTCAAAAGCTATTTATCGATTGGGTAACTGTTTTGTTTGGTAGAAGTCCCAAACAATTACAGTTTATATGTGTTTGTCGATATTGAAAGTAATGTTAAAGCTTTTACAGAAAATTTCTATATAAGTTTATGAAATAGTAAATTTTTTAACACACCGTAATCGGATCAGCGTTTAACGTTTTATGCGTCAATAACAATTTTGTGACTCACGTTATAAAGTCCAATTTCATATCCAATACACTTAGTGAATTGCTGGAATGGCTATAAAATCAACATGAGCGTGTCGACGAACTAAGTTATCCCGTGGGACGCAACTTCTAGGGATAAAAAGTTCCCTATTTGTAAGTTCTGCTTTGGGTCGCTGTGTGCATCTCAAATTGCATTCAGTTCCGTATAACCGCCAGAGCGTGATTTTATTACGAACTAAAAAGTACATACTGATTGAACCAACGTAGCTTTTAAACGTCTTTGGAAAGTTAAGTGACATTAAAGTCCACTAAAGATACTCGCAGATATCTGTCAAATAAGCAATATTCCATGAGAGAGGGAGAAAACGCTTTATTTCACACAAGATAAAAAGGCCTAATGGATAAAAAGGCCTACAATTTTCCAGCTGCGTTTTAATTGGACCCCGTAAATTGCCCGCGTCTTTTAATGGAAATAACCGTCGTCTGTCCCGCCCCACACAAAGGATTTTGCATCCATTGCCCCGCAGGTCGTATGATGCTAAAGTGGCTCTTGGAACTTAAATGTTCATGAAAGACAACCTAATATTGTAATTTTTATATTTGCTAAGAGTTAAACTATTTAATTTTACCTTTTATTTTATTAAATTGAGACTCTCTTGTAGCGTCATGTTGTGTTAAACGTTGTGTTAGTGAAATAAGTCCATCTTGTATCCTTAGGCTCATATCTTAAAAATGAAAACTTACCTCAATGGTTTTTATATTATTCACATAACTTATGTAATAAAAAACACAAATAGTCACTGATAAATATTCACAATATATAAAAAACTTAATAACCTTCGACACACGCACCGTTAGTAACGGTCTCTTTGTAATTGTTTAATTTTCTGTTTTTTTTATTGACTGGTTTTATCTCTATGCATATTTTGTTACGACAGTTAGCAAGAAACGAAATAGATAATGCACATTATGACTTAAAAGGAAAGAGATGCATATATTTCTGATTGCCCAAGTTGAGATATAACTATCGTATCATGTCAACAAGCAGTTGAGATGATATAAGCCTGTAAAGAGATTCCTATAAAGAAATGTCATGTAGTAAGTAAAGTAAGTAAGTAGCAGCCCATTAACGTCCCACAGCTGGGCACAGGCCTCCTCACTCCGAGGAGCGAGGGTTTTTAGAGCATAGACCCACCACGCTGCTCCACTGCGGATTGGTAAGCATAGTTCACAAGTGCACTCTATATATTTCTTCACTTTCATAGTCCGATGTGACGGGAACCCGACACGACCGGAGAGAGATCAGGCTCAGGACCAATGCCTTAACGTGCTCTCCGAGGCACGGGGGTAGATCACACCGCCAACTTGTTATCACTTATCATGTATTAATCATAGATAAATAAATAAAGGTAATCGTATTGCTGCAAGCTAATCTCTCTCATGTGACCTTTATGTAATGAGAAGCTGAATAATATAAATAATTGGGCGGAACAGGGACAAAAACTTAAATATGACAAAATTAAATATATTGAGTTAATTAAGTCTCGATACACCCTTGACTTATAGTCTAAATAAATTTCTAAATGTTCATATGGCGGCATATATACATAACACTTTATATACCTATTCCTTATACAGCCATGAGATAGAATCCATGGTGATCTACTGAGATAGTTAATAAATATATATTTCGTAAATTTTTATAACAAATGGTCAGTGGCATCTGGAGTTCCTCCGCCGAAGAAGGCGGGATTCTAGGCGGCGTATGTTTGCGCACCAGCTCTCGCTTCCGTGAAACCAGATAGAAATGCGCAAGCTGATCCTCTAGTGTCTCACTCATGGATGAAGAGGGTTCCACTGTGTCTTAGTGAGTATTGCGAGTCTCCCCCCTCGCAGAGTCCCACACTCCCGAGCTACGGGTCGGGGTTAGTGTGTAAATGCATTTCCCAGCGAAAAGAAAATCTGGAGTTCCGCAAGGGTCACATTTAGAACCGTTGTTCTTTTTATTATTCATAAATGGCACAGTTCCTGTTATAGAAAATATACGTTTTGATTTAAGTTGAATAATTCTACATTTATATATTTCTTAAAATGTCCACGATGACATATTTAGCTCTTAAGGTTAACGTACATTATCCATTTGATTTCACATAGATAGTTACGTAAAATAAAAGTTGGAAACACACACGGATAAAGTATTAATCCTTACTAAAATAAATAAAAAAGTTGCTTTGGTTGGTTGTTGCGCGCAAAATAATTTAACTCATTGAAAACAACATTGTCTATGCTGTATATAAAGAAATACTTTAATGACTCTTTATATTTATAATATTTGTGTAATGAAAGACATTACATTAACAAATAAATAAACATCTTCGATGCCTCAAGTTGATACGATTCTACTGCAGATAAAACATGTGAAGCCGGGTCGGTTACTTATATAAAAATAATAGTGCACTTTGAATGCACATGAGTCTTTTGAATTGTCGTGTCAATTCTGCGAAAGTTACTAAAGTTGGAGATAAGTTTTATGAAAAAGCATCACAAGAAATTGTTTCTCATCAAAACGTGTTTCGGCTTAACGAAGCTAATCTAGTTAGATCGAAAAACAACACCATAATTCTTTCTGTTTATTATTTTTACAGAAATTGATTTTACCCAAACAAATAACATATTTCTTGTTTTAATTTACTCTTGAGAAAGATTCAGTAAAGGAGATTTTTTTCCGAAATGTGATGAGAATAAGCCACGAAGTCCTGAATTCAAATCAGCAGCAGGGCCTAATAAGTTTCTCTATATAAAAAACTTACATGCTTTACTTTTCTTACTAATCCATCATTTTTTGGTGAAGGAAAACATCGTGAGGAAACCTGCATGTCCCGGGAGTAATTCTGGGGAATGTGTAGTCTGCCAACCCGCAGTGGAGCAGAATAGTGGGTTCATGCTTCAGAAACCTCTCTCCTAACTTATATTTTTTTGTGGGTAATAATCTGAAGTCTGTAATTTATCTGCTGGAGTAACAATGCGAGTACTAAATACTTTTGCTATCAGAGGTAACTTGGGTAAGATTCTGGATAGTGCAGAAGTAGGAAAGACTTCGGTCGAGGCTGGTTAGGTCTTTAGCTGTGGAGAAAATAATTTGCTTTTGCAGTATAGAAATGAGAAAAGGCGATTTATCTCATACCAGGTCAGAGCGCTTTCCTTTAAGTCTTAGTCAGATGAGACCACAGACAAATTGTGAGGAAGAAACCCCAAAAATAATTCAATGAAATCAGTCAATCAGTGATTAAGAAGATTTCTGTGACACACGTCCAAGAATCCGTGAACATATGGATAAATTATTTATCGTATTGTCAATCTAAACCATTATCTAATCCATCTGAAGACAAATAAGTTGCAACAAAATTGGTACAACATTTAGGAAGAGTTCAGTGACATATACACGCACATAGGAATTAAAATATAAATGAATATATAAAGCAAAATTGATGCCAGATAGCATAATTGTCAACCAAACAGAATCCAAGCAAAATCATTGTCTTACGATGAAATAACAGTTATATAAGATAAAGACCCTTTGTTTCGTGAAATAAAAAAAAATACCGCACTCTTTTCTTGATTTTCCCTTTGTGTTTCAATTCATATTAAATTTAGGATCCGGTTATAATTTTCAAGTAGGAAGGAGTAGTTCAGAATTTGCTGGAAGGCTATTAATTTTGTAGGCTCTATTCACTTCCTAGGCAATCATATACCTATGCATAACTTACGTCTCAAGTACATTACGGACTCTATAATTGAAGCCTGTCTCGATACTATTTAGTTATGTATACATGACTTAGGCATGTAACACAATGATCTTAAAACTTATAAGAAGGAGAGAATCACTTAAACTTGCACATGAAAGCTAAACATATTGTAACATACAAAACTATGCTTACTGTTGAGTTTCTTGCTGGTTTCTTCTCAGCGAAATCAACTCTCCGAACCGGTGGTAGATTTTTTACCAACAGACAGACTACTGACAGTTAAAAAGTGCTTTTTGAGCCTACTTGAATAAAGAATATTTGTAGAAATCTAAATATAACATTGTAGCGAATCTTAACTCTGGCAGACTCCTATTTATGCCTGCTTTCTCGATCTTTCCAAGGCATTTGACCTGGTAAACTATGATATCCTGTGGCAAAAATGAGAGAAGCTGGGATGCCACAGCATATCATTAACATTTTTAAGTTCTGGTATAGTAATCAGGTCAATGTCGTGAGATGGTCGGGAAGCTACTCGAGTCCGTATAGGTTGGAGTGCGGGGTGAGGCAGGGGGGCTTGACCTCTCCTAAGCTTTTCAACTTATATGTCAACGAACTGATAGAGGTCCTTAGAAGCACCCTTATGGGGTGTCATATTGACGGCGCGTGTCTCAATAACATAAGTTACGCGGATGACATGGTGCTGTTAAGTGCCTCTGTCTGCGGCATAAGGAAACTGTTAGGTATCTGTGAGCAATATGCTTACCGTCATGGCCTATCTTATAATGTAAAGAAGAGTGAATGCATGGTGTTTCAGGCCAAGGGTAAGTCGCTGCCTTCTTCAGTCCCGTCTATGAAACTTTATGGGATTGCTTTGCAAAAGGTGGAAAGTTTTAAATACTTGGGCCACGTACTGACCCCTAACCTGAAAGACGATGCTGACATGGAACGCGAGCGTAGGGCGTTGTCAATGAGAGCAAATATGATCGTCCGCAGGTTTGCTCGGTGTACGGTGCCAGTAAAAATATCACTTTTTAAAGCTTACTGCACCTCATTCTACACGAGTAGCCTGTGGGTCGATTATACTAAAAAACAGTACAGCGCCCTACGCGTGCAATATAATAATGCATTTAGGATGCTGATGGGACTGCCCCGATTCTGCAGTGCTTCAGGTATGTTCGCCGACGCGCGTGTGGATTGCTTCTATGCAACCATGCGTAAGCGGTGTACATCCCTGTTGCGAAGAGTCCGGGCCAGTTCCAACAGCGTCTTGAGTGTGTTTGCTGCCAGGCTCGACTGTCAGTACTTGAACCACTGCTCATTGGTTCATGTGCTGACAAGTCGGACCGGAAATAGATTTAAGTAGCTATAATTGTATTACTAACACCTAGTTTTAAGTTTTGGTTTGTCAATGTATTTACTAACACTACTAATACCGCTATGACCGCTAATACGATTGAAATAAAAGATTTTTATTTTTATTTTTATTTTTTAACATTAATACAGAAAAAATAAAAGTAATTAAAATGCGCCATCAGTAGCAAATGGATGGGTGCCCATTAGGCTGGCAGCGCTACCTCTTTGGACAGCAAAACTTATATGCTGTCCGAAGTACCACCCGGCCTTAGGGTCACAGGAGACATCAACTGAGATGAAATTTCTTTCAAAAAGCTTTTAGCCTCAGGACCCCACGGTCCCAATGTCTCCACGCCAAAAGGCACAAATATGTATTCTAAAGCAAGGCTCTCATATTTGCGCCTCTTGGCGTTTTCAGCTAATGACGCCGCCGCTCCCGCTGATTCAGAGGTAGCGTCAATGTGAGATGGTGCAAGCATATCAACACATGTAGCATCCCACACCAACGACCTCCCTTTTTTCCATGGCATCAACGACATACCATCAGGTCTCTTACTATCATCACTTGTAATTTCATTTGGCTCGAGAATACACAGCACGTTAATGGTGACAAGAGTCCTTCTCATGATGTCGTTGATGCCGGCGTGTCTCAGAAGAAGAATGTTTTGATTTTGAATTGAAACCTTTTACGGCAGCTTTCAATAAATGACTCTCAAAATAAATTAAATAAATTTGTAACACATGAAGTTTTTTAATTTCAGATAAGGAGAGAGTTGAGGAGGAAGAGGTGCGGAGAGGACAGAGAAGGAGACGAGAGGGGAGGAGAGTATAAAATAGGTGTAAAAGATTGAAATGTGGCTTGCGTATTTAAATTGTACTGCTTCGTTACAAGTTTATGAATATTTATAAAAACTGTAGTAACATCAACTTTCATTCAATGTAAATTAACAATGGAAAATTTTAATATCATGTTTGAAAGCTGCTAGCTAATGATATACAATTGAATATTTATTGATGATAGATGAGCGCAAGACTAAGATCTAATTAGATGGTTACTGATAATACACTTTAAGATGAAAGCACTGACCTGGTCAGAGGTGATATACCTCTTATCGTTTCTACACAGCGTCGTACCGGGATAAAACTTTTTTGTTTTTGTCTTTAGTTTGGTTACTGTAGCCAAGGCCGAAGCCACCCACCAATCCACAACCAGACACATTAGAAAGTATAATTTCCCCAATTTGCTTTGCTGGAGATCAAACCCAGTATTTCTACTAGTGAAGCAAGTACAAGCACCAGACAAACCGACAAAAATTGTGTTGTTTTATTTCACTACGATGTAAGTTATACAGCTGATGCGAGCCATGGACGCCACAAAGGCTGCTCTGCTGAGCCACTTTTCCTTTAATCCCAGAAAGAAAATAAGTGATGGAAAAACATCTCCCTTTTGAATAAATTCTTTATCAAGCCATTTCTTACATATTAATGTATTAGAGCTCCGACTTTTGAACTATAAATTTTCTTCTAAATATTTAAGTGTAAAATCAGCTTTCCTTTAAAATAGTCTGAAGGCTGGTGCGGGGCATCTTCGTGTTTAAATTCTTGTAATTTCGACATTATATTTTCAGGGATACTGTTGAAAATCCCTTACATTGGTTTCCATACACTAAGGCGTGCCATATTGCAATGTTATTAAACACGTGATTGTGCATGTTATTCGAAGTAGGTTAACTGTTAAGCACAGGTTCTACGAAGAAAAATGTTCTACGATATGGGCTTTACTTAAAGGCGTGATATTATTAAATGTATCTTTAAAAAGTCTTTATTCTCACAGTGAAAATGTGGTAATGATTAGGGATTTGATAATGAATGCAAAAATAAATCAACTCAAGTCAAAAACAATTTATTCATGATCATTTTAATGCTATCGAATGGTCAAATATATTTTATGTTGGAGAATAAGAGAGAACGGAGAAGCATAAAGCACAGGGGCGTAGGGTTCTCCGCCGACATCGTTATAAAGTGGGCGTTCGTGGGTAATGTTGGTGCATTCAAACACTTTGTTAATTAAGTCGGATTATAATGTTCAATCACTTAATGTTCCCGATATCAATTTACACAAACTCGTTAACAATAATAGCTTGGAACGCGACAGTTTCAATAGTCTACCACTCCGGCCGACCGCCACTGGAGAACTACCGAGAGACGCGCCGAACTGCCACTTATTGACTCTGCCCCCACGCCGATACACAGATGGCGCCAGCGTTCCACAGACTATTACAAACGGACCAGCGATCCACAGACTCTTGCACTCCGACATATATATATCGGAGGGCAGATGTCTGTGGAACGCTGGCGCCATCTATCGGCGTGGACAGAGTCAATAGTGGCAGTCCGGCGGGAGTCTATCGACAGTTCTCGAGTGGCAGTCGGCCGGAGTGGCCGACTATTGAAACTGTCGCGTTCCTAGCTATTATTTTTAATGACTTTGTGTAGATTGATATCAGGAACATTAAGTTATTGAACATTATAATCCGAGTTAATTAACAAAGTGTTTGATTGCACCAACATTACCCACGAACGCCCACTTTATAACGACGTCGGCGGAGAACCCTACGCCCCTGTGCTTTATAAAGATATTATAATACAAAACCCAAAGCAACGTCTGCTTGTCTGTAAGCAAAAATATCAAAACTACTGAACACATTTTCATGCAAGAAATACAAGTGATGCAAAAGAATTACGTATTGAATTCATAAAGGTTCTCTGTAAATTAAAATAAAGCGAAACTTATTAGAAGTATCGGAATAAATATAGTCACTAGGAAACTTTCATTTAAAACGCTGCCTAATCCTATAAAACTGTATATTTTTTATAATAAATGAGACTTTCTGAAGATGTCGTCACATAATAAATACAAATCATTTAATTAAGGAAGTCTAGACGACGTAATAATAATAAGCCATTTATTTCTTGCCGTCTTTTTTAAAAAAAATATTTCACACTGTGAGAGTATTTAGAAAACACATAAATATAAATATGTAGTTAATGTGAGTGCATTTTGCCAGCAAGAACCCCTGATTGGATATAGGCTTCCTCCAAAGACGTCAAGTTTGGACCGGCTGTCCTTCTGAGGTCATCTTGCCACTTGACTAGCGGTCTACCTCTGCTTCTCTTTCCCGTTGGTCCGGTCCATGAGGCTACTCTCGTAGTCCATCTCTGGTGTGTATACCTCGCAACATGGCCAGCCGATTTCCATTTTTATTTTAGTGCATAAGCTAGGGCATCGATCGCTTTTCTGATGATGAACATATTTTCTAGCCTCTATTGACAGGTCCTACTGTTGATTGTGGCTTTAGAGGAGAACTTCCTCGTCTGGCACCCATACGTCAGGCATGGTAAGAGTTTATAACTTTTGTTTTGATGACTGTCGGCATATTGCTTTTGAAAATTTACTTTTGGTTAGTCGACATATCGTAATATAATATGAAGGAAGGAAAACTTGGACTATAAAAAGTGTGAGATTCTACTCCGGCACCCTAGATGTTGCGGCGTTATTTCATGGAGGGGAAAGGACATGCGCATATCTACGAATCATATTACCCTGCCCTCTCAGTCAGAGCAGGGGAGCGGCGACGGCCTTTTGCCTGATGTTCTCCAATGCCTCCCATTTTGTCTCATCTTCAGCGATATAACAGAATCGCAGAAAGACGCAACGATACTGTGAGCCCCTTCGAACTGGCTCACCACATAAACTATACCGGTTCAGTCAAAATGTAGAAAATGGTTATAAGTGAAACGCCTTCTAATATTCAATACTAGAGCCAGAGTGCTTCCTGTGACTGTCGTGTGTGGCGTCTTAGCTGCGAATGGTGACAGCGTGACCATGCAGAATCGAGGTGACTGCGCGGGCGCCGTTATCTATTCAAACCTCTATCCCTGGTAGGGTGGCCCCGCGCAGATCTATGGTCGCTGCCGCCAGATGTTACACACGACTTCACTGGGACCGCACTCTGTACCCTTCTTATCTTTATTGCCAAACTTGTATTTACAAAACTATAACTAAATTAAACATAATCCTCCTATTACAATGTACACTTATTAACAAAGGGATTCTAACACAAAGAGACCAACATACAATGAGAAACTATAGCATAAAATAAGCCTAACCTACGACAATTACTAAGAACCATAAAACTATTTATATTTACAAATATGAATAAATAAGTCCGATAATATTATATAAAAAGTCGCGAACAATACTGCAGTCCATATCGTTATCAATCATTGCGTAAACTATGATCACCAGCGACACCAGGATGGTTCGTGTAAATTATAGTGGTAATGGTAACCGTTTGACTATCCGGGCTTGTTTATTTTTTGACCCAGTATTTTGTCCGCACTTGTTATCGGAAATAACCGTCGCCTGCCCTGCCCCTGCACAGACGTTCTTGTGTAGACCGCCCCGCGGGTTGAGAAACGCTAAAGTCGCTCTTGGGACTTAAATGTTCATAAAAGACTACCAAATGTTATGTTTCTTATGTTTGCTAGTTGCTAAAACTATACAATGTTATCTTTTGTTTATTAAATTAAGATTCTAGTGTAGCGTCATATTGCGCTAAACTTTGAGATAGTGAAAAAAGGCGGTCTTGTATTTATAGGCTCATATCTTAAAAATTTAAACTTACCTCAAGCGTTTTCATTATTATTCACATCACTTATATAATCAAAAACATAAATAGTCACTAAGAAACACTCACAGTTTATAAAAAACCACAAAGTTTAACGACCTTAGACGCGACACACGCAACATTAGTAACGATCACTTTGTAACTGATTTATTTTTTGTTATTTTCAATTGTCTGGTGTTATCTCTACGCATACCTTGTTACGCCAGTTACCGTGAAGCTAAAAAGATAGTACACATTATGACTTAAAAAGAAAACGATGCATATATTTCCTATTGCCCGAGTTGAGACAGTATTATGGTATCATGTCAACCGATAGTTTATTGGATAAAAAAGTGACAACCTCCTGAGTTACCTGTTGGCTCTTTTCAGAACAATAACCCTCGTAACTTAAGATTCTAAGTTGTTCTGTAATATGGTCATCAGTCGAACATTAAAAGGAAAATATTGAAGAAAGACCTATACTTGATGAATCATAAGTGTTGTAAAAGCCTACCTGAATAAAGAATTTAATCTCAGCATTTTAAATTTACTTGTTATCTCTAGTATACCTGTTATAATAGTTTAAAATACTCCCCGTGGCTCGGAGGCCGTAAATATGCAAGTCACGCCAGTGCTATAACCACGTTGTTACAGACTTGTGTTAATACTGTACAGACGACTCCATATATCTTCATATGATATACGATCGCTAGACATAAAATATTTTAATCTATACAAGACTTTAAAAAAAACACACACTTTTCTAATATACTTCTTATAGAGCAGGAAAAAACGTTCGTTAGTACGTTAATTGTATCTCTGATTACATACAAGCCAAAGAAGTTTTACTTCTTCCACTTTCATCACTCTAAAACGCAATTCCAACTTGTTATAAAACAGGTGCAGTTAGATGTTTGAGAACTTTGACCGTATCCTTTGGTTTGTCGCTATATTGAAGTGTATAATAAATTGCACACGAGCGTTGCCCAAAATGCAATAACCCTTTTTCCCTTTGTACAACAAAAAACAGGAAGTCTGAGACCCGCCAGCTGGATCAGAATACCCACTGTAACCCAGTTACAATGGCTTCAATTCAACGAATTCAAAAAAGAGGTAATAGTCGTTCAAAGGACCCCTCATTCGAAGGAGTGGGTACCTGAAGCACCAACTCTTTCTATCTCCATTGCCATCTTCAACAAAATCATAACCTCGACCACCTTTTTTTGTTACTAGGAAATGCTTTTCCGCACCTTGGAAGAAGAAGGAATTTTTCCAACTGGGAGTTGCGACTAGCTGAGTTACCACTAAAACCCAGTGCATTCCTCGACATCCTTGGATAACATCACAAGTGGATAGCACTTCGCGTTCCTCTCAAGTGACCAAAATGGTGCCGACTACTGCTGCCGATTGCCATCCAGCCTCCTTCGAAGGATCGGGACGGCAGACGCATCCTCCCTTAGTTTCTCATTTACCTTCTTCGGGATAACGGTCTCGCAATAGAAGGCAACCGTCTTTCATCCAAACTCACTGCGCCAAGCATTGAACCTATCTTTGACAGTGATAGATTCCCTTTGATGAGCCACAACAGAGGATGTCGCTGAGTACCAGAAACCCTGCACCAAGATTTCTTACAGTGTGTAGCGGGGCGTCATTCCTCCATCTATTTCATTTGGTTAAGGAAAGGAGGCCCTTCACAGTTTTGTCGTTAGCCATTTTTTTTTCTGAAATATCTGGGCTTCGAAAGCTGTTCCGCATGTGGGAAGACTTTGCCTTTTGAAGCAAAGAGACCTTCCCTTTATTTTAAAGCTGAACTTTTTATAAATGTAACTAACTTCGTCATGAAAGTAAGTTTGTTTGTTACTGAATCGTGTATAATAATTTTTGGAACTGGGGTAGATGGAACCCTGAAGGCTGATATAGATATTGTTCAGACTTATAAGAAGAATAGACAGGCGCTGTGTATTTTAAACTAATATGATGACTCTAAGCTGAGCGAAGTCTTGTATAAAAGGAAAAAAGCGTTCATAAATTCTTGAGGTAAAATAGAAATAGCATGTTAAAGAACCTGAAGATATCAGAAAGTTCTAAGGTTGTATATGTTGGTGTAAAGACCTCCTCCTCAAACCTCTTAAAGCTATAGTTAGAAGTTGTTAGTTCATCGTCATATATGTTGAAGATTGTTAAATCGTGGAGTTTGATAATTATTGTCATCTGTCAACTTAAGACATATAAATTACGTTGTTGTAAATGAAACCGTCTAACCGATTCACAGATAATTAGTGTTTGCTGTCTCTATACTAGGGTTTTATTGTAAAATATCGTGACGTCAGCTGGAATGACGTCACTGCCTTTTAAAAAGCACCTGAACGTGATCACCTCATATATAAATTGTCTTGTTTAGAACAGGACGTTATATGAAGCTTACTGTACTTAACTGTAGAACGTCGCTTTATATTCACAGGCAATAAATAACCTAAAACCAAGTAATAGCCCGAAGGGTTTATTCCACATTGTATGTAGGTGAATCTTAAGTATTAATGCTTATAAATCAATGTGATTTAATGATAAATTTCATATTGTTTATTGCTGTATCATGCAGGGATACGATTAAAGTTCGGAGAAAGGGATGAGAATGATTTAGTAGATTTTATCAAAGTAAAGGAGTTAAGTTGAGGATCTAAGCGGTTTGTGCTAGATCTGCTAGTGGTCGAGATATAGAGATATAATTTAATTTTAAAATAATCAAAATCTATGATACATATCTCATTTCGAATAAAAGCACATGAGCCTGGTACACAGCCTATTAATAGCTCTTAATTTTCTTCTAAAACTCTATATTAACTATTTTAAGTCAAATAACGTATTTGTAAATAGTAGACATTAATTCAGTACACATATTTTAATAATTTACGTGAGATTTTTTGTAATAACGTTTAAAGCTAATGAAGTCAGAAATCTAAATCTATAGAACCGATTTAAATTAAGTTTCATACACAGATAGTCTAGGGCTTGAAAATGGATATAAACTACTTTTACTGTAGAAAACGTAGATGCTCACTAAGAAAGAAATTTCCCCATATTCCAACGAGATATAAGCAAAAAACGACTACTTACTGTGAGATCTTCAAAAATGCTTACTAGATTGAAATTGTCCTTATGCGACGCAGGCTCTTACTAACAACGTATTTTCCCATATTCCAACGGGATTTGGTTATAAACGAAACTCACTGAGAAATTTCCTTTCCTTAATTATATCATACATATTCCTGGCATAAACTTGCTCTAATAACGGGATAATGAATCAAGAACCCGAGTAAAGCCGCGGGGAACAGCTAGTTAAAGACAAAACATCCGTTTTTGTAGAACTTTATTTGTAATCAAACAGCGTAAAAAAAATAAAAAATAATTGCGTATTCTTTTTTAGAGTTCTTCGTATTCTTATATTCGAAGTCGATGTCAGCCAAGGTACCAAGCAATATACAAGCAATAGGTGGTAGCTATAAGCTAATCGCTATGTGATTACAGACAGTCATATATTCTACCAAAAATCAAACCCGTATTGTAAGCCGTTGAGGAGTTCCATTGACCATCATATTTGACTAGGACAATCACTTGACCATATCGAAGTTATGGTAGGTGACTCAAATATCTGGATAGCCTATAGAAGATTGTGCTATGTATCGTTAATTTGCTGTTAAGAATTGAAGAGTTCCGTTACCTTGTCATGGATCCCATGATTGAAACCAAACCAAACTAACATCAAATAACCCTTGAAGTATATCCTTTCCAATAAAAGAATCATCGAAATCGGTTGGAGTGATCTTAAGTTATTCGTCCATATGTTGAGCACATGCCTAATGCAAATTTAAGACTTATCCGGTTTTCTCTTGGATGACATCATCAGAACTGGATTTAAATGGAACCCAATAACAAGCACCACCTTTCATATAAAAAAAATCATCAAGATCGATTCACCCAGTCGAAAAAAATACAGATGAATTGATAACCTCCACCTTTTTTTTTGAAGTCGGTTAAAAAGACTAAAGCTTAAATACAAAGTTCAAACAAGTTTTGTGTGTATGTGCATTGGGTGAGTGTGTGTTTGTGTGAGCATAAGTAGTACATATTTGCTAAGAAATGATTTCATGTACTAGCATTAAACTTTTAGTGGCAAAGACAAACACGAACAAATTCCCGAATAAAAGCTAGCAAAAAAATATTTGGAAACAACAAGAAATCGTATAAAACGTAAACAAAGTCACGAAGCCATATTTAGGTCACCCGTTCGATCCATTTTCGAAGCTTTCTCCCAGGGAGTTGATAAAAAAGGGGCATATTTTTTTACTTTCCGAACGGTTTTGACGACGAAAAAGCAATATCGTTTTTTTCTAATCAAGATGGCTTTGACATTAATGTGAATTCGAAATGGAAGTCGCCTGCACTTTTTAATTCAATTTATGTCCGAGGTTAACCATTGGAGACTTTGCTTAAGGCTGTATGATATTGATTTAGAAAGGAGCTTGAAATCTCGTTAGTTTATATGGCTGGAAAATACGTGTGATAGTAAGTGAAACTACAGTCTAAGATAGTTAACCGTGTTCACAATGCATTGTAACGGAAAGGTATGCTTAGATGGTTTGGCCAGATAAAGAGAATGAATGGAGACTGACAAAAAGGATTTACGAGTCAAGAGTGAATGGGAAAGTTGGAAGGGGAAGACTAAAGCGTTCCTGGACCAAATCCAGGACATTTTTAATAAGGGCCAGGTCAAGAGTACTCTAAAATGACGAAGTTGTATGAAAGGTTTAATGATAATGAAAGAAGCGAAGCAGATATGCAAGGATCGTGGTAAGTGGTAAGACACCTCTGCCTATTCCTATGGGAATGAGGCGTGATGCTATATATGTAAAAGAAGCAGCTGTCCATTAACGTTCCACTGCTAGATACAGGCCTCCTTACTCTTAGGAGAGAGAGTTTTCAGGTCGCATACTCATTATTCCACTCCACTGTGGATTGACAGGTACAGTATACTCTATATTATTTCACTCTCATGGTCCAATCGGACAGCAATCCGACACGAACAGAGATTGCGATATCGTCGTCGCTTGAACCATTGGACGTCCACTGCTGGACATTGATTCCCACAAGGCCCGATCTTGCGCCGCCTGGCTCCAGCGGCTACTGGCGACCCTCTTTTTGTCATCGGTCCACCTTGTGGGGGGTTCTCCCTACACTGCGCCGCCGGGTGCGGAGTCGCCACTCCAGCACCTTCGTTCCTTCGGACTATGTGCCCCGCCCATTGCCACTTCATGTTCGCGATTCGCAGGGCTATATCGGTGACTTTGGTTCTGCTCCGGATCTCCTCATTTCTGATTTGATCACGTAGAGAAACTCCAAGCATAGTATTCTCCATCGCACGCTGAGCGACTCTGAGCTTTTTTATGAGGCCCATAGTTAGCGATCAGGTTTCGGAGCCATAGGTCATCACTGGCAACACGCACTGTTCGATGAGCGTTGTCTTCAGGCACTGAAGGGTATCGGAAGAAAATATCTTCCGTAGTTTCCCAAACGCTGCCCAACCGATTTGGATTCGGCGGTTGACTTCCTTCTCGAAATTCGACCTACCTAGCTAGACTATGTGTCCCAGGAATGTATATTCGTCTACAATTTCGAGTGCTGAGTTCTCAGCGATGAATGGGTGGAACGGAACATGGATATTGGAAATAACTTTATTGTTTTCTTTTACATAAATACGTAATTTTTAAAACTTACTGTACCTTAGGTTTTTTTTTAATTCTAATTAAAATCCATACTATTTGTTTAATAAAAGGGCTATCATATCTTTAAAAGACAGCAGCGATGCAGCAAAAGACAATTGTTTAATTTTTTCAGTTATTGTACTATCATTGTTCGTTGACCATTGTAAAAACTTTCAAATTAAGCAGACGTTTTAAAATGCTGTAAAATCGATTCTAAAGTCTCTACGTACATACAAGTGATGTTAACACAAGCGTTTTAAAAATCACGGATTGCGTTTTTCATATAGTTTGTATTACGTCAATATAATCGTGCAAAAATTGGACAATAAAATTCGCGACAGACAAACTTCGTCCCTTTGCCGGTATAATTTTGTTTCTGAACAAACTTTCATATTGAATTTCCGAGCGCCGTGTTGGCTTCCATTGTGCTGGTAACATTGATTTGTTGTCTACAATTTAATTATAATTTTAGCTTAATAAGTCTGTTGATTTTGAGATTATTTAAGTATATCAACAAATAATTATTACCTTAACAATACAAAACATACAACAGCGTTAATTGAGCTCAAGACTGGTTGCTTTACTGAAGTTTGTTTTGTTTTTCTTGCCCTTATCCCACTAGGTGGGGTCGGCACAGCATGTTTCCTTTCGCCACTTCACTCTATCCGCTGTCATTTCTACATTCACACCCTTTATACACATATCCTCTTTCACACAATTCATCCACACTTATTTTGGTCGCCCTCTCCCGGCCCTGCCGCTTACCATCATATTTAGGACCCGCTTGCATACATGGCTTTCCTCCCTTCTCATTACATGTCCATACCAGGCTAACCTTCCACTCCTTTACTTCTCGATCACTGGTGCTACTTCCACACTTCCTCTAATATACTCATTCTTAATCTTATCCAATTTTGTCACTCCACACATCCATCTCAACATTCGCATCTCCGCTGCATGCAATTTCCTTTCATTCTTCCCTTTGGTGGCCCAGCACTCTGATGTTGCTTTACTGAAGAAATATCTTATTTATTGTTAAACTGACAGACATACTTTGTTCTGTCTTAGCTAAGACTATCGAATTAGAATTGAAATAAATATTTTTTAGATAATCGAGCTTGTCGAGTCCGCAAAATTTCAAGAGTTGATTTACCGGCTTTTTTGGCTTTTTCTTACTGTACCCAAAATTTAGTATAGGTTATCGTTGGCAATGATTTATATAATAAAATTTATTTAGAAGGCGCTTAAAATGCTTAGCTTTTAGAGTGTCCAAGTCAAAATTTACCAATTATTCCATCTCCTCAAAAATCATGGGACGAAACCCTGTGCAAAAATGTATCTTTTAATTTATTACAAACATCTAAAGATCTAACAGAGAGGGCTCGCTTCCTTGCTGTTTCTGAATGTGAGTTAGGTATCTGGCTACATGTGCTTCCATCTACTTTTGTAGGTACCTTGTTAGGCAAGACGACGTTATCTTTTCTGTGTTTGTATAGTCTTCGTAGCGCTGGTCGTCTCCCGAGACACGCTGCTATCAACGTCACCATCAGAAGGACTTTTGTCACCACTAACGCGCCGGTAAATGTCGAGCCGAATGGAATTGCGTGTGATCATGGTAAGAGACATGATGGTATCGTAGATGCCTTGAAAAAAGGAAGGTCGTTGGTATGGGATGCTACATGTGTTGATACACTCGCACCATCTCATATTGAAGCTACTTCCAAATCAACAGGAACGGCGGCGTCATTAGCTGAAAACGCCAAGAGGCGCAAATACAAGAGCCTTGTCTTAGAATACATATTAGTGCCTTTTGGCGTGGAGACATTGAAACCGTGGGGTCCTGAGGCTAAAAGTGACACGAAGGCCGGGTGGTACTTCGGCCAGCGTAAAAGTATCGTTGTCCAAAAAGATAACGCTGCCAGCCTTATGAGCACCCATCCATTTGCTTCTGATGGCGCATTTTAGTTACTATTATTTTTATTTATGGTTGTTTTAATTTCATATATAATAGTATCGTGGTTAATTGTAAATAATAAAATAATTATTTAAAAACATCTATCGTGCGTTTCTGGTTACTATATGAATAGTTGTTTTTGGTATTTCGACATCCCTTCCGGTTTCCCTTACGATTTCTATATCGACATTTATATAGCTATATGTTAATTAATTATTTGCATTGCGGAGATTAATATTTACTTTAATTTAAACTTTTTAAGATTTTGTGAGAAAATTTAGTTTGACGTTTTCCTTCCCCTGACTACTAACACAATTACAAAAATTTGCGATATTTTCTTACTATTTTATCTTTCTCGTCAATGGTTGTTAATCAGATGTTAATTCAGTTTGAAATGGAATATAACAGAATACTCAGTAAAGAGCTATAATTTTTTTTTTATTTTATCAAATCTGTCCCATCTCATAAGAAAGATCAAATTAAACAAAATGATATGCAATTTCCCATTGAAATCGACAGTAATTGATATTTTGAATTATAATTATTTAAGAACTTATTCTGTGATAGATGATGATATATATTTAAAATGACGTCAACTATAAATTCTGTACTTTTTAATTAAAAGTCAACACAGCATTTTCGTAGAGCAAAAAATAGTCTACATTCAAAGAAACATCACCCGAACAGTGGGAATGTAAACAAAAGGATGAATAATGAAGATATTACCTTGGCTCCATTTTTTCCCATTCAACCGATGCCTAGTAACGCATACTGAGGGGAAACGCGGTCACGACCTCTGAGGGAGCAGGACGGTACCTCACGACATTGAATTAGATCAATTTAAAATAGTAAAAGAGGTGTATTTTTACTTCTTCCCGGTTAAACTCTTGGGCCTGAAGACATTGCTGGGATATATAACCAGCCTACTAAGGTCCTATTGCTGGGCAAAAACCTCTTCATTCGAAGGAGCGAGGGTTTTTAAAACATAGACCCAAAACGCTAACCCTACTGTAGGTTGACGTATAATGGTTTTTGAAATGTGTAGGTTTTCTCTCGATGGTAAATTTTATTTTAAAGAAAAATGTAATACAGGTATAGAACTCTTGAAGCAATCCTCACGTCTCCCAGCTAAGCCACCATGGATGGGAAGTAAAGCAAACCAATGACTTTCATAAAGTCAAATTTTGCGAAGCTTAAATCTTGCGGCTACTTGCTACTTGTTTAAATAATCGGGGCATCTGGTTTAAAATCTACCTACCTTCTTGTCCGAGGGTACCATTCTAGCAACTTCAAAGCCCAATGGTTATCGTTCCTTGGAACTATGAGGCTTTCAGATTGTCCCTTCAACTTAGCGATTCATTGTATTATCTTTGACATTGATTCACCTACAAATCTCATTTATAAATTTATTTAGTAGATAAACATAAGAGCATATATGTCTCTATCGCTACCATATAAAGCTATTATTTGAAGCCAATAAATAATCACTGGCAACAGGCATTTCTAAAAAAAGTAGTCTCTGAGTGATTTTTGACGAAAATCCCTGCTTTGTTATTTAAAATAGTGACTACAGAGTTACTTTCCAGTTTTTTATCGAAACAAACAAGTTTCTAAGCCGGTTGTTGATTTGATACTTAAGAAATTAAACTCATTAAAAAAAAAGTTAAAAGTACATATGTCAGAAATGAGTAGAATAGTGAAACTTCTTTGATAACAAATGTTTAAGTCTTGTTTATATTTATACAAATGTAAAACTTTAGATTTGCGAAAGGACGGTATATCAGGAATTTAATTGTCATTTAAAAGTGTCGAAAATTAATACAAATAATTTATTGAAATCTTAAATACCACGTGTTTTCTCTTAATATTAGAAAGTATTAATTAAATTTTGTTTTTGAATTTAAAATTTAGAAAAACTTTATGAAATATATTTATTTTATGAAAAATAGGATATTAAATTGTTAAATGACGAGTGGCACACATGTTATTTGTAGAACTGGCATAAAAAACGCTGCATCTCTTCGTGACGCCTATCACATTCATAAAAATTTTACCCTCACGCGCCTAAAGAAGTTTTACTTCAAAAAACTTATCGTGTCTTCTTTAATACAGAATAATTTTGATTTATAACTTCGGTTACGTGTACTTTAATAGACTTAAAGTATTAACCTTAACTTTATTAACTATTTCAAAGGACTACTTTCAAATATTAGTATTATCAATTGAGAATTGAAATCCTAGTAAAGGGGGTGGGTTCACCAATAAGAGAGGGAGGAACACTAACAAGGTGGCCAAATTTGCCTTTCGAAGCGAACGACTTTATTAGCTCGTGAAATTATTGGAGAAGAGATTATTATTTAATGAATTAGGCAATCTGCAATCATTTTATATGCACTAGGAAATTCTGCAACGTTTTAGTGTGGTTAATTTTTCTATAATAGAAGTATCTTACTACGTAAGTAAGTAAGTAGCAGTCCATTAACGTCCCACTGCCCAACACAGACCAACTCATTCATTCTATTTTTCAATTCACTCAATTTTAGTCACTACATCTTCTTTTGTACCACAACGTTCTCTTATCACACTATTTGTTACTTCATCAGTCATTTTTAACCCACACATACTTCTCGAAGCTCTCATCTCTACCGCATTTATTTTACTTTTCAAGGCAGTGACTACTTTATCTATATCATCACCATAACAGGGCTGTTGATGGAAATTTAGGCCTTGTTCTTCAATATCTTCTACAAGACTACGTATAAAGAGTATTAAGAATTTATTACAAAAAAATACCAATCTATATATATGTCGGAGAATAAGAGAGAACCGAGAAACATAAAGCACAGGGGCGTAGGGTTCTCCGCCGACATCGTTATTAATTGAATCCATTATTTAATTTTTATTCTGTGGGCGTTCATGGGTATTGTTGGTGCAATCAAACACTTTATTAATTAACTCGGATTATAATGTTCAATCACTTAATGTTCCCGATATCAATTTACACAAACTCATTAACAATAATAGCTAGGAACACGATAGTTTCAACAGTCGACCACTCCGGCCGACCAGCACCCGAGAACTGCCGAGAGACGGGCTGGACTGCCACTTATTGACTCTGCAGCATGCCGATACAAAGATGGCGCCAGCGTTCCACAGACTATTACACACGGACCAGCGATCCACAGACTCTTGCACTCCAACATATATAAATCTATTGCTACTGGTTAGTAAGTAAGTAGCAGCCCAATAACGTCCCACTGCTAGGCACAGGCCTCCTCACTCCGAGGAACGAGGGTTTTTAGAGAGTTTTCCCTAATTAAAATATTGAGAAAATCTTAATAGAGAACTTAATATCGGTTTTTGAATTTGCCCAAACTAGGTCATGAACCTAGGACCTCATGTCTGTAGCCAAACATGCTGTCCACTAGACCAATGAGGCAGTCTTACTTCAGTTAATTATATAATATAAACTTACGGATATATATTCAATATCTACTAATATATATTCGTTCAGAGCTTAGTGGGAACCACCAAATTTCCTATTCCCATGGGATTTTTGGGGGTAAAAATAACCTGTGTCACTTAGATGACGATTGGTATGGATTAGCATTATATTGGTAAAGTATTTTTAAAACCAATTCAGTAAATTTGAAGTTATTGCGAATTAAAAAAAAACGAATCTTATAATACATTGTTTAATGTCTATATTTTGCAGTATTATCTGGTGTTTTATTTAATCTCTTCAGTAATTTTACAGACGTAATGGCACGAGAACTCGCTACGGGTGGGTCTTGGGTTTAATTCCCGACGGCAAACATTTATGAAGTCACAATTTCTAATTAGTTTGACCCGCAATAGTACCTTCGGTCGTAGCTAAAACCCACCAATTTACGTTCTGATGAAATGCTAGGCAATACACAAAGTAACCTCTCACCAGAGTAGCGCGCTTGCCTTTGAGACTTTGTTCTCACTTTCCATCAGGTGAAATCAACGTTGGTGGTAGGGGAGGCATTTTATGTTTATGTCTTTCAAATTGATACTAATTTCATTTATTTTGAGTAAGTTATAGTGGTTAGCATGTTCGACTACAGACATGAGGTCCTGAGTCATGGGTCGGGCTAATTCGAAATCGATATTGAGTTTTCTATTAAGATTTTCTCAATATTTGCCCGAAGTTGGGAAAAATTTGGCGGTGTGATCCAACCCGTGCCTCAGAGAGCACGTTAAGCAGTCAGCTGTCACGGCGGACTATGGGAGAGAAGGAATAGAGAGTACACTTATGTGCTATGCCTGTCAATCAGCAGTGAAGCAGCGTGGTAAGTATATGCTCTAAAAACCCTCTCTCGTATGAGTAAGGAGGCCTGTGCCCAGCAGTGGGACGTAAACGGGCATCTATTGAAAGCTCACTTACAAATATAAAGGATTCTTAAACATATTACATAAAAAATTATGTAGTGGATGTAAAAAGTTCGCCTTAGATATCGTAGAAATGGACTTTTTAATATTATTTGTTTTGCTTATTACTTATTCTTTTGTGAAAAAAAGTCTAGGTTGATTAAAAATAAAACAAGATTAGATAATTACCTTTCTCTATTTTATATTTAATTAAATTTATACAACTTCAGGGATAGATAAGTGACAAGAAACTCACAAGGGATGTATTAACAAGAAATAAGTTAAACGTTGACGGCTAAGGGTCCGACATTATATCACTAACTCCAATCCAACTTGTAAACTTTTAGGACGTGTTTATAATAAGTTGTAGCAGTTGTAGTTAGATATTTACTGATTATAATTCGAATATAATATGACACATAGCCGAGATAGTATTTAAAGCTTAACCTTTTTAAAGCTTGTACACAGATCAGCCACCTTTAGTGGAAGTTTCAAATTTGCCGCCACTAAGTGCTGGAATGATTTACCACCACCAATTCGAGGAAGTGAATTGTATCGTTTAAGAGGAAAGTCAAATCTCACCTGCTGTCACGTCAAAAAGAGAGTGATTAAAAGTGGGACTACTGTTCCTATTTCCAGCATTTATGTGCAGACCAAATTACACCGATGTGGCTAAATTTGAACATGTAGTATGTATTGTGCAGCGTGTAATATATATATGTATACGTCGGAGTGCAAGAGTCTGTGGATCGCTGGTCTGTGTGTAATCGTCTGTATGCGTGGGAACAGAGTCAATAAGTGGCAGTTCGGCCCGTCTCTCGGCAGTTCTCGAGCGGCGGTCGACCGGAGTGGTCGACTATTGAAACTGTCCCGTTTCTAGCTATTAGTGTTAATGAGTTTGTGTAAATTGATATGGGGAACATTAAGTGATTGAACATTATAATCAGAGTTAATTAACAAAGTGTTTGATTGCACCAACATTACCCACGAACGCCCACAGAATAAGAAATTAAATAATGGATCCAATTAATAACGATTTCGGCGGAGAACCCTACGCCCCTGTTCTTTATCCTTCTCCGTTCTCTCTTATTCATGTACATATATGTATATGTGTATATGTGTGTGTATACGAGTATTTAGATTTAGGAACTTATTGTCGTTTAAATATAGTATTATACAAATGTTATTGTAAGTCTAAAATTGTGAAAAAGATAACATATCCTAGATCTGTTTCTGGTAGCTATGCAAATATGATAAAGAGGTTTTCCTTCGTGGAGATGCACAATGATGAATTTTATATAAAAATTTGAAGGATTAAGTAATCCTAACTTAAGTAATTCGAAGAATACCGACCAAGTTTGTTGTGGTTTCTTCTAAGAGTAAGACACGAAATAGCTCTTTTAGCTTTAGATTCCTTGGATGTTAGTCGTAAACTAAAATGATGTAATAAAATAAGTAACATTTCTATTCTATCTATTCTATTCTATTTCCAAAAAGTTTATTGCGCGTTCGTAGATTTAGAAAAGGCCTATGATCGAGTGGTGAAGAATGAGCTGTGGTCAACGTTATCTACGTATGGAGTGAGCGGTTGTCTGATTCAAGCATTGAAGTCTCTCTATGAGGGTTCTAGTGCTTGTGTCAGAATAAACGGAGCGTACACGGAGTGGTTTCCTGTCGAAAGAGGTGTTCGACAGGGATGTGTTGCGTCACCATGGCTGTTCAACCTTTTCATGGATAAATGTTTGACAGATTTAAAAGAAAGTATGTATGGGTTAAGAATGAATGAATTACTCATCAAATGTTTACTCTACGCTGATGATCAAGTAATACTTGCGTCATCCGCTAACGAGCTTCAGGAGATGCTAAATATTATGAATGAAGCTTTGAAAGGGAAAGGAATGAAAGTGAATGTAAACAAAACGAAAGTTATGCTTTTTGAACGAGATGAATCTATGATGAATGGCAATATTTTGATAGATGGGGAACAAGTGGAAGAGGTGAAAGAATTTGTATACTTGGGATCTAAATTTACAAAAGATGGAACATGTGAAAGTGATATCGAAAGGAGAGTGAATGCAGGGAATATGGTAAATGGTGCTCTGCATGCTTTTATGAATAGCCAGATGGTGTCTCAAAGGGCTAGACTGGCAGTGCATGCTGGAGTGTTGGTGCCAACACTTATGTATGGTAGTGAAAGTTGGGTATGGCAGAAGAATCACAAAAGTAAAATAAATGCGGTAGAGATGAGAGCGTTGAGAAGCATGAGTGGATTAAAACTGAGTGACAGAGTGAGAAATAGTGTGATAAGAGAACGTTGTGGTATAAAAGAAGACGTAGTGACTAAAATTGAGAAAGGTATGCTTAGATGGTTTGGGCATGTAGAGAGAATGAATGAAAGGAGACTGACAAAAAGGATTTATGAGTCAAGAGTGAATGCGAAAGTTGGAAGGGGAAGACCAAGGCGAACGTTCCTGGACCAAATCCAGGACATTTTAAATAACGGCCAGGTCAAGAGTACTCTAAACCGACGAACTTGTATGAAAGGTTTAATGAGAATGAAAGAAGCGAAGGAGATATGCAAGGATCGTGGCAAGTGGAAGGACGTGGTCTCTGCCTACCCCTATGGGAATGAGGCGTGAGGCTATGTATATATGTATGCATTATTAGACTTTATACTAGCTTAACCCGGGACTATGTCTGCGTGGTGATTTTTTTTTGGTAGCATTTTCAATAATTTAGGCAAATTGTTTTACAGATAAGAAACATACCCATACTATCCTTTGAGGGTAGAATTTCCTACAATTTACACTTGACAGATTCCTTTATGTTAAAATATTTAGTTTGTAAATGTGAATCATGAATTTGTTTTTAATGCGAAAATTAGATTTTTAATTAACACCCCCGCAACCCCCTTTGCAGGTGGAATTTAGCAATCTCCGTTCTGAGCTGACCTCTTTTTGGCAGAAGGAATATTCCAACCAAATTTCAAATTTTACGTCTTATGGTTCCAGAGATATCGTGATGAGTCAACAGTTAACACTCCCACAAACCCCTTGAGTGTGGAATTTTGCAAAATCCGTTACATAGCTGACCTCAACTCGGCAAAAGGAGTATTCCTACCAAATTTCAAGTCTCTACGTCATGTAGTTCCAGAGATATCGTGGTGAGTCAATAGATACCTGGATATCTCTTATACTCGTATATATCATAAATTCTCTTTTTTAAATTCAAAAACAAAATTTAATTATTAATTTCTAGTATTGGCAAAAACACGTGGCATTTTTATTGACAATTCGTCGCTTCATACGTTAATAAATTATTTGTATTAATTTTAGACATTTATTATATTTTAATGACAGTTAAATTCCTAACATATCTCCCTTTTTTTCCCTCTACGTCAATCTAAAGTTTTAAACTTGTTTAAAAATATACAAGACTTAAAAATTAGTTTACCAAAGAAGTTTCACTTCAGATATATGTAATTTGTACGCACATTCTATTAACTTTTTTTGAATATTTCGTTCAATAATGCACAAAAATAGAAATAAAAAAAACTTTTTGTGATATAAAAAATGGTCGTAAAATAATTATACGTATTCAAACGTTCATCTATGTACAAAAACAAAACAAGTAACTAACCTAATTTTTAAATGTATAGAAAACAAAGTCGGGTATGTATAAATAAATATTTTCGTGGAATAAATAAAAAACTGTATGCGAAAGTCACAAAAGACTTCAAAGCGAAATGTGTTTTTAGTGTCTATATAGTAAGGAGACGTAAGAAACGTTATCTCGGAGGCGGATTTGGACAAGCCAATTCAGTTTATTGCCAAAATCGATGACGTTGAAGGAGCTATTGACCTCTTAGTCTACATTTTATAAAGTCTATGACAAAATTCGTCATTACTATAAACTAGCATTCCGTGATTATTGCAGTATATCTTATTTATACTAGTTTACCAGCGTTACTTCGTTTAAACGCTATAAATTTTGGACTCAAATTAGGACGCGATCTATTTGATACTAATGTAACTTAATTGACAGCGGAGCTTATACTTAGCGATGTATAATTGACGAGTAACATCGCGACAAGCAATTTTTATATCTACTTCTATATATAGATAGATAAAAGCATTTAAACTTCTTTTTACAGCGTTTCACCGTGATTAACTCTGAAACTACTCAACTGATTTTAGCGTAGCGTAGAAGAAGTGCGGTTATTTTTATTTATTATACATTCATGCATGTTTAGATAGACATTATTTCAAAGACTTTTTTAGAATACAAAACTCAGTAAATAACTCCTAATGAGATCTTGAAAGCTATTCGCTATTGACTGGAATGTTTTAAGATTTAGCTATTGATTAAGTAAGGATATCCATTGTCCTACGGGATCGGAAACAACGCGATTAAAAGTGTAAAATATAGGCTGTAAAAAAAATATAATATTTTCTTTTTAGTTCGTAAAAACGTCAAATTTACAGAATTGGATTTAAAAATACTTTACTAATACAAAGCTTTATCATCATCTAAGTGACACAGGTTATATTTACCCCCCAAATTCCCAGAAACAGTATATTTGATGGTTCTCACTAAGCTCTGAAGTCACTCGAAATTAAGAAGGCTTATTGTGACAGATATCTGACTTTAAAATATACAAAACAGAAGCCATTTTATGCCTTATCTCCCACGGGAATAAGAATTTTCAAGCATATAACAAACATTAGATTTAGTCATAGTGAAGTGTAGTTGGAGAATAATTTACTGACATGTGTGACCAATATTTTAGAGTAGCAGTTCCCCACGGTGTTACTCGCATAAACCTTTAAACCGTAGAAATATGAGAAAATCCCTTATTAGTGAGAGTCTAGGACGCAAAAGGTATATGTAAACTGAATCACAAACCAATCCATTGAATAGTTTTGGAGATCTCGCAGTAGGTGATGTTTTTCATATATAAATCCTCTGAATCGAATCCTCACTAAGAACGGAATGTTGAAATTCCGTTCTTAGTGAAAGTGTACGTCGCGAAAGAAATAAGTAAGCCGAATTGCAATGAATACGTTTTAAAAATTTTACAAAAGTATTGATGATGATGAATTTGACATTTGATATCATTTGCACTTCATATTTTTGTTTACATTCTCAGCAAAACACACATTTATAACAAAAGAAATATAAATAAATTTACGATGCCATATTTTAGAGTGAAGGAGGTTCAGAATTTATTTTTTGGGTTGAGCATACGCATTTTTAAACAGATACCCGATGGTTTTAAAGAATTTTTAAGCGACAAAGATGTTTGGTCTTGTTTCAAGTTGCACATGAAAGCTAAACACTTTGTAACCTACAAAAACTAAATTAAAAGGAGTAACCGTTGAGTTTCTTCCTTGTATCTTCTCAGCAAAGAAAGTATTACCAATGGACAGGCTATTGGCGATGATGAAAGGAGCTTTATGAGCCTATTTGAATAAAGACTATTTTGATCCTTTTTTGTCTCCGATATATTAATAGTTATTCTGCTATTTGGGACAGAGAAGTATTCAACAAATCAGAATTCATAAAAGTCCCTACAGTTTTTCCTTAGTAATACATAAAGCAACGAACATGTTTTTGTTTTATATACATAAATTATCGTATAATAAATATAAGGAAAATTTTCTTTCCTAATTAATATTTCAATAGATATGACTACGACGTAGCAACTACGACTTACGATTGCTACGTAAATATGTAGCTTGCTACGTAAGTACATAGCCAGCTACGAAAATAGCTACGATTTAATTAATTCCAAAACATTTGGTCATATTACAAATGGAACGTGATTTGATTCGTTATTTCTTTTGAAATAATAATAAAAACGATTAAATATTGTAATGCATTCAACAAAATTTCAAAACGAGAGTTAAAATATGTATTGGTTTATATCTTTTGAAGTAATTCATTCCACTCGATATTATGCAAAAGAAGATCATAAAATTTATATTGAGATTGGAATATTTGAATCTCTTATATCGTCAAAGCCGTGATTTAATAAGGTCTGATTATAAAAGTTGCAAATAAAACATCAAAGCCGTAATCTAAATGAAAACAAATGTTATTAGCATAGAAATTCTCACGTTTTGTATTCCTCGTGGAGTTCACAAAGTCAGTACATAAATCACAAATATCACGACACGTTCACACACTCGCGATAACGGGACACACTGAACTCTTGAACGGAGACGCGTCCGCTCGCCACGACGCTCGGGCGACGAATGATAGGCAGGTAAAGGAGTCCCCCCACACGAGAGCCGACACTAGTACACTTTTTAACTTTGTCAATTGTGATTGTTCCAATAAGCTTTGTAATTGGACGTTTAATAGTGTTGCTATTTTGTATGTATGTATTATAAATGCTGTGTATTTTTTCTATGCAATATAGAAATGAAGGAATTAGAAATTCTACATAACAAGGTATTATACTTTCTGTCTGATTTTGCGGAAACAATAATAAAATTTTTATTAATAAGACGCTAAAGTAAATCATAAAGGGGGGGTTAAATAAGTGAAGTCTTCTTCGGGACACAAATCTATTTCTAAGTTTAAAGAAACGGTATTTCTCTATATTTGGATAAATAAAATGTTTATACCATTTTCACCTTTCAAGATAAAATAAAACTTTTTATGAATTTTATAGTACTAATTTAATTGTCATATTTTTATTATATTCACTATCAGACCCGACAAACTTCCTTCTGTCAAAAAAATTTGGAATGTGGCGGATTTCAGTTTTACGAATGATTTTCGAAATGAAATTACAGCAGTACTAAATATATATAGCTCTTACATTTTTGTGACTATTCAATTTGGTCGGGTTGCGACTATTCAATTGATTTTGAACTTCGTGCAGCGGTAAAAAGTGCAAATTGACTCTTTAACGCTAGCAAAACACCTACATTGCATAGACAACAGTGAGTACTTGTTATTTGTTAAGAACTTTATAGAAAAGAACTAAAGGTCAAATTGACTTTACATTTTAGTTAGAAAACGTTTGTATGGGAAACAGAGCTGTTTTAAGGGGTTTCCCCTGCAACTGTTCGAACTTTTCCCACCTTAAAAACCATCCTTGGACTTCAACGAACATTTAAAAAAAGGAATTGTCAAAATCGATTAATTTTTGAAGTCCAATACAGGGATTACACCTAAAGTAATGACTACACTACTTCTAGTATTTATTTATATAATATTATGTGTATATTATAGCTATTTATGAATTAATAATAAAATAATACAAACAAACCTAAATATTTCGTTATGAACACCAATGATATCTTAATGCTTACGTTCGAGTGTAAGCTGTAGCTTAATTTTTTGAATACGTTAATATAATACAAAAGATCTAAGGACCACATTATGTCCTGATATATTTTATTAAATAAAATGGTGTAATATAATATAATAATACTCCTGGTCCGCCTGAGGTAATTATATTGATAAGGATTACTAAGGCATTATATAACTTTTCAAAAATCCTGTACGAAATTGAAAAGTATTAATTTTTGATAATTTTAAAAAAATACCGTAATTTCCAAGCTACGTAGTGTTTACATAAATCCACAACCTTTATTTGTATTAAATAACGGCGGTAGATTAATATGATACGTTAACTTTTAATGGGACCATATTGAATAACAGCCAACAGAAATTGCTACAGAATATTTTCTAATTAATTATGAAATATGTTGGGTTACTAACGTTTGCCATTAATCATAACGTCACGCTTTTGGGACAGTCAATTAAGGTCCCATTAGCACTTAATTTTTGAACGTACCATATATGTTTCTTTTGCATGGCGATGTCAATTATAATAAAAAGGATAAGAATATGACAAACGACTTTGTTAAAAGAGTTTTACAAGACTACTTATTCAGGTAACTATACGTATAGTAATGATACAAAATAAAAGGTATTAAGCTAACTGACGTTTTGTTATAATCATGTTTTATGATAGATGATGAAATGGTAATAAACTAAATAATAATAGACTAATTAATGCATTATACTCGCAAGAGACAATCTATATTTAAATATATATATATATAAAGCACTTAAGTCTCTTCAAATGCAATCGCTATTTCCCAAACCGTTTTCATTAGAATGGCAGTAGTAATACGAAGATGGTTAAAGATACTGTTAACGATTAAAAGAAAACTCAAGAGAGTTGTGGTATAAGTAGTGACTAAAATTGAGAAAGGTATGCTTAGATGGTTTGGGCACGTAGAGCGAATGAATGAAAGGAGACTGACAAAAAGGATTTATGAGTCAAGAGTGAATGCGAAAGTTGGAAGGGGAAGACCAAGGCGAACGTTCCTGGACCAAATCCAGGACATTTTAAATAACGGCCAGGTCAAGAGTACTCTAAACCAACGAACTTGTATGAAAGGTTTAATGAAAATGAAAGAAGCGAAGGAGATATGCAAGGATTGTGGCAAGTGGAAGGATGTTGTCTCTGCCTACCCCTATGAGAATGAGGCGTGATGCTATTATGTATGTTTTATTTATTTGATTGATTGACTTAAAATAAGTTAACGAGTCGAAATGTAGTCGGTAATCGAAGTATGGTTATCACCATAAAAATAATCCTAGATAGTATATTTGTAAGAGAACATTTGTTCAGCAGATTTTCTGTTTTTATACCATAAATAAAGAAAACAGTTTGCACCAAATGTCCAACAACACCCAATCATCTTTAACGTATAATCAAGTAGCATAATAAGAAAAAGATATACGTAAATCAGATTTATTCTTTCTACATATAAAGAGGTACGTAATAGCCAAGTATTATCAAAACACCAACTCACAATAACCAACAACTTTATTCACTCCACTATTTAAATATACACAACTTGCACTATACAAATAATTACTTCACTTCATGAATTCATACAATTGAATACTATTTCACTTATAACAACTACTTCACGAAACACAGCTCGAAAGACTCCGCTTGTTAAAATTACCTCGTATTGCACAACATCTAGTAATATTACGCCATGATTTTGGTATTTTTAAGTGTTGCCTCTATATTAGTTTTGTCACTTATTATCTATAGTGTAACACATGTCAGATGGATTTTTAAGTGGAAAAGATGATGGACAGTTTTTGCGCTGGTCTCATGCGAAGCAAAGACGACTGAGCAGTCAAAATATCTTTGGCGATTCCGGAGCAAAAGAAAAGAAGAGAAAGACCGCCTGCCACGAGATGGAAAACCGTGTCCAAACATTTGGACTAAAATCAACCCTAGACAGGAGCTCTTGTCGCCAAAAAACAAGGAACAACGGCCCCAAATAAAAATAAAATTCAGATAAAGCAACCATGATGACATCGAATTATATGAAATATTTAAGTAACACAACATATCTATACATTTCAAATTATATTGTTTTTATCTTGAAATATTTTCCTATAGAAATAGTAAAGAAAGTGCGTAATTATCCGTAAAACATCTATGAAAATAATATTGCAGCATATATTTCATATAAAAGGATGATAAATGAACTTCTTACAAACGCAGTGCACGTGAGATTGATTACAGTAAATTCTAAAGCTCCATCGAGCGGATTGCGCGTATCGCCAGTCATGTGATTGCACACTTAAAGGCCCCACACACTAACAGCTCGTCTGCAGTCACGGATTGTATGGAACGGATACAGAAAAATAAAATGAAATCCAGTGTAACTGTAAATTAACATACATACCTAACTAGATGATTTGACACACTTCGTACATAGAATCAATAAATTAAAAAGCTGATTGATACTCAGGGGATCTCATGCGGAAGCTTAGAGTCACTCAGCGTGCGACGGAGAGGGTTATGCTCGGAGTTTCTTTACGTGATCGAATCAGAAATGAAGAGATCCGTTGTAGAACCAAAGTCACGGACATAGTCCTAAGAGTCGCGAACCTGAAGTGGCAATGGGCGGGGCACATAGTCCGAAGGACCGATGAACGTTGGGAACCGAAGGTGCTGGAGTGGCGACCCCGTACCGAACGATGCAGTTTAGGCAGACCCCCCACAAGTGGACCGATGATATAAAGAGGGTCGCCGGTAGCCGCTGGAGCCAGGCGGCGCAAGATCGGGCCTTGTGGAGGTCATTATTTGAGACCTATGTCCAACAATGGAATGTTTCAACTTTTTTGAAGAATCCATTCCAACATTCAAACAAAAAAATTCTTATTACAAAAATGTTGCTTGAAAAATTGTTATGTGGCATAACAATTTTAATAGGTTAGTGAGTCTAATGAACAGATTTTAGTATATACAGATCAGTGTGTGCAAACAATTTGAACTTACGAAATATTTGATCCGAATCGTATGTTAATATTCGATTCGAAACTAGAATTGAATAAATCGATTTTTTTACGAATTATTCATATTATTAGTGAATTTTCGAGTATTTTCAATTCAGGGTTTCTTATGTTCAGTATTCAAATATAAATTTAACAGTATATAAACTGTCGCTCTTTCGATTACTTTGTTGCATAATAAATTACAAATATAGTAAAACAAAATGACTGCCAGGTGAATAAATTTCGGATTCTCTTAGTAATATTACCATCTAGATTTTTTACAGTACCGACAGAGATGCACATATATTAAAAATGAGCAACTGTATTATATTATTCTCTGGGCAATTGATTTTTAAACGAAAATTATATAATTCGTAAGTCAAAGATTTCGACGATTTAAATTATTTAAATAGAAACAAAAATTAAAATTTTTCGAATTTTTCGGATCGAATTATATTAAAAAAAAAAAAAACTTAAATTTACAATACAATACAAAATCTTTACAAATTCCTATTAAAACCAACCGAAGGTGTAAAAAAAATTTGCCATAAAATGTCTTTCATCGCAGACGCTGTGAAGAGTATTAATGATAGGACAACAAAATGTGCGACAATATTAAAGAATATATCAATATCTAAAAGAAACTTCCCGAGACCATATGTGTAACTATTGTAGTGACGTCACCATAAATACTTTATTACATTTAACAAATTGATAGAAATGCCGATCAAAATCAGACCGTGTTATTCATACCATTTATAATTTTTTTTCCATTTTAACACATTTTTATGCTTCACTTAAAAGTTATTTTCAGAGCTACTTAGTTTTAGTATTAGGAATAACACTTTTTCATAATATTTGTTAATTCATGGTCGTTTTAATTATCATGCTTATAACTTAAATATCTGTACCTATTTATGTCTACCCGTGCAAAGCCGGGACGGGCCGCTAGTTTATCATAATCGTCGATACAAGTACAATTAAGTTATTTAAAAAGATCTTAACTAAATAATAAATGCACTGTGGTGAAATATTTAAATAAGTGCTTTAATAAAATTGATAACAAGTTAAATATGTTTGCGTCATGATATTAGTTTTTGTATTGACTAAGTTAAGCGGCGCGAATGATGGCGATTGTTTGTAGAGTACGACAGTTGTAGTTTTTTATATTAAATGTACTTGTGAGGCGTTGAGAAAGTATGAATGTATTGAGTTTATTGTTTGATAGAAATGTGTGTATAAATCAGAATGAATAGAATGATACTTATGAATATTTCAATATAGTGTGATAAGAAAACGTTGTGGTATATAAGAAGATGTAGTGACTAAAATTGAGAAAGGTATTCTTAGATGGGTTGGGCACGTAGAGAGAATAAATAAAAGGAAACTGACAAAAAGGATTAATGAGTCTAGAGTGAATGAGAAATTTGGAAGGAAAAGACCAAGGCAAACGTTCCTGGACTAAATCCAGGACATTTTAAATAAGGGTCAGGTACAGTACTCTAAACCGACGAACTTGTATGAAAGGTTTAATGAGAATAAAAGAAGCGAAGAAGATATGCAGGATCGTTGCAAGTGGAAGGACGTGGTCTCTGTCTACTGCTATGGGAATGAGACGTGATGCTATGTATGTATGTACTTATGAATAAAAGAATATGTGTTATTAATCTCAACACTATACTCAATGTATCTTTAAATAAGAGATCGACATTCGATGTTACTGTATGGAGCCCTTTACAATTGAACGAACGATGCACTTTTAATTATGTGAAAAAAATAACCACTCGATGGCAAACTTTTTCATACAAACAAACAGTGGTATGAATATATTTTTTAATGGCAGATATAGTTGTAAAATAAGGATACTGGAGTGAGTGGTACTTATGGAATCTACCCTCGACTCGGTTAATCAGACAAAAATGCTTTATATTATAATAATATATAAAACTTGATTGTCAATGGTTTGATAATATTTTTTAAATTATAATATATTGAATCGTTCAAAAATCTTGGGATAGTTATGGACTGCAATTTCACCTGACAACCACAAGTTAACTCAATGAGTAAAAAAAAGTTGTTTTCGACTATCGGGTCCCTTAACAAATGGAAAAATCTCCTACCTCTTAAAACCAAGATTACTTTGGCCGAAACAATTCTTCTACCTATCCTGGATTACGCAGACATTAGTTATTTGAATCTTGAAAGATGGAACATGTGAAAGTGATATTGAAAGGAGAGTGAATGCAGGGAATATGGTAAATGGTGCTCTGTACGCCTTTATGAATAGCCAGATGGTATCTCAAAGGGCTAGACTGGCAGTGCATGATGGAGTGTTGGTGCCAACACTTATGTATGGTAGTGAAAGTTGGGTATGGCAGAAGAATCACAAAAGTAAAATAAATGCGGTAGAGATGAGAGCGTTGAGAAGCATGAGTGGATTAAAACTGAGTGACAGAGTAAGAAATAGTGTGATAAGAGAACGTTGTGGTATAAAAGAAGACGTAGTGACTAAAATTGAGAAAGGTATGCTTAGATGGTTTGGGCATGTAGAGAGAATGAATGAAAGGAGACTGACAAAAAGGATTTATGAGTCAAGAGTGAATGCGAAAGTTGGAAGGGGAAGACCAAGGCGAACGTTCCTGGACCAAATCCAGGACATTTTAAATAACGGCCAGGTCAAGAGTACTCTAAACCGACGAACTTGTATGAAAGGTTTAATGAGAATGAAAGAAGCGAAGGAGATATGCAAGGATCGTGGCAAGTGGAAGGATGTTGTCTCTGCCTACCTCTATGGGAATGAGGCGTGATGCTATGTATGTATGTATATATGTAAACTTACAAAACAAATTGGAAAGACTACAAAGTTCATGTATTAGATTTATATTCGGATTAAGAAAATTTGACCACATTAGTGAATATCGTTCTCGTCTCAAGTGGCTACCGGTCGGACAACGTCGCAACATTCATGCTCTCCTCTTACTTTATTCTGTTTTCTATTTACCTCATACTCCTTCCTACCTTAAAGAACGTTTTACTTTCCACTGTGATGATCTTAATACTTACCTTGACCTTCGCTCCCGATCTAATAATAAATTAAAGCATCCAGTATGTAAAACTAGTTATTACAAAAATTCATTTACTGTCCAGGTTATAAATTTATGGAATGCGCTACCTGATAATATCCGTCACTCAGAGTCATTAGCCATTTTCATATTCGTTTGAATGAGTACTATTTGGCTCAAAATTGCTGTGAATAACATATATATACTATAATAACATATGCTATATTTCTTTTTTTTATTTCACCTCATATCATATATTCTGTATTATTTTATTACATTAGTAGTATTTTTATTTGCTTCAAATTATACTTAAGCAAATATTTATATCTGACACTGTTCTGCCCCATTCATTAATTTATTAAATAAGCATCCACTTTGACAAAGGTTGTCTGGAAGAGATTGCTTGCAGCAATAAGACCGCCTTTGCACGCTTCTAGCTCTAGTTCTTTTTAATTCTTAGTTTTTGTATTTCCTGTATATGTTTGTGTGCAATAAAGTGCTTCTAGCTATCTATATTATATCACTTTTCAATTTACAACGGTTTACAAATTACGGCTAATTAAAAGGTTACATCACCTCAATAATTTATGCAAGCTACATTAAAATTGTACATATTCACACACAATCTTATTGTGTAAGTTTTATTTTTCATTAATATTTTATATTGAGCTATCATTTTTGAGTGCTTCCAAACTATTAGTATATTTTGTATCTACTTGTGTTAAATTTTCATTTTTATCAAAAGGTGTTCCGATAATTTATAGAAATATGGGTATTCCATATTTTTACTACAAGTTTCGTATTCTTCTCTTTATATTTTTGGCACAAAAATAACAAAATTGATTACTTATTTTAATAACTTTAATATATACACATAGTATATATATGTCGTAGAATAAGCGAGATTATGTAGCATAAAGCACAGGGTTCTCCGCCGACATCGTTATTAGTGGCATTCAATTCAATCCCATATTGTGGGCGTGGGTGGGTAATGTGGTTGCAATCAAACACTTTATTAATTAACTCAGATTATAATGTTCAACCACTTACTGTTCCCGATATCAATTTACTCAAACTTATTAATAGGATCGCGACAGTTTCAATAGTCGACCGCTTTGGCGGATCGTCACCCGAGTACTGGCGAGTTTCGATAATCATAAAATTTATTCTGCTGTTCAGACCTTCCTTAAAATTATGGTAACAAAATCACCGAAAGATATTTCAATAGATAGTGGTATAACATATAATGATATATAGTTTTATTGCAAAAAATATCAAAAAATCATGATGCCTTAATGGTGAGAGGCGTGGATTCTCGTTTAGAGAAATACTGAGATCGAATCCTGGAAAAATGGAACTTACGTAATTGTTTGTTCTTTTAAATCCGTAATTGTGCTTTTTGGGGAAAGAAAACATCGTGAGAAAACCTTGGGAGTAGTTCTGGGATATGTGTAGCCTGCCAATCCGCATCAGAACACCGTGGTGGGTCTATGCTCTACAACCTTTCCTTTTATGAATGAGGAGCTATGAACACCGCTGTGGGAAGTTAATAGGCTGCTTCTTACCTTTACCTTAAATAAAATTTGATATTACCCTTCATAACATTGTATTTTTTATTACCGACATGTTCCGGAAGGTATAAAAATGCCGACCACGTTGGTGAGATTACGCCGTCTGCGGTGCAATCAATTACAAGGAAATTAATCTTAGCTTTAATACCTATGTCAGATTGCGCGGTTCAACAATGCCGTCACAGCACCGACAATTGAAAGCTCTGTTTAATTATATAAGCTCGCTTTATAATTAAATGCATAACAATTACATCTATAATATCAATATAAGCGATAATACCAGAGACTTATTGATATAATATATTATAAATGTCTTAAAAAAAATAGAAATACGCTACGTAAAATAGCGATATAATCAAATGTAGAGAAATAAGAAAATTTAAGGGTAACTGTATACGTTTCTAAAATAAAATCCCACAAGACGTTCTAGAGATGTCAATTAATAAATTCAAAATCTTTGTTAAAATAAAGTTGATAGAAAAATCGTATTATAAATTGCAAAATTACTTAGACGATAGAAACGCGTGGGAGTGAATGAATAGCTCTAATTTGGTTTTAAATATATTAAACTAATATGATATTGTAATAATGATGGAAACAAAAAAACACAATATACCTGACTGAGTTTGTTGTAGGTTCTTCTCGGAACAGGCCGCGAAGGAACCCTCGTAACTTTAGACTTTAAGTCGTTCTTGAGTACCATCATCAGATGTACATTAGTGGTAAAGAAAAAAAGTTAAGCACATTAAGCCGTCGGTCCTGCGCCTGATGTCTCTCCGGTTGTGTCAGATTCCCATCACGTCGGACTATGAGAGTGAAGGAATAGAGAGTGTACCTGTGTACTATGCCTGCCAATCCGCAGTTGAGCAGCGTGGTGGGCCTATGCTCAAAAAACCCTCAGGCCTCAGAATAAGGAGGCCTGTGCCCAGCAGTGGGACGTTAATGGGCTGCTACTTACTTACTAAAGAAAAATATGACTACTTGAATAAAGATATTTTGATTGATTGAACAGATTAAATGATAACTAGTCACCATATAACATAAGCTTAGATTAAGGTTCAATGTACATATATAATAAGGTTAGATTTAAAAGAATAAGTGGAAATAGAATCGAAATTTATATGTCGGAGAATAAGAGAGAGAAGGTAAGAAGCATAAAACATAGGGACGTAGGAATGGTATCCATAATTTCCATTAATATTCCCGATATCAATTTACATAAACTCATTATTATTAATAACAGCTAAGAACACGACAGTTTCAAAAGTCAACCGCACCGGCGGGCCGTCACCCGAGAACTGGAGAGACGCGCGCCGGGTCGTCACTTATTGCCTCTGCCTCACGCCGATAGACAGAGGGCGCCAGTGTTCCACAGGATATTGCACTCCGACATATAGAATGCTTCATTGTGAATAAATAATTATTATTTTGGCGTATTCTGAAAATCTTCTGAAAATCAATACTATTTTTGACCATTAACGTCCCACAGGGAACAGGCCTCCTCACTCCGAGGAGCGAGGGTTTTTTGACCATAAACCCACCACGCTGCTCCACTGCACATTGGCAGGCATAGTACACAAGTGCACTCTCTATTCCTTCACTCTCATAGGCCGATGGGTATCCGACACGATCGGAGAGGGATCAGGCGCAGGGCCGACGGATTAAAGTGCACCCCGAGGCACGGGGGTGGATCACACCGCCAACTTCCCAACTTCGGGCAAATATTGAGAAAATCTTAATAGAAAATTCAATATCGATTTTGAATCGGCCCGACCCGGAACTCGAACCCAGGACCTCATGTCTGTAGTCGAACATGCTAACCACTAGACCAATGAGGCAGAAAGTTATACATATGATGCATTAAAAGTAAGCCTTTAAAATCGCAACTATATGAAGGCAATTAAAAAAACGAATACTAACAATCGGGGAACAGTTTGGTGTTATAGCCACACATCTATGTCCAAGATTAAATTATTCTACTGAATTGCTGCCTCATTGGTCTAATGGTTAGCATGTTTGACTACAGACATGAGGTCCTAGGTTCAAGTCTCAGGTCGGTCCAATTCAAAATCAATATTGAGTTTTCTATTAAGATTTTCTCAATATTTGCCCGAAGTTGGGAAGTTGGCGGTGTGAGCCACCCCCGCGCCTCGGAGAGCACGTTAAGCCGTCGGTCCTGCGCCTGATCTCTCTCCGGTCGTGTCGGATTCCCGTCACATCGGACTATGAGAGTAAAGGAATTGAGAGTACACTTGTGTACTATACCTGCCAATCCACAGTGGAGCATCGTGGTGGGTCTACTCGTATGCTCTAAAAATCCACGCTCCTTGGAGTGAGGAGGCCTGTGCCCAGCAGTGGGATGTTAAAAGGGCTGCTACTTTACTGAATAGCTAAAGTATAAATTAATTCATTACGATAAATAAGAACTGGAATACATAATTAATATTGAAACTATTACCAGCTACGAGACTCATTCACGTACAATAAACTCACAATATATTTATTACAAAATATATGCAGTTCCCCCCTGTTCCCATGTCGGAATACCAACAAAACTATTCATATAACCACTGTGTTTATCAATATTTATTTTATTTACTAACCATTCCAGACAGAACACAGTCTTTTGAGTCAGTTAGTCTAAACTAAGAAGTCTTATAAAGAGGAAACATTTTAGTAAGTATCTATGTATGTTAGTAACGTTGTCACACAAAAACTACTAGACCAATTTCATATATTTTTTCACCATTAGAAAGCTGTATTTTAACTGAGCGATATTGGTAATATAATATTCTCAAAAAAAATAGGGATCTCTACTAAAAATATATAACCGAAGGTGTGAAAAAATTGGTCACAAAAAATCTGCCTTCGCGTGCCCTGCGGAAACTATTGATGATAGAACAAAAAAATATTCTACAATATTATACAACCTATTAATATCTACAAAAAAGTCCCGAATATCATTTATCCAACCACCGTATTTATGCCACTATAACTACTTTTTTAAATTATAAAAGTTAATAAAAGTGCTGACAATAATCAAACCGTATTAGTCACATCTCTGAATTAATTCTTTACCTTATATATATTTTTTTAATAAACGTTCAATACCTGTAAGATACTTTTTAAATTATTACAATCAGAAATTTCATTCAAAAGATATAACGAATTTAAAAATGTCAATCTAAGAAAATAAGTCCGACTTGGACTTTCTACAGCTACGAGATTAGTGTCTACGTGAGCGAAGCCCCGAGACATTGCTTGTATGTTATAATTCCATTAAAATAATTGTATTACATATTGAAATTATGATATTACATTGCAGATTATAAAGGCGTCACATTATAATTCTAGTGCTATTAATTAGAGGTTTAGTGTCTCAAAGCTCTGCAGTGATATACACTTGACATTTAAGAGCCCTATGTAATCCTGCCCTGTTTTAACATGTATAATATTAAATGTCCACTGTAATAAATTAAAAATACAATTATATTAAACTTTACAAGGAAATTTAATTAAACATAGATTGAAATAACCTGTGATATATATTATTTATCTATAAATATAACAAGCTGACTCATCAGACTTTGTTCTGTCTTTACTATGAACATTAAATAAGAATTCGTGTAATTAAATATTGAAATTATTATTCGATAATATATGTATGTGACTTAGAGAAATAGGGACTCATTTTTATGTTTATAGGTAAATTAAAATTTTACTTACTGAGTCATTTATAGAAGTACAGACTACAGTAGAACGTTCATACCCCTCATAACTTCATCCGAATGGCAGTTCTTTATTTTTAATATAAAAACCGAGTTCAAACGTAAATATAAAGGCATCAAATAATCAAAATTTAAATCTACTACTCTAAAGAGCGTATTTCGGTTTATTTTATTACGAAAAGGCTTTGAGACACGAATCCGATTATGTCTTTGTAGAATATGCTAGGAGGCTTATCGTAAGTATTTGCATGTAAGCCTAAATTTTCTTCACATTAAATGATATAAAACAATAAATACATATTATATACTCTATATTTATCATTACTATGTTTTTATAAAAGAGAATTAAGTCCTCCAAATAGCTGGACCGATTTGGGTGATGGTTTACATTTACAATTCTATCTGAATTCTTTTCATATTTCCACAATATTGCGAACTATGCAAGTGACACTAATAGGAAACGCTAGTAGTTTTTTTTTGTACTAGTTTCTGATTATGAAAATTTTGTTATAATAACTGTTTGAGTGTCCGTCCGTGTTTATTTTCTGACGCAGTAATCTGTCCGCGTTTAGTTAACTGAGCTAACAGAGAATAGTACCGTTCACGCACGGACTTTTTTGTGCCGTTTGCCCATCACGTCGTGTCAGGTAAAGTGGTTCTTGGGACATAAATGTTCATAAAAGACTACCAAAAGTTATACTTTTTGTATTTGCTAATAGTTAAGCTATACTATGTTATCTTTTGTTTATTGACTTAAGATTTTGGTGTAGCATCATGTTGCACTAAGCTTTAAGATAGTGAAAAAATGTGGTCTTGTATGTTTAAGCTCATATCTTACAAATAAAACTTACGTCAAGGATTTTCATTGTTATTCAATTCACTTATATAATCAAAAACACTAAAAGTCACTATTAAACACTCACATTTTATAAAATACTACAAAAAACTTAACGTACTCCTATGTGACACACGCATAGTTACCAACGGTCACTTTGTAACTGATTTATTTTTTATTTTTTCTATTGTCTGGTGGTATCTCTACGCATATAGTGTTACAACAGTAACAATAAAGCGAATTAGATAAACACATAATGGCAAAAGGAAAGAAATGCTTATATTACCGATGGCCCGAGTTGAGACAGTATTATGTCAACTAGTAGTTGACATTGGCAATCAAACGGATAAGTACATTATAAGGAAACCGTATATCTCGTTAGCCCCTTCTAGATTATGTGTAACCTGCCACCCCGTATCGGAATAACCTATAAGGCGTATGCTCTACATGCTCTTTTATAGTATTTAACCTTTTTTTGTTGCTGGGAAATGCATTTACGCACCCCGCCTGAGACAGATGGGAGTGTGGGACTCGCCGGTAGAACCAGTATACCCACTAAAACCAGCCAGCGTAGCCCTCGTCGTTTTGACCAGAGGTTCGTTGTGGCATTCTACTCTGACCCCTCCGAATAAAGCCGGCTCAAAAGTGCTCTACAGGGGGAGGAGTTGGATAAACCTCCATCTCCTTTTACCCTCCGTCTGGGGTACTGTGGCTCAGCTGCGTTCGCCCTCTCTCTTTGTCGTGCCTCCTTTAGCGAAGTGATAGTTTCTCAGTAGGTGGCGACAGTTTTCCAGGCCCGCTCGTTGACAAGCATTGCATCTGTAATACTTACCAGCGAGAGGTCTGCACCGATTTGCGACGTCAGAAAATAACGCTGAGGTCCTCAAGCAGAACTTTCGGCCGCCATGTGGTGAGCTGTGCCCACAGGAGCACCACACTCGTGGCAAGTGGCCGACGGCTCACAGCCAACGATTTGGTGCAGATATTTTCCAATGCAAAGCAAAAGAAAGAAAGCACTCCTTGTCGTTTACCCATCCATTGCTCCAAGTGAGGGCGGAAGATCACTATTTAATACAAATCCAATTAAAATGAAACTTCTCTTTTGTCCTAAATCGGAACAAATCCAGTGAAATGAAAAAAAAAGTCACTATTAAGCGATGAGACACACTGTTGTAATTTTTATATCTTTATTTTATTGTATCTTTTTAAACATCTTTAGAAATTTTATAAAATTGTCAAATATAGGTTTATCCACTCATTATGTTACAAAATATGGTTGATTCTGATACTACAGAAAAGAACTGACTCTAATTTACTATCGTGAGAACAGTCCAAAATAAACTTGGGTATTCTTTTTTACCATCATCATTACAATAAAATATTTAATTTAGATTAGAGCAACTCTTTAACTCCCACGCTTTTTGTTATCTTAGTAATCATTTAAATATACTTAGAGTATGATTTTTAACTCCAACATTACCAGTTTACATTTGGTAGTTGAACGTTAACCGTGTCGCGTGACTGCGTTGATTATCACACTATAAACACAGAACTAACTAATAAGGTTAAACCACAATGTAATTTATATTTTTCCGCATGCTTATTATAAACGTACCGTGATTTATTTTTAAATTACTCGTGCCCAAGGCGACATTTCATACAGTAATTGTTTCGTATTAAATCAACATAACAAACGAGAAATAAATGTATCTCTATATACATAATTGTACGCCTATATTTGAGTTAACTCTTCCTACTTCATTCTGTATGTTTTATTCTTATTTATTAATAGTTTAGATTGACAATTTGCTAGTAAAAAAAGGAGGTGATGACTGCTGAAGCAATGTTCTACTAGTTCAATAATCATTTATTATTATTTTAATAATTAGCTATATATGTGGCAACTAATTCTGATTGATCGACCTCCGGGGTCCCCCCCTCTCTTACCTCAGCACCCGCGATCGCCCTCTCCCCTGCTTGTCACGCTGTATGTACGTGCCGAGTAGGAGAGTGATATAAAAGACCTCTGCCAGAGTACGAGTATGTATGTTACATTTTGCCATCACCGAGCCGATAACTCTGCCGAACTTACCATCCGGACCCTGAAGACCTAAGCGCTGAACCTGAACTACGGAACCATCGAAGCACTAAGAACCCCATAAAGTTCTATGATCCAGAGGGATTTGTTTGAACCTAAATCCTTCCTCAACTCTGACTACTATACAATAAACGACAGCAGTTGATTATTGTTTAAAATAGATAATGTTAGTAACTATTTCTTTGAAGACGACGCAGAAGAAGTCTTCTGCAAAATTTAGTTTAAATAAAACTACCAACTCTCGGCTTAATACTTTCATTAAAGAGAAAGAAACACACAATCTCGTTATAGAGTACTCTGAGAAATGTTATTATAAAGATAGCGAGCCCTTGACTCGTACTCTTATTTCAAAGACCAACAAAATCACAGTTAATGATCAGTTTTACTTTGTTTTAAATGGCATTATCTTCTTAAAAGCTCAATAGGTTTATATTTATTAAGTTTTCACTTCCCAGTGTAACTTCAAACTCTCTTTTTTTAATTGCTGACAGCTTATCGTTTGACTGTAATCTCGTTTTAGGTAAAACGATATTTTATTTAGCGACACATATTTGCCGTATGTATTAGTCCAATCTCAGCCAAATCCAAAAACGTTTTAGGGATTGTGGGGCTCTCTGAAAAGCCAGAATTCCCATTAAAACCTAACAATAACCTCCTTATGCTTTGCATATTATATAGCAGCAGAAAGTCAAAATCTTTAAAATTCAGCTCGTTAGTTACACGTTTCATTTTGGACTTCTAATGTTTATCAATTTCGCAATAAGTTTCGCGAATATCTTCTCTCAAAAAACCAAGCGATTGTTTTGAAGCTTTCATAATATTCTTGTACTTTAATGAGTTCGTGTTGCTCTTCAGCTTTGCTTGCTAATGCTATTATATGTTTTTGAAATTTGTACCTTAAATATACATTTCGATCAGTTTCAGTCAAAATTGAATTCTGAGACAAGTATAGGTCGTATACAAAATAACCTAACCTTTTTAATCATAACACATAAAAAACAAAACAAGCTTTGTTTGCGTACACTTTGATTTGAGCCTTAAAACTATTGGCTAGATGTCTAAACTAATATTATAAAGAGGAAACGTTTGTATGTTTGTGTATAAGTATGTATGTTTGTAATGTTTTTATACAAAAACTGCTGGACCGATTTCAAAATTTTTTCACCATTAGAAAATTCCATTTTCACTAATAGACATAAGCTATATTACTTTTCAAAAATCCATAAGAAAACTGTTTGAAAATTGTTGTTAAAACAAAGAAATATTCTACAATACTATAGAACATATAATTATCCACAAAACTACTGTAGTTATGTCACTATAACAATTTTTTTACGTTTTAAAAGTTAATTTAAATGCTAACAATAATCTAATCATATTATTCATGTCTCTGTATTAAACGTTATTCTTAAAGACCATTTCAACACCTTTATAATACTTTTTAAATTATTAAAATTGGACATTCCATTCGAAAGATATAACGTATTTAAAAATGTCAATCTAATTAAATAAGTCCGACTTGTAGGCTTTCCATTGTCACGATATTGGTATCTTCAGGACATTGCTGGTTTTAAATACAAAAATTGTTTCTGACTATACTCATTGAGACATAGACATTAGTAAGTAGCAGCCCATTAACGTCCCACTGCTGGGCACAGGCCGCCTCACTCCGGGAAGCGAGGGTTTTTAGAGCATAGACCCACCACGCTGCTCCACTGCGGATTGGCAGGCATAGTGCACAAGTGCACTCTCTATTCCTTCACTGTCATAGTCCGATGTGACGGGAATACGACATGACCGGAGAGAGATCAGGCGCAGGACCGACGGCTTAACGTGCTCTCCGAGGCACGGGGGTGGGTCACACCGCCAACTTCCCAACACAACCCAAATATGTAGCCACATAGACATTAAACTATTATTTTCTATTACATGTGCGAAGCCGGGACATGTCGCTAGTATCATATAGTAAGCAATTTTCTTCGCTTACTTAACCCAATAAAACTTTAAAAGTAATCCACTTTGCAGTAATGCACTTGAATGGGTTAGAAGCACGTGTTTAATGCTTTTAATATGAAGACAGTCCATTTCCTTGAATACTTGAGTTTGAGATAGCTCTAGTTGCTTCAGTATGATTCAGTATCTTACTAAATAGGCGAATAGGCCTCATTGGTCTAGTGACCATCTAGTTCGGCTATAGATATGAGGTCGTGGATCCTGGATCGGTTTGAAAACAGGTATTGAATTTTTTCTGTGGCCAGTGTCCAATATTGGGACGTTAATGGGCTGCTACTTACTTAAAAACTAGATACAAAACAGGTGGACCTATTTCGGTAGTGTTACTTTAGTGTTGTTTTATATCTTAATAATGTTTTATCTTAAAGTAAATCTTGAGTATGAATTAAAATGCAAAATGTATTTTATTCATACTCGTATAAGCTTTGAAATCTGTCATATATCGTTTTTTTTCACAGAGGGTTTTCTAAGAAGTAAATTAATATTGACTGCTTCTTTGGTCTAGTGGTTAGCATGTTCGACTACAGACATAAGGTCCTGGGTTCGAGTCCCGACTCGGGTCAATTCCAAATCGATATTGACTTTTCTACTAAGACTTTCTCAATATTTGCCCGAAGTTGAGAAATAATTGGCGGTGTGAACCACCCCCGTCTCTCGGAGAGCAAGTTAGGCCGTCGGTCCTGCACCTGATCTCTCTCTGATCATCACATTGGACTATGAGAGTGAAGGAATAGAGAGTGTACTTGTGTACTATGCCTGGCAATCCGCAGTGGAGCAGCGTGGTGGGTCTATGCTCTAATAACCCTCTCACATATGAGTGAGGAGGCCTGTGCCCAGGAGTGGGACGTTAATGGGCTGCTACTTACCTTCCTAATAATATTTTCCCTCATATTTTCCCTAAGTTAATATTTTCCAATATTTTAAGAATTAGAGAGGCAATGTTTTCATACCATCATCAGAATCAATCAGTTTTGCTTGTTTCGATTCACAGCCATTCCGATATCCTTGGGCAAGAGACATCTAACTCTGGCGCTAAAGCTAGGTAGGTCCAATTTCGACAAAGTGTTTATTTGCCGGATATAACGGTTGGGCAGTGTCCATGAAGCTACGTAAGATGTTTTTGTCCAATATCCTCAGTGCCAGAAGACCAAAGCCTTTGAACAGTGCGTGTTGCAAGTGATCACGTACAGATCGGAAACGTGGTCGCTGGCTATGGGCCTCATTCGAAAGCTGAAAGTCTCACAGCCTGCAATGGAGAGGGCTATGTTTGGAATTTCTCTACGCGATGCAATCAGAAATGAGGAGATCCGTAGAAGAACCAAAGTCACCAACATAGCCCTAAAAATCGCGAAGCTGAAATGGCAATGGGCTAGCACATGGCCCGATTATCCGATGGACGTTGGGGTCCGAAAGTGCTGGAATGGTGACCTCGCATCCAACGGCGCAATGTAGGCAGACCCCCAACAAGGTGGACCGACGATATAAGGTCGACGGTAGCCGCTGGAGCCGGACAAGAGCGGACACAGTGGGCATCATTAGGTGAGACCTTTATCCAGCATTAGACGTCCATCCTTAGAAATGAGTGAATAAGAAATATTATGTTTCCATTCATCCAAATATGCCAAGGAGACCCTGGTTTATTCTTCATAGATATATAAATCGATCACTATCATCTACTTACTCAAGAAAACGTCTTGGCCATTTGTGTTCTCCTGTTCACCTGGTGAAACTTTTATTTGTGAATTTGGCCTAGACGAGGGCACTATTTCCCACATTATATTAAACTGCCCAATAATTCCTATCATCCCTTCTAGAGGTCCTTTTTCTTTAAACGTTAAGTATTTGTTAACCCTTGTATATAGCCTTTCTGTAAATATATTTTTAAATTCCTTAACTGTAATACTATTCAGTTTTTACATATCTGTGGCAAGTTAGCATTATTTGTTTATTTTGTTTTTTGTCCCTAATACTTTATTTTTGTATTTTTAGGAATGGTGGTTATTAACAATAACATATGAACTATTTGTTGATATTCGAAATTCTATTTTTTAATCTCATAAACTGTACCACCTCCTTCGTGCCTTCTCCAATTTAAAAAACCTGAAAGCCATTACATAAATATGAAATAACAACTTAAAATCTAAACTTAGGTATGTTTCGAGTAGAACCCTTAACAACAAGCCAGATAAAATGTTTTGGACAAATAAATTACTAAATATTACTCAACTTTTGTTTTTAAGTAAAAATATCAGTGTATTTGATACTGAGAATCAGTTGGTAGTTTCTAAGAAACGTGTTAACAAACTGCTTTACAAACGGTGAGTAAACATCAAAAGGCTGCCAAAGGAAACATAATGTCTCTTACTTTCAGTCCACTGACTTTTATCTCATAATTCTCTGCCAAAACGGACCAGCCCGATCCCGACCTTTTATTAAATATATTTTATTTACAGTCTCTCTTTATTTCATCGAAAAATCTCTATTATTTCAAGCAACACCTCTGTTATTTTTGTTATTTGACCCACATTTCTATTGTTTTATAACATTTACATTATATCTTACTTTACTAACGTTACTTAATATCTTATGTTAACATATTGTAAACCTTGGATGTTTACAAAAGTATCTTTCATGTGAATTTCTGTAGAATATTATCTTGCTGTTTGCGAAGCTACATTGAATATTATAATATTTTATAAAACTACTTCGCTTGCGTTAGACATTACTATGTAAAGATTCATACAAAGCTAAGGTTCTTCTTCACGGTTTTCCTCATGAGAACTGTGGATTTTCAAAAATCCTTTCTTAGCTGATGTCCTCTAACTACTATCTTTTTGGTAAATTTTAGTATCATGTATATACATTCTCTATATTATTCTTAGAACTCTAATTTATCACTCTTAGCAGTACACGAACTTGTATGAAAGGTCTAATGAGAATGAAAGAAGCGAAGGAGATATGCTATATATATATATATATTTATTTAGGTTATGTAAATTCTATGGGTGTATGTATGTAGGCTTGATGCTATGTATGTATGTATGTAGCAGTACAAAATACTATCGCAACTCTTACACAGTTGCGGTTGATCTATGGAACACGCTTCCTTCATGCATTCGTAACTCTAAATCATCAGCAATTTTCAAAAGTCGCTTAAAAGAATATTACTTGTCGGAATAATGATATTACTCGCTTTCTAGTCATATATATATATATATATACTTATTATATAAATTTGTACATTATTAATAATATTATTATATAGTATTTATTCAAGGGTTGCCTGAAAGAGATTGCTTTAAGCAATAAGGCCGCCCTTGCACATAGTTAAATGTAATATAATCATTTATTGTAAGAATTTGTATCAACTCGAAATTGTGTGTAATAAAGTATTTTCTCTCTCTCTCTCTCTCTCTTTTGGTAAATGAAAACCGTTTCATACCAGCATCTCACACTGGGTGCAAATAAACGTCATCTCGCTAACACAACAGCATAAATGATAAAGCTATCTCACTCGCACATTCGTGGTTCCTGATTGGACGAAATACTCCGCACTCCAGTTGTAACTATTGTGAGACTTGTGAGAGGTATGTCTTAATTTTATCGCATTCGTAGGTTGATTGCCTGGTTATATGTAATTGTATGTAATGTATTCGCAAGAAAATCATGACAAGTCTCCTGGATTCCAATCTCTATACCAAAAATCATTACAATCGATTTTGGTGTTTAGACGATAAGTCGTAATAACACAAGTACTTGTGTCACCCATTTAGATCGTAATTCCATGAAAATATATGAAAAACAGCTAATTATCAGATAAAATTGTGTTAGATACACAATACACAATCCATTAAAGCAAGCTTAGCAAGCATTAAATCGTTCCAGCCAAAAGTTTTACATATAAAAATGTTGTGTGAAACCATGATGCAAGAGTAACAGCAGAAGTAAGCCAAGACCGACGCCTTATTGGCCTTGACTCCTCTGATGCATAACATTCACCTTACCCACACTTTGTAACAGGCTGCAATGGGATTTTAAAGGCATAAAACCTTTTGTTATATAACCTTAAATTACAAGTATAAAACCATAACCGTATAACAAATTAACAGCATCTCGTAAGTCTTCGTTGTTGGATTGAGTCGAAATGAAACACCTTGTACATTTTAAGTTGGACAATAGAATGTAATTCAGAGGTATATTGGTCTCGGTGATTTAGCATAAACTCTAAGGTAGACGTCATATTACGTAAGAAAGCCTTTTGTTGTAAAAGCGATTTAAAAGTTATTATATTATATCATCGCCTTCAGGGGAGTTTATGGTCAAGTATTAATACGATAGCAATTAAAAAAGTCCTAAGCCCTCCTTGTTATAACTCTACGATTCTTAAGGGTTCTTAAGTGATAAAAATTTAGAGCAGTTAAAAATAATGATTGCGTTTGCATATTCAAAACATTTTTGCATGTCCACAAAAATATTGACCATCAACGCATGCACTAAATCTCAATTTTAGAAATATTTATGTTTTTAATTCAATTTTAAGTGAAGTTATTTGCCTTTAATTTATATAAATTTGTTAATGATTCTCTCAAAGAATGTTAGTTTTTTTTGTTTGTAATTATATTTCTTTTTATTGTTAAATTATTGTGTGTTAGTTTATAAGTTTACGATGGGGTTGGCGTGTATTATTAATAATACAAAAGCCCCTTAAAAACAAAAGAATAAAAAAAATATATTGACACTATATATAAGAAATAAGACAAAAACTATTATAAATTCTAGAAGTCTACATGAAATTAACAATAAAAATGTTTAACTGTATACATTTCTATAAAGAATTCCCAAAACTCGTTCTAGAGATGTGACCTAATAAATTTAAAAGCTTATTGTGAACTCGTCTTATAATTTAAACGATTTCTGAAACGATAAAGCGAGGGTTCGAATAAAATCCTGTTGAGATAATGTAAGTAAAGTAAAGTCAGTAGCAGCCCATTAATGTCCCACTGCTGGGCACAAGCCTCATTCATAATCGAGAGGGTTATTAGATTTTGAACATACGTTACTTCACTGCGCATTGGCATAGTACACAAGGGCACTCTCTATTCATTCACTCTCATACCAGAGAGAGATCGGTTGCAGGACAGACGGCTTAACGTGCTCTCCGAGGCATGGGAGTGGAGCACACCGGCAATTTCCTAACTTTCCCAAACCTTAATAGAAAACTCAATATTAGTTTTTGAATTTGCCGATGCTGTAGCCAAACATGCTAACCGCTAGACCAATGTGGCAGTTTGCTGATGATGATGATGGTGATGATATAAGAGGTTACCCGTTATCTCGTGGATGAGGACTTCTTTTGAACATAACAAAAATCTCGCACTTTTGTGTTATTATTTTATTTATTTATTGGTAATCCGTTTTAGCAAGTAACTTGAATACTTAATATACTTAAAATAAGGTCAATTAAGGATTACATAAATTAATATATAATATTTGAAATAAAAGAGTAGATATTAAGAAGTAAGAATTTAGAAACAATTAAAAGAAATACTGAGTTATTTTTTATGTACATACGAAGAGTGTGTGTTTTATGTGAGTGGGTATGTAAGAATGAGTGAGTGTATTTGTATTTTTGAGTTAATTTGTATTTGTTGGTGAAATTGTAATATAAGAAGAATAAGTGTCTGTTAAATTAAAAAAGCATAATTTACAAAAGAGAAGAAAAACATGCATTAAAACAAGACATAAAATATTATTGTTTGTGTGTTGGTACGTGCGTGCGTGTGTGTGTGTGTGTGTAGGTCTGTGTCTGGACACAGGAATTATTGTGAGTGTTTTTATTCAAATATTAGATTTTAATAGTGATTCCACCTTATCATAATTTAAAGAGTTCCTCATTGGTCTAGCGGTTAGCACTTACTACAGACATGAGGTCCTGGGTTCGAGTCCCGGATCGGGCCAATTCGAAATCGATATTAAGTTTTCTATTAAGATTTTCTCAATATTTGCCCGAAGTTGGGAAGTTGGCGGTGTGATCCACCCCCGTGTCTCGGAGAGCACGTTAAGCCGTCGGTCCTGCGCCTGATCTCTCTCCNAATGATGGTGATGATATAAAAGGTTACCCGTAATCTCGTGGATGAGGACTTCTTTTGAACATAACAAATACCTGTATAAGAAGACCTCGCTCTTTCGTGTTATATCTATTATTATTTTATTTATTTATTGGTAATCCAACAGCGTTTTAACAAGTAACTTGAATATTTAATATACTTAAAATAAGGTCAATTACGGATTACATAAATTACTATATAATATTGGAAATAACAGAGTAGATATTAAGAAGTAAGAATTTAAGAACAATGAAAAGAAAAACTGTATTTTATTATTTTGTATATTATTTTGTAAATTGTAATATAAGAATTAGTGTAATTAAAAAAGCATAATTTACAAAAGAGAAGAAAATCATGCATTAAATGGAGACAAAATATTATTGTTTGTGTGTTGGTACGTGCGTGTGTGTGTGTGTGTGTGTAGGTCTGTGTCTGGACACAGGAATTAATGTGAGTGTTTTTATTCAAATATTAGATTTTAATAGTGATTCCACCTTAACATAATTTAAAGAGTTCCTCATTGGTCTAGCAGTTAGCATTTTCGACTACAGACATGAGATCCTGGGTTCAAGTCCCGGATCGGGCCAATTCAAAATCAATATTGAGTTTTCTATTAAGATTTTCTCAATAATTGCCCGAAGTTGGGAAGTTGGCGGTGTGATCCACCCCCGTGTCTCGGAGAGCACGTTAAGCCGTCCGTCTTGCGCCTGATCTTGTGTGAATGCACTTGAATACTATGCCTCCCAATCCGCAGTGGAGCAGCGCGGTGGGTCTAAAAACCCACGCTCCTCGGTGTGAGGAGGCCTGTGCCCAGCTGTGGAACGTTAATAGGCTGCTACTTACTTTTACTTCCTTTCTCATCCGGTTAATCAAATTGCATAAATATACTAGATTTATGAGAAAATTGCTTTTGAGCAAAAGCTGTTCTGGAGGGATGAGGTACGTCTTCGAAAAGTTCTATAAAGGTCTGTTTGAACAAAGGAGCTATTGAATTTCAAGTTATATAAGAAGAAGCCGCACAGGAGTGTGAAGTTATTATGCTGTTAACGCTGCGTTTATTACTATCATATGTCCTTATAGCAAAGGTAAAGCGGCAAAAACCTCAAAGCTAACCATAAACTTTGATTAGATTTTGTAACAGGCTACGGCAGCGCACATTAGAATGCGTGAGTCGCGACCGCCATAATTGAATTTTCTAGCCCATTGCTCCAGATTTGGTGTTAGTCGGGAACAGTGTTGCAAGCTTCATGAGGAATATCTCTCTAAAACAATTTCATAATCCAATAAATTTAAAACTCATACCACTTAGTGATAAATTGAATATCTGTCCTTCGCAACATATATTCGTCGTCGTCGGTCCAACCGATGGACGTCCACTGCTGGACATAGGTCTCATGACATGATGCCCACAAGGCCCGATCTTGCGCCGCCTGGCTCCATCGGCTATCGGGGACCCTCCTTATATCGTCAGTCCAACTTGTGGGGGGTTTTCCTACACTGCGTCGTCCGGTGCGGGGTCGCCACTCCAGCACCTTCGGGCCCCAACGTTCATCGGTCCGTCGGACTATGTGCCCCGCCCATTGCCACTTCAGGTTCGCGATTCGTAAGGCTATGTCGGTGACTTTGGTTCTGCTACGAATCTCCACATTTCTGATTTGATCACGTAGACAAACTTCAAGCATAGCCCTTTGCATCGCACGCTGTGTGAGTCTGAACTTTCGTATGAGGCCCATAGCCAGCGACCACGTTTCGGAGCCGTAGGTCATCACTGGCAACACGCACTGTTCGAAAAGCTTTGTCTTCAGGCCCTGAGGGATATTGGAAATAGCATTCGGGAAATTACGGCATCTCTTTTCGTCCAATATCCCTCAACGTATATTTATTTTATTTTATTTATTGCACACAGAAAAAAACAATGACATGAAAAATAATATACAAAGGCGGCTTCGTGGCTTGAATGATCTCCTCCAAATCAAAACTTCTGTAAAATTCATTAAAAAATATTTGAAGAGAAACTTTTTTAGGGTAATTTTTTTACAGATGCAACGCGTTTTTAGCGCCACGAAGATTTGCAGCGTTTTTAATGCTAATACGTTTGAGGGTTAGGTAGTTCTAATTTTTTGCAAATTACATGTGGCATTTTAATTTACCACTCGTCTTTTAATCATTTTATATACTATTTTATATACATTTTATATTATATTAAAAAAAAATATGTCATAAATTTTAAATTCAAAAACAAATTTTAATAATAAATTTCTACTATTGACAAAATCACGAGGCCTTATTAATTACAATTCGTCATTTCAGATTTCAATAAATTATTTGTATTAATTTTCGACAATTCATATTTTAATGACAATCAAACGATTTGTATAAATATAAACAAAACTTACAAATTAGTTTACAAAAGAAATTTCACTTCTGACATTTGTACTTTGTACGTACGCTTTTAGTTTTTATTTATCACACTCAATTACACAATATCGGTGCAGTGTACAGTACAAGTAATACCAAAGTATCCAAGAATTTGCAGTTTTCTTAGCCAAATTGTTTAAAATATCGGAATGTAATTAAAATATAATAAAAATCTTTTGTGTAATTCACGCGTGGTAGAAGTGACACCCTTAAAAATTTTCGTGTTACCTTAGACTGTATCATCACTTACAGAGAGATTACAGACAAGCGATCATCTGTTGCCAATTTAAACAACCTGTTTCCAAGTAAGCACGATGCCTTCCTAGATTGCGTTATTAATTAAATCTATTGAGTTTGTGTCTGTATCTTTTTACTGTCGCAGTTTCGTTGTCATCCCTTTTTTATTTCATCGACTTTCAAATCGCAACCTATGATAAAGAAGTTTTCACTTCAAAATTACAAAGTAGCAAACTATTCATTCACTGTTAATTAATTAAAATTAATATTCAACATCGTCAAATCAAATAACCGAAGACATTTTTACGTTTGAACCTCTGCAATATACTGTGTGATTTATAAATTTAAGCATTTTTCTTTAAAATCACTATTCACTTTTTTCCCAATAATATTGGGAATAACACCTGTAGTTGACAACACTGGTACGGTGATTATACGATGCGTCAAGTAAAGGATTTTCTTATCCCTGAAAAGGAAGACGTGAAAATGTTTCACTTGTATGCTAATATTTTAATTTAACCGAATGAAGTATGTTTAACTTAACTGATTTATGAGTGCGGTTTTTTTCGTTCCTTCTTATATAATCCAGCAGTTTATTTCTTATCGCGTTTATATTAACTTTGCCTGTGTTTATGTAATGGATTCAATTTGAAATTTTGCACAATTATCAAGGGATAATGACAATACAATGATTTAATTTTGCTTCGTCTGTATATATTTTAGATCTAATAAAATATAACATACATACATACATACATAACATCACGCCTCATTCCCATAGGGGTAGGCAGAGACAACATCCTTCCACTTGCCACGATCCATGCATATCTCCTTCGCTTCTTTCATTCTCATTAAACCTTTCATACAAGTTCGTCGGTTTAGAGTACTCTTGACCCGGCCGTTATTTAAAATGTCCTGGATTTGGTCCAGGAACGTTCGCCTTGGTCTTCCCCTTCCAACTTTCGCATTCACTCTTGACTCATAAATCCTTTTTGTCAGTCTCCTTTCATTCATTCTCTCTACATGCCCAAACCATCTAAGCATACCTTTCTCAATTTTAGTCACTACGTCTTCTTTTATACCACAACGTTCTCTTATCACACTATTTCTTACTCTGTCACTCAGTTTTAATCCACTCATGCTTCTCAACGCTCTCATCTCTACCGCATTTATTTTACTTTTGTAAAATAAATTTTGTAAAATATAAGCAATACAAAATTCTTATAATTTATGGATGTTTGCCTTCTGAAATAAATTAATTATTATAATAATTTAAGGCGTTACGATGAGAAAATATTCATGAAGTTTGATGGATCAAAAATCTTTTTTTTATTGAAGAAAGGTAAGCGCTTGATTGTGGTATCACGTGATGGTAAACGGTAATCAGAAGTACGCATACCTAGTAAAAGGAATTTTATCTCTTATGGTTTTTTCACAGCATTGTACTGGAACACAAACCTCTTGCTTGGTACAGATAAATATAAAAATGCAATTTTCTATATTCACCCTATCAGGGATTTAACCCGGAACCTCTACCAGCAAAACAGTTACTTCAAAGCTATTTGCGGTTGCTTTATCACAAAATGGCTCCTTTTTCCCGCTTTCGCTATAGACAGTCTCTTTTTTCACGCTAGTAAATGCCTTTAGGCACCCTGATCATACCTAAATTTTATCGGGAGTGTGGAACTGGCAGGTCAGAATACCCACTAAAACTCAGCGATACTCTCCACATCCTTCTGTGGAGCACCAGAAGGTCGGCAGACGCAATCTACCCTAGCACACCGAGATTCCTTTGGGAAACTTAAGGAATAAGGAGAAGCGCAAATCTCCTACCTTCCAACTTCCTGCGCCGGAGAAGAGGAGCGTCTATAGAGTCCTCACTCTGCCTCTTATGTGCCTTCAGTTAAATAACCGTTTCACAGTAAGAGACCACAGCACTCTACTCCCTATCACCTGTGAGAACTGCGCCAACTTTTCCCTCCAGGGAAAGGTTTCCTTCGACCAACGACGTCAATAGATGCCGTTGGGGTCCTCACGCCGGGCAATCTTCCAGAGTGTGTTGCACCTAATCCACGGGTGCATCAGACTAATGGCAGGCAGGCGTTTCCTCCTGGCGAACAATATGATGCAGGTACTTGCCGTTACAACCATGTCTGGTCAGCACCTGTATCAGCCTGTTAGAGAGAGAGATCCGTGCCCTCTAGATAACCAATTCTCCAGGTGAGGACACTGTGATCAGACCTACTGCAGGAGATACGTCCACTTTTGTCACTAAATTTCCACGGAATCGATTACAACGCATGTAACACCCCAGAGAACAAATTGAAAATATAAATTATTTAGTATTTCACTGCAACGAAATTGCACATATAAAATACTAATCGGTTTAAGGGTATTTGTGAAATTTAGTCGATTAAATCTATCGCTCAACTCATTAAATTATGTATAAAGCGGGGAACAGCTGCATTATTTTTATTATGTATGTTATATACTAGCTGACCCGCGTAACTTCTGTGTACAAAGTACACAACTTTAGATTTCCAAGACTTGGAAGGAGAGAAAAAGTAAAATATGTTAGGAATTTAATGCATTTAATTGTCATTAACATAAAAAGTGTCTCAAACGACATAATATTTGAAACGAAAATGCCACGTGTTTTTTGTCAAAATTATTAAATAAATTTTGTTTTATGAAAAATAGTATATTAACTTATTAAATGACGAGTGGCAAATGAAAGTGCCACATGTTATTTGTAAATATAAAAACTACTTACCCATCAAACGCGTTAGCATAACGCTGCACATGTTCGTGATTAAAGATAATGTGAATTTGAATTTAAATGTGGGGCTTATTTGATGCCTTTGTCTCGTAATTCGTACATAAAAATGTCTAGGTTTAAATGAATGCATTGTATTTATTTTAAAACGATATCATAAAATATAAAGCTAAAGACACCCTATGTCCCAACTGGAAAAAATAAAAAAAATGGAAATTATCTTACTGGTGATAGAGATTTTTACAATAATACAAGCGCCCAGGTTGTTGGGGACGGGAGTTGCAAGCCTAGCGCGTCGCCGGCGGCGACTAATTCTGATTGGTCAATTGCCGGCGATACCCCCTCCCCACCTACTTCAGCACCCGCGATCGCTCTCTCTCCCTCTCGTTACGCCGTGTGTGCCTGCCGAGTGGGAGAGTTGTATAAAGAGAGTAAAATGTAAAACGACTTGAAACGACGTCACATTTCGACTTAAACTCCCGATGGGAGTAGAGCCCAACAAAGTGTGAACTGTGACGAACTCCGAAGCAACCAGCTGAACCGAACCTCGAAGACACGAGCCTGAACATTGACGAATCGAACCCGAATGACCGAATCATTGAACCTGGAAGAACCGAAGATTAAAGAACGAAGCCCCAAGAACCCTATACAGTCCACTAAACCCGGAGGGATTTGCCAGATCCTGAATTACTTCCCAACACCGGTTTCAGATGGTTATTTTATTATGTAATGATACCTATTTAATTTCATTAGGAGTCCGTCTGCATAACTTCGAAATTACGACATACATAAAAAATATATAGTGAGCTATTCTTAAAAGGTAGATATTTCCTACATTTTATTTTTCGTAGATCTATAAAAGAGGTACTATCCCACCACACATTGTTTTGTTATACCTTTAAAGGATTAGGCAGGGTCTTCGATGAAACAACGATATCGCTATAAATATAAACCGTACTCAATAAATACTCTATCCGTTGAGTTGCACTGCCTCCTTGGTCTTGTGGTTAGCATGTTCGACTACAGACATGAGGTCTTGGGTTCGTGTACCGGGTCTCGGAGAGCACGTTAAGCCGTCGGCCGGGGCCTGATCTCTCTCCGGCCGTGTCGGATTCCCGTCACATCGGACAATGAGAGTGAAGGAATAGAGAGTGGACTTGTGTACTATGCCTGCCAATGCTCTAAAAACCCTCAACCCTCGGAGACCTGTGCCCAGCAGTGGGACGTTAATGAGCTGCTACTAACTTACTGTTTATAATAGCAAGTGTTATATAACATGCACATATATGTTAAACAGAAGCATTCAATTTTAAATACGTGTATAAAATAAAACTCCGTATACAGAAATGTGCATTATTTACCCGCGGAATATAAATATGACAGTTTAATGGGCGCAATGGCGATGTATCATGTAACAAGTGTCCATTGATTTTATATCATGTTTAATAGAAATATCTTCCGAACAACGCACGTAATTTATGAACGGCGTGTAAGCCACTTTACTAACGTATTGTTGGTTCTATTTGTATTATGTTTCAGATCATTATTATTATATTTGTTAGACTAGCATTTCCCCGCGGTTTCACCCGTGTAGATACCGATCTCGTGGCAGTGGAAAGTCTACTAAGTCGGACTATAGATTTATTTTCGTTAATAAAAAGTTTTATTTGACTTAGTTTTAAGTTATTTCCTTTCAGATTATTAGAAACACACTTACATTCATAATCTAATCGATATATAGATTATGCTTTACCAATATATTTGACTAATACATTTTTAGAATTGTAATACCATTTACGTAGAATAACTGACTCTAGCAAAATTAATAAAAATAAATTTTAACAAAAAAAGAACCGCGTTCAAAACAATTTACAAATATGTTAATATGCTCTAAAAAGTAAGAAATAATTGCGTATTCTTATTATCTTATTAATATATTTGTAAATTGTTTTAAAGGCGGTTCTTTTTTTGTTAAAGTTTTTAATTATTATTTGATTTTTAGTGAATCCCAAGTAAACTAAGAAATTTGTCTCAATATGTGTACACCTAAAAACGTGTTGCAATGCAGCAACAAACGTAAGCTCATTGCTATTTGATTACAGACACTTATATTTTCTGCCTTAAACCGCACCCTTACTGTAAGACGTTGAGGAGATCCATTGATCTTCATATTTAACTACGACTACCACTTACCCATACCATAGTTACGGTAGGGAACTCAAATATCTGGATAGCCTATAGAAGATTCTGCCGAGTATCGTTGAATTGCTCCTAAGAATTAAAGAGTTCCGTCACTTTGTCATGGACTCCATCATCAGAACCTAACCAAACTATCACAAAATAACTCTTGATATACTTTCTAATAAAAAAAGAATCATCGAAATCGGTTGGAGTGATCTTGAGTTCTTCGTCCATTTGTCGCGCACATGCTTAATGCAAATTTAACACTTATCCGGTTTTCTCATGGATCCCATCATCAGAACTGGATTTAAAAAAATGGGACCCTATGACGAGTACCACCGTTCATTAAAAAAAAAATCATCAAGATCGGTCCACCCAGTCGGGAGATATGAGGTAATAAACATAAAAAAAATACAGTCGAATTGATAACCTCCTCCTTTTTTTGAAGTCGGTTAAAAATACTCTAATGCGAATGATTGGAATGTCCTATTGTAAAAATTTACAAATTTTTTTACAGTTATTTAAACGGTCTTTAATGAAACATCTAATGTATATATAAAAAATTACTCAAACGATGGAAAAATACCTGTAGAAAAGTATATGTTAATTTAGCAAATTAAATAACACTAGCTAATACTATCTGTGAAAGCATTATAAGATACTGTAAATTTAGAGGATATAATACAAGATACTCCAATTATCAATTATCAATATCCAATACAAGTTACTAGCAGGATAAATGCAGGTTGGATGAAGTGGAAGCAGGTCTCGGGAACAATTTGCGATGCCAGAATGCCCCCTAAACTAAAGGGGAAGATTTATAAGACGATCGTAAGACCTGTCATCCTGTATGGATCAGAGTGCTGGGCCACCAAAGGGGAGAATGAAAGGAAATTGCATGCAGCGGAGATGCGAATGTTGAGATGGATGTGTGGAGTGACAAAATTGGATAAGATTAAGAATGAGTATATTAGAGGAAGTGTGAAAGTAGCACCAGTGACCGAGAAGTTAAGGAGTGGAAGGTTAGCCTGGTATGGACATGTAATGAGAAGGGAGGATAGCCATGTATGTAAGAGGGTCCTAAATATGATGGTAAGCGGCAGGGCCGGGAGAGGGCGACCAAAAAAGCGTGGATGAATTGTGTGAAAGAGGATATGTGTATAAAGGTTGTGAATGTAGAAATGACAGCGGATTGAGTGAAGTGGTGAAAGGAAACATGCTGTGCCGACCCCACCTAGTGGGATAAGGGCAAGAAAACAACAACAATACAAGATACTCCAAATTATTTATTAGTTTTGAACAATCTGAATATCAAAGAATATACAATGTGATATTAAATTTATGTAAATTTCTCTCAAACCGGATTGACATCCATTTTATTTGAACACAATATGTTATACTATCAAATTTAACGTAAACCAAAGCTGAAACGTATTCATCAACTTTGAAATAACTTTATTTTATACAGAGATCCAAACAGATCACATTGTTTTGATCTTATAACAATAACAACTTTATCTGCATCACATAAGTTAAAGCAGAAAAGTTATCACCATAAAAAAGGTTATAAGAAGATAACCTTAAATAAATAAAAATTTTAACAAAAAAAGAACCACCTTCAAAACAAAGTCTTACAAATATATTATTATGCGTAATTATTTCTTACTTTTTAGAGCATATTAATATAACTGTAAGAGTTTGTTTTGAAGGTGGTTCTTTTTTTGTTAAAATTTTAGTGAATCTGAAGTAAACTAACAAATTTGTCTCAATATGTGTACACCTAAAAACGTCATGCAATGCAGCAACAAACGTAAGCTCATTGCAATTTGATTACAGACACTTATATTTTCTGCTATAAACCGCACTTTTACTGTAAGCCGTTGAGGAGTTCCATTGATCTCCATATTTAACTACGACTAGCACTTGACCATACCGAAGTTACGGTAGGCAATTCCAATATCTGGATAGCCTATAGAAGATTCTGCCGGGTATCGTTCATTTGCTCCTAAGAATTAAAAAATTCCGTCACATTGTCATGGATTCCATCATCAGAACCTAACTAAATTATCACAAAACAACCCTTGAAGTATATCCTTTCCAATAAAAAAGAATCTTCGAAATCGGTTGGCGTGGTCTTGACGTATTTGTCCATTTGTCGCGCACATGGTTAATGCAAATTTAACACTTATCCGGTTTCTCATGGATCCCATCATCAGAACTGGATTAAAAACAAATGGGACCCTATGACGAGTACTACCGTTCATTAAAAAAAAAAACATCAAGATCGGTCCACCCAGTCGGGAGATATGAGGTAACAAACATAAACAAATACAGACGAATTGATAACCTCCTCCTTTTTTTGAATTCGGTTAAAAATAGACTTGTACATCTGTGATTTGTCTTAAAGAACTTAAGAGCAAAGGCAACGGAAGCTCTCAAAAGGAATAAAATTCACCGTTTCAGTAATATTTTATATTGATGTTCCATTACTATTTGGAGCTATGATTGTTTAGTGGTGAGACATGTGCATTCTAGTTCAGACAAGCTCAATTCTAAGGCTTAATAGAATAAAGAATGGTAGTTAAGTGCTTGTTCATTTTACAGTGTAGGAAAATATCATGAAGCTTGAATATCCTGGGAGTAATTCTGGGGTATGTGTTTACTCGCAGTGGAACAGCGTCGTGGGTCTTTGCACTGTGCACCCTCTCTCCTATGAGAAAGGGGGCAGTGCCCAGCATTGGATTTGAAATAGGCTGGAGGTTACTTTACCTTTTGCTGATTATGTGATCTTATACAGCTTAGACTTTATCTAGATAAAAGAGAAAATATAATTTGTTGTGTGTTTGTTTCTGTGCGTGTGTGTGTCGATGTGTATGTTTTTTGTGTCTCTAAAATGACCCCTGACATGATGGCCAGAGTATGTTTATTTATTATAGCATATATCTATTTATATTTATGTATTACTAGTGGCCCGTCCCGGCTTCGCACGGGTAGACATAAATAGGTACAGATATTTAAGTTATAAGTATGACAATTAAAACGACCATGAATTGACAAATATTATGAAAAAGTGTGATTCCTAATACTAAAACTAAGTAGCTATGAAAAGAACTTTATAAGTGAAGCATAAAAATGTGTTAAAACAACTCGAAATATTCAATGTCACTTGCGTCTACTGTCGGTGCACCCTCTTCTCCCGCACTGCCCCTCTCTCGTCGAGTTAGTTACTTGATGCGCTGCGTGGCGACCGCCACCGGCATGTATTTTTATTTTTATTTAATGATTTCTTTTGAGTGGAACATTTCAATAATTCAAAAAGTAATCATCAGGTATTTAGACAGTCTTGAATATTAAATTATTTATTTAAATAAAAATTTATAAATGGTATGGATAACACGGTCTGATTTTGATTGACAATTCTATCAATTTGTTAAATGTATAAAAGTAGTTATAGTGACGTAACTACAATAGTTAGACATATGGCTTTGCGAAGTTTTTTGTAGATATTGATATATTCTATAATATTCTCAAACATTTGTTTGTCCTATCACTAATACTCTTCACAGCGTATGCGATGAAAGACATTTTATGGCTAATTTTTTTACTGCTTCTGTTGGTTTTAATAGGAATTTCTAATGATATCTATTGTAGTCTAGTACTACATATAGCCTATGTTACTCAGTGATAGTGTAGCTTTCGAATGAAAAAAGAAATAATTAAAATCGGTCCAGTACTTTTTGAGTTTATTCGTTACATACAAAAATACAAATCTTTCCTCTTTATAATATTGGTGTAGATGATTTATTTTCTTTATTAGCTTTTTTAGATTTCCCTGTTTTTATTTCTTCATTTATTTATAACTAGATCTTGTCTCTTTCTATAGCAAATCTCGGGTATTGTGTTATTAAGTGTAATACGTTTTCAGTCTTTTGTGGTTTGAATTTGCATTCTGGGCTGTGTTTTCATTGGATGTGTATGTTTGTGGATGCGTTAGGCTTTATATCCATACTAGCTGAGTGACTTCGTCTGCGAGTTTTTGGGTAGCATTTTCATCAATTTAGGCAAATTCTTTTACAAATAAGAAACATATGTATAACACGCCCGCATCCCCTCTTTCGGGTGGAATTTCATAAAATCCATTCTTAGCTGATCCCTACTCGGTAAAAGGAATATTCCTACCAAATTTCAAGTCCATAATCTTTATAGTTCCAGAGATATCGTGATGAGTCAACAGATACCTTGATATCTCTTATATATTTATATAGATTATATAAAAATGTCTTCAATTTTTTATTAATATTTGAGACGCGTAAGCCTATCCATAAACTATATTCATCAAAACTCCATCGGAACTATCAACACTCTCCTATTACAAGTTGGGAACGAATTTGGCCGTGAAGCATTACAATTTTATCCCACTCCCCCGGGTGGCGTACAATTTCATAACTTTGATAACACTATCATGGCCATTACAAATACTACTATCATCAGAATGAGGGTAGATTAAAATTAGGGGTTTAATAATGTGGTAAACGAAAGTGGAAAATTTATGTCATTGATGTTAAACGTGTCTGCTGAGTATCGATGCTAAACACAAAAAAGCACTTAATTTAGTAGGCTCTTATCTTCAAAATAGATTTTCATAATTAGTGTTGAGTCTTTAGGACTCTTTGAGTTTTCTCTGATTGGGGTACAAAGAATATTGTACGGTTTAATCCGATTAAGACTCAAGTGTGCGCTTTTACAGCTAAAGAAACTCCTTTTAGCCTCGCACCAAGTTTCCAGAACATTTCCCTTACCACCTCAAAACACATTAGGATTCTAGGCGCCGACATTTCCAGTGAAGTGCTCACTTGAATGGCAAAGCCAAACTGGCTTCAAAAAAAACTTGGGATGCTCAACAGGGCTAAGCGGTACTTTGTGCCCGAGCATAAGATGCTGGAGCACCCCAATACCAAATCCTCCCATTTGAACGAATACAGAGACGAGCAACCCGAATCATCGACAAAACCCAGTTAACACGCAAGTTAGAAACGCTGGAACACCATACAAACGTTAGGTCTTTATGTGTGTTCTATCGTATCTATCACGGGGACTGTTCTGATGAGCTTTTTAATTTGGTGTCACCATGTCGCTTTTATGACCGGACAACGCGCAAAAAACATAAATCTCATCCACACACGCTGGGGCCTTCAGGCACAGTTCGATTGGAATCAATGTGGAACAAACTCCCAGCACGGTTTTTCTACAAGGCTATAACTTAGAGACGTTTAAGAAGCAATTAAACTCCTTTTTATTAGGTCGGCAACACATCAGTCCCTATGGTACTGCAGGTGTCCATGGGCGGCGGCAATCACTCAACATCAGGTAACCCACAGGCTCGTTTGCTTACCAAGGCTATAAAAAAAATAGGATCACCTGTAAAATGGGTGTCCCGCGAGGATTAACCACTCGGCCCCTTTTTATTCTAGTCTTTCAATACACATTTATAAAAGACGTTCACTCCACATTAAGTAATCCCGAAATAAAACCATATTATAGTTATAAATGTATTTGACGTAATCCGTTTGAACTCTAAGAGGATGATGAGTGGATTATCCCGTTATATGGAAAATAATAATCCACAATATTAGATTTTCACGTATTCAAATCTTTTTGAATGATTTTATATTATTAAGATTTGGTTTCACAAGGAAGAGCTTTATCCAATCAGTGGCATCGTAACTGTGTAATTTTTAATTTACTAACAATATTTTGAGTGTGTTTGGTTTTATTAGAAAATAATTTCCATAATTACAATAGAAATGATAACTTTCGTATTTATAGACATTATATTTGTTTTTTGTTGCTAAACAGATATACTTTTGTGGCATTATCATCCCTTGTTAAAACTATATTTTGCTGTACATGTTTGAGTTCCATCTTCGATATTAGAAAGAGCATTTATTGCTGACAGGATAGCACTTGATTGTAATCTTACCTGATGAATGAGTGATGTTACAGTTTAACATAGAAGCATGCAAAACTAGTTAGAGATATTTTACCTCTTATAATATTTACACAGCATTGTGCTTGAGCATGTTTTTGCTGGTAGAATGTTAATTAGCTACGACGGAAGCCAGTCTAAATTGTAGCAAATTAAAATATACACTTTCCTGTTTTTGCACTTTTTGTTCTCACTGGGAAATGCTGTGCTGCGCAAATGCATCACGACTTTTGGGTCGGGAGTTTCACAAATTGTAGAGAGGAGACAATACTCACTAAAACCCAGCGGAACCTTCTTAATCTGTTATTGAAACATCCGAGAATTACTTACGCTTTCCTCTCTGATGTTCTGGATGAGTACAACTGAGAGTTCATGAAGGTAGGAGGAGAAATATGCGCTGCTTTGTATCCAGTCTTCTCCGTCGGTGGGAAACCACCAAAGCCTCCCGTATTCCAGACTCAGACAAGTTATAAAATACAAATGCCTAAATTTGCTCTGCAAGGCATTGAATTCAGGACCTCTACTATCGAAGGAAGTCGTACCATTGCTTTAAGGAAGCTTTCAAAATCGTCTATATTAAGTTATGAATAGCCAGATGGTGTCTCAAAGGGCTAGACTGGTTGTGCATGGAGGAATATTGGTAGTGAAAGTAGGGTATGGCAGAATAAGCACGAAAGTAAAATAAATGCAGTAGAGATGAGAGCTTTGAAAAGAATGTAAGTGATAAAGTAAGAAATGGTGTGATAAGAGAACGATGTGGTATAAAAAAAGATGTAGTGACTAAAACTGAGAAAGCTATACTTAGATGGTTTGGGCACGTAGAGAGAATGAATGAAAGGAGAATGACAAAAAGGATTTATGAGTTAAAAATGAATTGGAAAGTTAGAAGGGGAAGACCAAGGCGAAGGTTCCTGGACCAAATCCAGGACATTTTAAAATAAGGACCAGGTTAAGAGTACTCTAAACCGATGAACTAGTACGAAAGGTTTAACGAGAATGAAAAAAGTGAAGGAGATATGCAAGGATCGTGGTTAGTGAAAGGACGTGGTCTCTGTCTACCCCTATGGGAATGAGGCGTGATGGTATGTGTGTATGGACGTATGTAGAACGGATTAGCATGACTCTTCACAAGGATCTATGTATGTAATTATTAGGCTATCATGGTCTTGCCTAACCAATGGGTCTCAAGGAATTTGAACAGTACGCAGTGTGCCTGGGAATATTAACGCCGGTTTGCAAATGCAATCAGAAACGTCTGCGGTTACGAATATCAAATCAAGTCACGGAAACTGGTTCAATGCAATGCTAATGGGAATCTGAGATTGATGAACTTAGCGTGTGGCTTCAATTTTATTATTTACAACACAATAAGTTTACTGCAAAGTCAAAATAAAAGTATTTTAATTTAAGAAATTGTATTTTCTAATTTATTCAGACTCTGGACTTTACACAATTTTTATTATGTATATTGTAAATGTTATTATTATAAAGAAGAGAAACCACATGATTGAAACATAACATTCGTCACGAATTCACCAGCTTACTACACAAGTCAAGCGTGCGTAAAGATGTATAAGAAATTCGTTCTCCAAAATACGGTTGAAGAAAAACGTGATATTCTGCTTTTTTACCTTCATTGCCATTCAACAAACCTTAGCATACTTTTAGTAACGCTCTCGTCACGCATCCACCAACTTACTACACAGGTTACGCGTACGTAAACGCGATTACAAAATATCAAATATTCCAAAAAACAAGCTAGCTCACAACACACAGCTAAAGTAAAATGTAACTCTCTATCTTCATTAAATGATATCTCCCTCTCAACTTCCCTTCGCCACGACCTAATAAAATTTTCGTAACGCTCTAGTCACGGATTCACCAGCTTACTCCCCAGGACAAGCGTAGTCAAATGCGTTTTTTTTTTAAATAAATTTTCCAAAAAACGCGTGTGCACGAATGAAGTAAAACAACACTCTCTCTTTTTATCTTTATCGCTCTTTCACACTTTTCGTAACCTTTCACTAGCTCACCTTTTGACCAGCTTACTCCCTGTGTTAAGCGTGTGTTAAAAAAATTAAAAGACGATTGATTTTATTGCTGATAGTTTAGCGCTTATCAACGTATCGGAATACAAACTCTTGCTTGGCGCTACATCTTTGCTGATAAGGTGACAACTNTTTATCTTTATTATCTTCTAACTCCCTCTCAACTTCCTCCCGTTCGCCTCGCTCTTTCACACTTTTCGTAACCTTTCACTAGCTCACCTTTTGACCAGCTTACTCCCTGTGTTAAGCGTGTGTTAAAAAAATTAAAAGACGATTGATTTTATTGCTGATAGTTTAGCGCTTATCAACGTACAATACAAACTCTTGCTTGGCGCTACATCTTTGCTGATAAGGTGACAACTAGCCACGACCGAAGTTTCCCACCGTGCCAGACTCGGACAAATAAGAAAAATGCAATTTTCTAAATTCTCCTTATGGATATTAAACTCGGGACCTGTGCTAGCAAAGCGAATACGTACACCACGAGACTTATATCTCCCTCTTAACTTCGTCTTAATTATGTTTTTTCCATAGCCTAGCCTTAAACACGCCAAGTTTTATCATTATATATGTGTAAATGTGTAAATGGCTCTTTGTTTACCTTCATCACCGTCAATGTACGAGGTGAATTCATCAATCACCTATTCATATTAACAATGCATTGAATCAGTTACAGCGGCCTGATTAATATTAGTAACAACTAAGCACGGATTGCATCTGCACGCTGATAATTGCTTTCTATATATAATATATGTAAGTAATTCTTATATCAATTAATAATATGGTATAGAATAACAGTATAAAGTTAGTTTATTTGACATCTTTGACAGAATCTTCAAGAAGGGGTCTGATATTATTTAGCTTTTGCGAACAAGGGCTTAAGGAAGCTAGAAATCTTAAATTAGCATATAGACCTTTCAACATATAGTCCCAAACAGTTAGTATAGGTAACAAATATTGTATGTTAGATAAATAATATCCTTTAAAAATAATTAAGGGTTAACTTATACAAGAAAAAGAAGATGATATTTCGCAGAGATTTATTAAAAAGTTAAAGAGCAAATTATGAAATTATCATAATATATCGATTACATTAAGAAAACTGCTTCACCAAAACAGGCTTGTTTAAGTTACGTAAGTTAAATTTAAGGAATCTCGCCGATTTAAATGTAAAATTGTAGTAACTTGAGAAATATGAATACTAAAATTTTACAATTAAATCAAGTAATACTTGCGTCATCCGCTAATGAGCTACAGGAGATGCTAAATATCGTGAATGAAGCTTTTAAAGGGAAAGGAATGAAAGTGAATGTAAACAAAACGAAAGCTATGCTTTTTGAACGAGATGAATCTATGATGGATGCCAATATTTTGATAGATGGGGAACAAGTGGAAGAGGTGAAAGAATTTGTATACTTGGGATCTAAATTTACAAAAGATGGAACATGTGAAAGTGATATCGAAAGGAGAGTGAATGCAGGGAATATGGTAAATGGTGCTCTGCATGCTTTTATGAATAGCCAGATGGTGTCTCAAAGGGCTAGACTGGCAGTGCATGCTGGAGTGTTGGTGCCAACACTTATGTATGGTAGTGAAAGTTGGGTATGGCAGAAGAATCACAAAAGTAAAATAAATGCGGTAGAGATGAGAGCGTTGAGAAGCATGAG
>JACTOM010000667.1:1440997-1465731 GCA_015832385.1 Elymnias hypermnestra
GAGGGTTTTTAGAGCATAGACCCACCACGCTGCTCCACTGCGGATTGGCAGGCATAGTACACAAGTGCACTCTCTATTCCTTCACTCTCATAGTCCGATGTGACGGGAATCCGACACGACCGGAGAGAGATCAGGCGCAGGACCGACGGCTTAACGTGCTCTCCGAGGCACGGGGGTGGATCACACCGCCAACTTCTCAACTTCGGGCTTAATATTGAGAAAATCTTAATAGACAACTCAATATTGATTTTTGAATTGGCCCGACCCGGGACTCGAACCCAGGATCTCATGTCTGTAGTCGAACATGCTAACCACTAGACCAATGAGGCAGTTTCTTTACATAATCTTTACATAAAACCTATATAACATTACCTATTCTACGTTGTAGCACCTTCGTAGCCATTATTATTTTACTTATTGGATTACTATTAAATCACTATATTTGTTTCTTGGGCTGAGGTCTTTGGAATTTGTTGGGGAGGGATTTTGGTTCAGAGGAATCCCTCCGGGTCAGTGGACTGTATGTGGTTCGGTGCTTTTCAATTCTTGAGGGTTCGGATCTTCGTTGCTTGGGTCTTCAGGGTTCGGTGATTCGGCATCAGTTGTTCAGGCTTAGGTCTTCGGGTTTCAATGTTTGTAGTTCAGTTCTGGTTCTTGACGTTCACAAGTCGCAATTAGTAGAGGATCTACTCCGCTCTGGACTCTAAGGCGAAATGTGACATACAACTCTGGGAGAGGAGTTTACTACTCTCCCAATCAGCAGGCACATGCAACGTAACAAGCAGGAGAGAGGGCGATCGCGGGTGCTGAGGTAGGTGCGGAAGGGGGGTCGCCGGCGGTTGACCAATCAAAATTATTCACCGCCGGCGACGAGCATGGCTCACTGTTTCCGTGCAACAGAATTATATTAGTAAAACGTTTACATGTGCTCGTTCCGGTTTAAAGCAATTCCAGAAAATATCTCAAGTTAATATATAATAAATAACAACATCTGTTTAAAGTCGTCGTTTTAACGACGACTGTGATTGATAGACTAATTAGTTTTGAAAAGGGAGCTTTACAAGGGGGGATATAAGAAATCGTAGCACAGAAGAATGAGGGACATTCGCCTAGTGACATTTCTAAGTTTATATCAACGTTAGTATTATGTTTTAAATCATTTAAAGTATGTAATACTAGCAGACCCGACATACTTCGTTCCGTCAATAAGATTTGTAATTTGGCAGCTTTCAGTTTTACAAATACTAAACAAAACACAATCGATTAAATGACACGCAAAATCTTTATTGTTTTGAAACAAAGATAGCGTAAATAAATGACATCTTTACATAACCTATGAAAGATGAATAATTTTTGTACAAAAGATAGTAGCATAAATTAATGCCATATTTACATAACCTACAAATGGATTAACAAAACGGTTGCTATAGACAACGTTCTAATAATTCATGTCACAACCTTGTGGATGCGTGGTTGGATGCGTGGAAATGCGTGGCTGGATTCGTGGGAGTGCGTGCGTGAATGTGTGGGTGGATGCGTGGGAGTGCGTGGGTGAATGCGTGAGTGGATGCGTGGGAGTGCGTGGGAGTACGTGGGAGTGCGTGGGAATACGTGGGTGGATGCGTGGAAGTGCGTGGTTGGATGTGTGGGAGTGCGTGGGTGAATGCGTGGAAGGGTGTGTGGAAACGCGTTTATAAGCATTGAAGTGACGTTAGACTTTTTGCCGGTCTTTGTGCGCTCGAGTTTTCGTATCAGAAACAAACGACTGTCCATATAAATTTAAAAAAAATGGTAAAGGTTGAAGGAAATTAAAAAACATGAACAGCCTAAAACCTTCTACAATTAATTCCGCGTCGAATGGTCATGGTCTCATGCCGATCGGTCCAGTACTTTTCAAGTTTATCGATAACCAAGAAAAATAGAGTGGCTTTTAAATATATAGATAATAATAAAGTATCTGAAAATAGTATTACTTAACCTACAAATTAGTGAGCGACTCCAAAAATATTTAATTAATTCTCCAAAAAATCTTTACAGGATACACAATGAGTTGTTGATCGATAAATCAAAATGGTCGCTGTTAACAGGTTCCCTATTTTCCTGAACGCTTCGTCCAGCGAGTACAATACCATTAATAATTAAACAATGGAGGCACTAGTTGGTGGAAGGCTTTAAATCACGCCGGAAACGACACGAACATATTACTTGAAGCAGAAAAATATAATACTTAGAAAAGAGTTTCTTATAGAGACTCAAAAAATTAACTATTTTAAAACTAGCTGTTCCCGCGGTTCTGCCCGCATTATTCTTGATCCCCTAAATATGTATAAGCATGTGTACTTTTTTATTATACATGTTAGATACCACCAACTTTTTTTCATAACAAAATTACCCTAAACCTAGGATTGTCTGTACAGCTATAAGGTTTTTGTACCCTACGATTAAGTTGTTGTATATATATTATATATTGATTGTGGTATACAGCAGAAAGAGAGAGAAGAGATAAATCTGTGATGATGGCAATATTTTGGTAGATGGGGAACAAGTGGAAGAGGTGAAAGAATTTGTATACTTGGGATCTTAATTTACAAAAGATAGAACATGTGAACGTGATATTGAGAGGAGAGTGAATGCAGGGAATATGGTAAATGGTGTTCTGCACGCCTTTATGAATAGCCAGATGGTGTTTCAAAGGGCCAGACTGCAGGAGTGTTGGTGCCAACACTTATCACAAAAGTAAAATAAATGCGGTAGAGATGAGAGCTTTGAGAAGCATGAGTGGATTAACACTGAGTGACAGGGTAAGAAATAGTGTGATAAGAGAACGTTGTGGCATAAAATACGACGTAGTGACTAAAATTGAGAAAGGTATGCTTAGATGGTTTGGGCATGTAGAGAGAATGAATGAAAGGAGACTGACAAAAAGGATTTATGAGTCAAGAGTGAATGCGAAAGTTGGAAGAGGAAGACGAAGGCGAACGTTCCTGGACCAAAACCAGGACATTTTAAATAAAGGCCAAGTCAAGAGTACTCTAAACCGACGAACTCGTATGAAAGGTTTAATGAGAATGAAAGAAGCGAAGGAGATATGCAAGGATCGTTGCAAGTGGAAGGACGTGGTCTCTGCCTATGGGAATGAGGCGTGATGCTATGTATGTATGTATACAATGAAGTGTATTCTCTCTCTTTTTCTCTCCCCTACGAATATGGAGAAATTCTTTCATATTGACAGGATATGCAATTAAGGGAATATACAGTAATTCAAGTCGTTTGTTTTCCTTTAAGCCTAATGTTTTTTTAAAACAATTGAATGTTACATTGATCTATATAATATCAGCTATCTGACAGTAAAAGCTTCGTTCAAATCTATCCCGCCGTTTCAGAGATTAGCTGGAACAAAAGCACAATAAATTTAACAATTGGTCTTGTTTTTTCATAAATATAGGCTCTTGAAATACAATTTCATATGCATTTAGTGTAAGTTCTTTGGTAAACTTAAGTAGCGTTGAAGGAAAATTCTGTTTTTTTTAGAAATATTATATAATTCTTAACGCGCAGTAGATATATATATATATAATAGTTTTTTGTAGAGATATAAAGACCTTCTTTATTTTCAAAATTTATGTCGAAATTTATGTCTTTCTTGCACTTTTTTCTATAATTTATAAATTGTTTGTAAAAAATTTCCTTTGGAATTAAATAGTTGTAAAATGAATCGTTATATTATTTTTTCTATATTATATTATTACTAGCTGATCCAGAAAATGTTGTTTTGCTATATAATAACTATTATCACTATTAAAAAATAGGGGTTGGTGATAGAAAAGTGAAAATTTAGGGTTGTTTTTATTTTTTAATTCCACACCATATAAAAAGAACCAATGTTTTTGGAGTGAACCACCTTTAACACTTTCAGAGGAGTGTAAACACTATAACGATGATACAAGAGTTTTATATAATTGATTCTGCTAAGGTATATAACGCTACCTAAAATATCTGAAACTTTTTATACATTCATTTCAAATATGATTGTAAATAGCTACAGATTTATTTAGAATTTAAGAAAAGAATCGTACCATTAATTTGAATTTAATAAGGAGTTGTATCTATCTGTCTTCTATTATATATTAGGCTGAGATTTCGATTAATATAGTGTAATTCTTCTGACTCTTTGATCAAGTATATATCAACCGATTGACACAAATTTTTGAGACAAAATACATAGAAATCTTCGTCAAGAACTGCTTTATCTATTGGAGAAAGCAGCATAAAAATTCGCTCAGTACTTCTCGAGTTCATCACTAACAAACAGATAGAAGAACGAGGCAAAAGACTTTGTTTTATAATATATATTTATACATATACATTTCTATGTAATTGACCACGAAAACTCTACATCGGAGTGCAATAGTCTGTGGAACACTGGCGCCATCTGTCTATTGGCGTGGGGCAGAGTCAATAAGTGGCAGTCCGGCGCGCGTCTGTCCGTAGTTCTCAGGCGACGGACCGTCGGTGCGGTTGACTTTTGAAACTGTCGCATTCCTAGCTATTATTATAACTAAGGAGTTTGTGTAAATTGATATCGGGAATATTAAGTGACCGAACATAATAATTCGAATTAATTAGTGAAGTGTTTGATTGCACTACCATTACCCACGAACACCCACGGTATGGAATTATGGATACCACTATTAACGATGTCGGTAGAGAACTACGTACCCATGCTTTATGCTTCCTTCTCTATACATATATATAATATATTACAGATTACTTAATCGTGTTGCAATCTTTAAACATTTAAAAACTTTAATTTAGTGCAAAGTTCCTCAACGTTAACTAGAGTTGAACCACATTCGTTCTTTCTTTGTACAAAAGTTCTCGCCTCCTTACAAAGAGGACTATAACACTGCAGAAACAAAATGATCATTAAAAATACAAAACTCCGCATTTAACAACTTGCGGCTTCGCTATTAAAATTAAGCATGTCTAAAATGTTTTTTGCGTATAAAAAATCTATTTTGTTCGCTTTTAATAAAGGTTTTCTATCATCTACCTACAAATAACCGGAAGTGAAGTAGGCTTCTATAACATATTATATTACTTCTAATGAACAACTAATAATCAAAGCAGAACGACCTAAAATCTAAAACTATGAGAGTTCCTCCGCCACCCCCCCTGAAAAGTACCCACAACTAACTCAGTCGGGTGTCATTTCTTCATCATAATCATTACAATGTGATTCTAATATATTTTATTAACTTCTTGATTGCCACAGTCAACTACCAGTTGACAAAACCGATTTGAAATAGATTGCCTCTGGCAACAACTAGTTGACATAATACGATTAAAAAAAGGTAAGTAGCAGCCCATTAGCATCCCACTGCTGGGCACAGGCCTCACCCGTATGAGAGAGAGTGTTTAGAGCATAGACCTACCACGCTGCTCCACTGCGGATTGGCAGGCATAATACACAAGTGCACTCTCTATTCCTTCACTCTCATAGTCCGGTGTGACAGGAATCCGACATGACCGGAGAGAGATCAGGCGAAAGACCGAGGGCTTAACGTGCTCTCCGAAGCACGGGGGTGAATCACACCGTCTAATGTTTCCCAACTTCGAGCAAATATTGAAAAATCTTAAAAGAAAACTCAATATTGATTTTTGAATTGGCCCGACCCGGGACTCGACCAATGAGGCAGTCGTAATACTATAGTTCTGTCTCAACTCGCGTAATCTCTTTCTTTTTAAGTCAATGTGTAATATCTATTTAGTTTCTCGGTAACTGTAGAAAAAACAAAAAATAAATCAGTTACAAGGTGACCGTTACCACCGTGCGTGTGTCACGTCGAAGGTTGTTAAGTTTTTCTGTGGCATTTCATAATTTGTGAGTGTTTATTTATGATTATTTATGTTTATAATTATATAATTGATGTGAATAACCATGAAAACCCTTCAGATAAGTTTTAATTTTTAAGATATGAGCCTATAAATGCAGGGTCGACTTTTTTCCCTTTCTCAAAATTTAATGCAACATGACGCCACACCAGAATCTTAATTTAATAAGCAAAAGATAATATTCTATAGTGTAAATTGTAGCAAACATAAAAATTGGTAGTCTTACTACAGTGCAAGTTGTGTATATTTAAATAGTGAATAGAATAAAGGTTATCAGTTAATGGGTGTTGTTTTTGATAACAATAATAACTTTTCAGATGTAACCTTCTTAGTGCGATTGGCATAATTATCAGTGACAGATGAGTATTCACAATGTAGTGTCTATAATGTTTATTTACTGACTCAATACATTTTTTATACATGATTAAAAAAAAGTTTAGTGTTCTTTACTCCTCCATATATATATACGCTTATATATATACGGTGTGTTCAAAAAGTATCGCGAATTTTGAATTTTCGCGGGTTACGTATATTCGAATTTTTTGGGGCGTTATGTTGGTACTCATGTCTCTCCCTAATGCCGACAAGCTCGGCCATTTTGAATGTTCATTTAATTGATGACAGCTGCTACGCTTGCACGTGTTTTGGATCGTCTTCGATTTTTACCTATTCAAAAAAATGGATCAAAGAACCTGTATCAAATTTTGTGTGAAAAACGAAATTAAGTGCGCGGATGCATTCCGAATGTTGACTGTGGCATACGGAGAAGCTACCTTGGACCGAAGCAACGTTTATCGGTGGTACAAAATGTTCTCAGAAGGCCGAGAAGATGTGAACGACGAAGAGCGTGCCGGACGCCCGAGCACTTCAACAACAGACGAAAAAATTAATGAAGTGGAGAAAATGGTATTGGCCAATCGTCGAATCACCGTTAGAGAAGTTGCTGAGGACCTAAACATATCGATTGGCTCGTGCCATTCGATTTTTATCAATGATTTGGGCATGAGACGGGTCGCCGCGAAATTCGTACCAAAATTGCTCAATTGTGACCAAAAACAGCATCGCATGAACATTGCTAATGAGATGTTAAACTCTGTCCGCGACGACCCAAATTTGCTCCAGAGGGTCATAACTGGTGACGAATCGTGGGTTTATGGTTATGACGTGGAAACCAAAGCTCAATCATCTCAATGGAAGCTGCCGCACGAACCAAGACCGAAAAAAGCGCGCCAAGTTCGATCGAATGTGAAAGTTTTGCTGACAGTTTTCTTTGATTGCAGGGGCGTGGTGCATCATGAGTTCTTGCCACAGGGAAGAACGGTCAATAAGGAATATTACCTGCAAGTTATGCGCAATTTGCGCGAAGCAATCCGCCAGAAACGCCCGGATTTGTGGAAGAACAAAAATTGGCTTTTGCACCACGATAACGCCCCTGCTCACACATCGTTGCTTGTGCGCGACTTTTTGGCCAAAAACAACACACTAATGATGCCGCAGCCACCGTATTCCCCAGATCTGGCCCCCTGTGACTTTTTCTTGTTCCCTAAACTGAAGAGGCCCATGAAAGGACGACGTTACTCTTCTCTTGACGAGATAAAGACGGCATCGAAGGAGGAGCTGAACAAGATAAAAAAAAATGATTTTTTGAAGTGCTTCGAAGATTGGAAAAACCGTTGGCACAAGTGTATAATATCTCATGGGGATTACTTTGAAGGGGGCAAAATAGATATTCATGAAAAATAAATAATTTTTGAAAAAACACAAAATTCACGATACTTTTTGAACACACAGTATATATATCTCGGACTGCAATAATCTGTGAATCGCTTGTCCGTGTGCAATAGTCTGTGGAACGCTGGCGCCATCTTTCTATCGGCGTGGGGCAGAGTCAATAAGTGGCAGTCCGGCGCGTCTTTCGGCAGTTGTCGGGTGACGGCCGGCAGACAGTGCAGTCGACTTTTTGAAACTGTCGCGTTCCTAGCCATTATGGTTAATGAGTTTGTGTAAATTGATATCGGGAACATTAAGTGATTGAACATTATAATCCGAGATAATTAACAAAGTGTTTGATTGTACCAACATTACCCAAGAACGCCCCAGTATAGGAAATTAAATTATGGATCCCATTAAAGACGACGTCGGCGGAGAACCCTACGTCCCTATGCTCTATGCTTCTCTCCTCTCCTCTCCTATTCTCCGACATATATATGTTGGAAGGCAGATGTCTGTGGAACGCTGGCGGCATCTTTCGACGTGGGACGGAGTCAATGGTGGCAGTCCGGCGGGAGTCTCTCAGCAGTTGTCGAGTGGCGCTCGACCGGAGCAGTTTACTGTTGGAACTGTCGCGTTCCTAACTATTATTGTTAATAAGTTTGTGTAAATTGATATCGGGAACATTAAGTGATTGAACATTATAAATCGAGTTGATTAACAAAGTGTTTGATTGCACCGGCATTACCCACGAACGCCCACAGTATAATAAATTAATAACGATGTCGGCGGAGAGCCCTATGCCCCTGTGCTTTATGCTTCTCCGTTCTCTCTTATTCCCCGACATATATATATATGAGATATCCAGGTATCTATTGACTCATCAGGATATCTCTGGAGCCATAAGGCGTAGATACTAGAAATTTGGTAGGAATATTCCTTTTGCCGACTAGAGATCAGCTAAGAACGGATTTTACGAAATTCCACCCGCAAGGGGAGTTGCGGGGGTGTTAATTAAAAAAAATCATTCGTTCAAATTTACAAACTATATCTTTAAGATACCTTAAAAGATAAACTTTGTCAGAATTTTTTTTTACATAATGGAAACTGTGAAAAGTAAATTTAAAGAAATTCCACCCTCAAAGGGCAGTGCGGGTATGTTTCTTATTATATATAACAATTTGCCTAAATTAATGAAAATGCTACCAAAATAACACTACACGCCAATGAAGTCGCGGGCTCAGCTAGTATATGTATATTAAGTGATATCCAGGTATCTATTGACTCATCACAATTTCTCTAGAACCATAAGGCGTAGAGACTTGAATTTTGGTAGCAATATACCTTTTACCGGGTAATGGTCAGCTAAGAACGGATTTTACGAAATGCCATCTACAAAGGAGGTTGCGGGGTGTTAACTATTGGCTCATCGCCATATCTCTGGAACTATAAGATGTAGAGATTTGAAATTTGATAGAAATATTCGTAAGGTGGATTTGGAGGGTATTATACGTATAATTTTTATTTGTAAAACAATTTGCCTATATTAATGAAATTGCTACCCAAAAAACATTCCACGCAGACGAAGTCGCGGGTTGAGCTAGTTTACTATAAATGCCAAATTTTCGTTGAACACGGTGCAAAATTTTTGTTTACTTATTAATATATAGTATATTACATACATACATACATAGCATCACGCCTCATTCCCATAGGGGTAGGCAGAGGTAACATCCTTCCACTTGCCACGATCCTTGCATATCTCCTTCGCTTCTTTCATTCTCATTTAACCTTTCATACAAGTTCGTCGGTTTAGAGTACTCTTGACCTGGCCGTTATTTAAAATGTCCTGGATTTGGTCCAGGAACGTTCGCCTCGGTCTTCCCCTTCCAACTTTCGCATTCACTCTTCACTCATAAATCCTTTTTGTCAGTCTCCTTTCATTCATTCTCTCTACATTCCCAAACAATCTAAGCATATGTTTCTCAATTTTAGTCACCACATCCTCTTTTAAACCACAACGTTCTCTTATCTACTACTATTTCTTACTCTGTTTTAATCCACTCATACTTCTCAACGCTGTCATCTCTACCGCATTTATTTTACTTTTGTGATAAGTGTTGGCACCAATACTCTTGCATGCACAGCCAGTCTGGCACATTGAGACACTCTCTGGCTATTCATAAACGCGCGTAGGGCACCATTTACCATATAGATATTAATGGCCCATTATAAGTAATTATTAATTTTCTTGTGAAGTGTTATAACAAACTACAGTCGGAGTCCCATCGTGGTCGTCGATATAGAGTGAGCTTTCATGTCGTTCACGTCCGACGGCGTTTAAACTTTTATGTACCTCACACGTCAATCACTGCCACGTTTGAACAGAGGTCTTGCTCATTCATTATTAACAACACAATCTATCCATTCGCATTACTGACCATTGTAAAAAAAAACTACTATAAATATCTATAAGCCAATTTAAAATAAATAAATAAATTTATTTTATTGGTGCAGATTTTCATTTACAATTTATTTAATCTAATACACATTTACAATTTATTTAATCTAATACACGAAAAGGCAAAAGGTAAGTAGCAGCCCATTAACGTCCTACTGTTGGGTACAAGCCTCCTCAGCCATATGAGAGAGGGTTTAAGAGCACAGCCTCACCACGCTGCTCCACTGTGGATTGGCAGGCATAGTACACAAGTGCACTCTATTCCTTCACTCTCATAGTCCGATGTGACGGTAATCCGACACGACCGGAGAGGGATGGGGCGCAGGACCGACGGCTTAACGTGCTCTCCGAGGCACGGGGGCGGATTATACCGCCAACTTCCCAACTTCGGGCAAATATGGAGAAAATCTAAGTAGAAAACTCAATATTGATTTTTGAATTGGCCCGACCCGGGACTCGAACCCAGGACCTCATATCTGTAGTCGAACATGCTAACCACTAGACCAATGAGGCAGTTTACTTACACTACTTAGTTTATTTTGTTAAAGAGTGCATCAACTTTTCAACTTGTCTACTGTCACCTCCCCCATATTATAAAAACACCAACTCACATCAATAACTTCTATTTTCTTCACTATATAAATTTATATAATTTAGCACTATTTCTCTTTAAACAACTACTGCAATAAACACAGCTCGAAAGAATCTTATAACAAAATTGTTCCGTTCATTAATGTTACCTTGTATTGCATAACATTTCGTTAATGTTTTTGGTATTTTAAGTCTTGCTTCTATATTACTCAATATCTCTCAACATTTCAGAGCTATCCGTGTTGTCACCCATCTATGTATCTATACTCTGACACCCAAAAGCATGGGAGATTTTAAAGGAATAAGGAAAATAGTGGATAAGAAGATAATAGGAAAATATAGTTATGGTGATAGAAGTAAGAATGGCGAAAAATTTGCACTACAAAAAACTATAAATAATGAATAATTTATTTAAATAAATTTCCGAAACGAACCTGACAGCATCATAATGGAAAATTTCTTTATGATGTTGTTTTTATATTGTAAAACAAAGCAAAATTTATAGATAATGTAAGTAAGTAGCAACCCATTAACGTCGCACTGCTGGGTATAGGCCTCCTCACTCCAAGGAGCGAGGGTTTTTAGAGCATAGACCCACCACGCTGCTCCATTGCAGATTGGCAGGCATAGTACACAACAAGTGCACTCTCTATTCCTTCACTCTCATAGTTCGATGTGACGGAAATCCGATACAACTGAAGAGAGATCAGGCGCAGGACCGACGGCTTAAAGTGCTCTCCGAGGCACGGGGGTGGAGCACACCACCAACTTCCCAACTTCGGGCAAAATATTGAGAAAATCTTAATAGAAAACTCAATATTGATTTTTGAATTGGCCCGACCCGGGACTCGAACCCAGGACCTCATATCTGTAGTCGAACATGCTAACCACTAGACCAATGAGGCAGTTAATGTAGATAGATAATGTAGATGTTATAAATTCATTGAATTTATGTCCGATCAAATAATGATAAAAATCAGTATAAATGAACATAGCCTATAAAGTTTAAAAAGGATATACTCAAGAGAAAATATGAAATCTGTTCCAAAAGAAAACGATTTAATTCTGGAAATATATGACACAACCATTAATGCGACATACTACGTCATGAGGAAGGCTTTAGCATTTGTAGCATATATAAGTCAGAGAAATAGAGCATAGGGTTCCCCGCCAACATCCTCATTAGTGGGCTCCGTAATACAACCTCCAAAGTGTGGGCGTCAGTTGGTAATGTTGGTGTAATCAAGGTAAGTAAGTTAAGTAGCAGCCCAATAACTTCCCACTGCTGGGCACAAGCCTCCTCACTCCTATGAGAGAGGGCTTTGTAGAGCATACACACACCACGCTGCTCCACTGCGGATTGGCAGGTATAGTACACAAGTGCACTCTCTATTCCTTCACTCTCATAGTCCGATATGACGGGAATCTGACACGACCGGAGAGAGGTCGGGCGCAGGACCGACGGCATAACGTGCTCTCCGAGGTACGGGGGTGGATCACACCGCCAACTTCCAACTTCGGGCAAATATTGAGAAAATCTCAAGAGAAAACTCAATATTGAGTTTTGAATTGGCCCGACCCGGGACTCGAACCCAGGACCTCATGTCTGTAGTCGAACATTCTAACCACTAGACCAATGAGGCAGTGTAATCAAACACTTTATTAATTAAATCAGATTATAATGTGCAATCAATTAATGTTTCGGATATCCAATTACACAAACACATTAACAGTAATAGTTACGAATGCGCGACAGTTTCAATAGTCGACCTCTCTGGCGGACCGTCACTCGAGAACTGTCGAAAACACCATCATCCCGCAACTCATGGACTCTTTCCAGCACCGATAGATTGCGCTGGCGTTCCGGAAACTATTTGACTCCGACTCATTTGTATTTGACGTGGGAACGTCTCACAAAAGCATGAATGACGGCTGCACGAAACAGTGTCACGTTCTGCCTGAGCCGAGCATACGAGAGCAAGCGGTAAAGAGGGACAATCGGCTTAAGTTTTCCGCTTATAATGCACCTATCTATCTTTTACCTATCGGCTGTATGTCCGAGCAGAAAAAAGACAGCATCAGTACACAATTCATTACATATAAGTATGCAAATATTCATCAATGACTTCTTATGACGTTTTTTGTCGCTGACAAGTTATCAGTTTAAGATGGATGCTCACTTGGTATCTAAATTGGTAAGAGTTAATAAACCTCATATGGTTTCAACACTATCTGAATACAAATATTGTATAACTATCCACACCAAGAGTATCCCACCAGTAAAATCTCGGGGAAATTGGACAATGCAACTTCCTCAACTTGTCCTACTGGAAATCGACCCCGAGACTTCTGATGATGAAGTGAGTATTTGCAACAACAATGCTCCTGCAAGAAATATATGTAGATGCTGACTAATATTATAAGTGCAAAAGTAACTTTATCTATCAGTAGCGCTTTTACGCCAGAACTACTGAATCGATTTAAATGAAATTTGGTACACAGATAGTGTAAAACCTTAGAAAGACAATAGGCTTATTTTTAACGTAGACTACGGAGACGCTCACTAGGAACGTGTCTCGTTATATTCCCCACGTGGTCCAGATATAAGCGAAACTTACTGAGAGATTTTCTTTATTATTTCACATTTCTTATAGATATTCCATTCGCGAGGTTAACTTGCCCTAATAACGGGATAACGGAATAAGAGATTACGCGGGTAACAACACGGAGAACCGCTAGTATAACACAAATAATAATTACTCCCTGGGACTCTTGTAAAAGTGCACGTATCAAAATTATTTTAACTTTTTAAGAATAAATGAGTTACTCATCAAATGTTTAATCTACGCTGATGATTAAGTAATACTTACGTCATCCGCTAATGAGCTACAGGAGATGGTAAATTTTATGAATGAAGCTTTGAAAGGGAAAGGAATGAAAGTGAACGTAAACAAAACGAAAGTTATGCTTTTTGAAAGAGATGAATCTGTGATGAATGACAATATTTTGATAGATGGGGAATAAGTGGAAGAGGTAAAAGAATTTGTATACTTTGGATCTAAATTTACAAAAGATGGAACATGTGAAAGTGATATTGAAAGGAGAGTGAATGCAGGTAATATGGTAATTGGTGCTCTACACGCCTTTTTGAGTAGCCAGATGGTATCTCAAAGAGCCAGACTGACTGTGCATTCTGGAGTGTTAGTGCCAATACTTATGTATGGTAGTGAAAGTTAGGTATGGCAGATGAATCATAAAAGTAAAATAAATGCGGTAGAGATGAGAGCGTTGAAAAGTATGAGTGGATTAGATTCACATTGAGTGGATTCGTGTGATAAGACGTTGTGGTATAAAAGACGTAGTGACTAAAATTGAGAAAGGTATGCTTCGATGGTTTGGGCCTATAGAGAGAATGAACGAAAGGAAACTGACAAAAAGGATTTATGAGTCAAGAGTGAAAGCGAAAGTTGGAAGGGGAAGACCAAGGCGAACGTTCCTGGACCAAATCCAGGACATTTTAAGAAGGGCCAGGTCAAGAGTTTTCTAAACCAACGAACATTTATGAAACGTTTAATGAGAATGAAAGAAGCGAAGGAGATATGCAAGGATCATGGCGAGAGGAAAGACGTTGTTTCTGCCTACTCACGTCCTTCCACTTCGTCCTTTCGAACGTCCGTCCGGAATGAGGTATGATGCTATGTATTAAAAGTAATTTTTTTGTCCATCTATTGTGTGTCGCATTACTCCCGGCCTCTGATTGGAGGTAATGTGAAAAGCGCTCAGCAGGACAGCCAACTTCAAGCGTTTATATTCTCACTCATTCGTGCAAATTTAAAAGAGTTTGACTTGCATCGTGATTTCATTCAACATTTTTTATATATCCCTTTTGATAAAGCTCGGTTGATAATTTTAGGGCAAAAAACAGATCGCTATATTATTATGTAAAAGCAAATTACATTTCCAAATACAACCAGAAATTTCATTTGTCAATATATTTGTCTTACGGTATTAGGCCACTAATTATTGTTACGTGTCAGGAAATGTTTGCGGAATCACCCCACGGGGAAACATAATGTACTAGCATTATCTAATAATATAAATTTAATATTTCCACTAATAATCGAGTTATTCAATATCAATTAATATTGGAGTAATAATTTTACTTCGGTTACAACAAAGGCTGGTGCAATGGGGTGAATAATCGCGTCGTTAGCAAAGAGCCTAGGTTCGATTTCAGGTAGTGCAAATTTCTGAATTTGTCATCCGTCTTCACAGGACCACATAGATACCTCACGAATTAACTATGCCCCAAGAGGACTTTTTACTTTTTCACGCTTAGAAATGTCTGTACTCACCATACCTTTAGATTTTAGTTCTAAAAGAGAAATGTGGGACATGCAGACAAGCCAAAATACCCATTTAACCCGTTAAATCCGTATACTTTAATGTAGCACCAGAGGAAAGTCCTAATGACAATCGCAGGAAAACGTGAAAAGCACATAGCCATTTTTGCCATTTTTTATGAACATAGTATTTGTCCGCGCTTGGTTAACGGAAATAAAAGTAGATTGCCCCGCGTGTAGAATGACGCTAAAGAGGCCAAATGTTATGATTTTTATGTTTGCTAATAGTTATACTATGCGATGTTATCTTTTGTTTATTAAATCAAGACTCTAGTGTAACATCATGTTGCGCTAAGCTTTGAGATCAGTTTTGTATTTATAGGCTCATATCTTGAAAGTTTAAACGCACCTTAAGGGTTTTCACTGTTGTACACGTCACTTATATAATCAAGAACACTAATAAACACTCACAGTTTATAAAGTAACACAAAAACCTTACGAACTTCGATGCGACACAAGCACTGTTACTAACGGTCATTTTGTAACTGATTTTTTTTTGTTTTTACTTATGTCTGGTCTTATCTTTACGCATATTTTGTTGCATCAGTTACCGAGAAGCGAAATAGATAATACACATTATGGCTTAAAAAGAAAGAGATGCTTATATCACCCATTGCTCGTGTTGAGACATTACTATGTTATCATGTCAATGAATTGGAGTAGTAGCACAAATCTCATCGTGCATCCCAATCTCCTGCGCCGGAGAAATGGATGAAATAATAGTCTCACACAAATAAGCCGTCAATTCCCTTTCACTGGTGAGCATTGACTATACTCCGAGTGCAACATTTTTGTTTGCTGGCAAATACTTTTATGCACAAACCCCGGCCCATGGGTGAGGATTCTGGGACGGGTGAGAAGGCCTTGCAATACCTACTGAAACCCAGCGGAACTATGAATGTCCCTGGTGTCCCCGAAGAGTTCTGATTCACGGCGGATAAAGCATGAAAGACAGGACCCTTATCTTGTTCAACCACTCAATTTAAGTTTATTTATCTCTAAGATGAAGTATTTTATATTATTACTAGCTTTTTTTTCGCTGGGAAATGCCTCTACGCACCCCGATGAAAGCTTAATTCCATCGGGAGTGTGGGACTCACTGATAACGGAATACCCACTAAAACCCAGCGGATCCCTCCCTATCCATGAGTGAGATCACTAGAGGTTCCCTAACTGCATTCCACTCTAGTGACCCGGATGGTACCGACTATGAAGTTCTACCACTCAATAGAGTGAGGCATGAAGTGCATAAGTGCGACTTCTGCCACCAAGCCTCCTCCGACGGCGAGGGAAAGCTCCAGCCTCTTGCTCCCTTATCCTACCATTTCCCTCCTTCAACGAGATGACGGTCTCGCAAAATGAGGCAACCACCCTCCACCCAACTTCACTGGAGAGCATTACCCCAATTATGCTCTCCAGTGAAAGGTCTCCTCTAACCAGCGACAACAATATATGCCGCTGGGGTGCCCACGCTGGACACTCCGCCAGGGTATATTATTACTAGCTGATTCTACAGACTTAAGTCTAAACTGTGAATATTGAATTCAAATTGATATAAAAATTTCTTTTAAATAACTCAATGCCATACATATCATGGTTATATATTTTAGAGATTCTGTTTTTATGTATTCATATCGTTTCCTTTGCACCTTATATTGTGTTTATCACACAATAAACACAAAATAACACCAGTTTGTTTTCTTATCTTTCAATTTCCGTGAGGAAATTGTTTCGCTTATTGGTTGATATTCACAAATTACACCATACGTATAGTACAATTTATTGTATATAAGGATTGTGTTTTGAACTTATATATCACTTTAGATTAATATGCATATTTTTTGTTTTGTATATCGAATTGGGCTGAGTCATCACGCTCGTTGTTTTATGGAGCAAGAGAATTATAATCATATAAAATAAAAAATATGTAATATAAAATAAAAAAGAGAATTATTATATTCAAAATAATATTATAACCGATGGAGAGGGCTATGCTCGGAGTTTCTCTACGTGATCGAATTCGAAATGAAGAGATCCGTAGTAGAACCAAAGTCACCGACATAGCCCTACGAATCGCGAACCTGAAGTGGCAATGGGCGGGGCACATAGTCCGAAGGACCGATGGACGTTGGGGACCGAAAGTGCTGGAGTGGCGACCCCGCACCGGACGGCGCAGTGTAGGCAGACCCCCCACAAGGTGGACCGATGATATAAAGAGGGTCGCCGGTAGCCGTTGGAGCCAGGCGGCGCAAGATCGGGCCTTGTGGCGGTCATTACGTGAGACCTATGTCCAGCAGTGGACGTCCATCGGTTGAAGCGACGACGACGACGACGAATATTATTTCGTGCTATTATATTTTTCAGGCCATTGTATGGTAGATTGTGTGTTGTATTGATCTTGCAATAAAATATATTTGATTTGATTTGATTTAATCCAGCATCACTGCTATATTTTAATAAATATAACGTTACTGACATTATTAAGAATAATTTAAACACAATTATAATTATATATTTGGTTATAACTTTATAAAATGAACAAAAGATAGTAGAATACATTTTTTATTAAAATCGCCGTGATGAAGTTATTATTTTATAAATTTAATTGTTTGATTTATTAAATTTTGAAAGTTTAGCGTTTAACTGTAATCCCACTTGATAGCAAGTGATGATATAGTTTAAGATAGAAGCTTGCTAACCCGGTATCACGTCAATCGCTCCATTTCTACACCACAAAGTAACGTGAAGCAAACTTTTTCTAAATCAATATTACATTATGTAATTTAATATAAAATGCAAAACAAATGGCCACTGACAATTTTGGGTACCTCTTAAATTTCCTTGAATATATATTTTAATATTTAATTAAGATCGCAATCGTTAGGAAATTGCTTGGCTTTGTGCTCTTTGAAAATTAGTTTGTCTGCAGATAGTGGCAACAGTTTGTCTCACTTGATTTTGTATTTGCATATTCAAGTCTCAGATTTAGCCCAATCTTGTTATAGGTTATACAATAAATTCTAGATTTTACAAGCACAGATGTCTAGAGGCACTGCTGAATCCCGGAACTGGTAATAACAATAAACAAGAAATAGCAGACAATAACAAAGATGATGTAGGTGAATTGTTTTATTAAATGTTGGACCGGGTATAAATACTTATTTATGGAAATTAACCAATTTATCTAATACTAAGTGATTCCCGTCATCCATAGACTTTTGTAAAAGATAATAGCTTTGATACTTTGTCCAACATCTGTTGCTTTACATAAAAAAAGTCAATTTTTTTCATCTTCTTATATATCGATACATTGACTTTATTAATACCATTAACTCTCATCAAAGAGTAGTCTTTATCAACATTTTATTTATATCTTTATGGATTTATTAATCGTCTTCTTCTAACATGTATAAATATAATACGATCTTTAAGCAGTTCCTCTCTCAGACTCTTCTGTTTCATTCACTTTGATAACATCAACATAAAATAATACCAAAAAAGTAGCAGTAAATAATACTGTATCTGGTATTACTTCTTCAAGTATATCAAGATGAATTTCTGTCTTCATATTCCAATAGGTTCTTTAACATATATTTCGCATTCATTATCTTTATAAACATATTTAAATTCAACATCAAATTGTAAAGACAAATCAGAAGTAAATCCTGCAGACACTATCTTTAAGACATTTCATTTAAATCTGATTGTACTCAATTATTTTATTAACGTTTCTTAAATTTGCATTTCTTCACCACTTATAATTTTAAGTATTTGCCTGTAAATTTTGTATTTAAACATTTTTCTCATGCATTGGCTTTATTAACATTATCAATTATATCAAATCAAGTTCTATCCATAATATACTAGGTACATCCTTTTTATTTATATCTAAATGGATATACGTTTCTCATTTCTCCAACATGTCTAGACATTTGTACTTTTAGTAACGTTCCTTAGGCTTTATGTCCATATTTTGCACTATAGAAGTTCACTTGAACGCTTTTCTTATATTTCTTCCATTTCATTGATTCTATTAACATTATCAATTCAAACATCAAATTCTACCGATAAAATAGCAGTAAATAATACTGGAGCCGTCTTTACTACCTCTTCATTTATATCTCGACGGCTAATGGAGATAGCTGGAGCGGGGAAATTGTTTTGCTGATTGCTTATTAAGAGCGTTTATGTGTAGTGTCGCCTGCAGAGAGGGGCGATAGATTGACTCGCTTTATGGATCATTGTTTCCTCTGATTTCATTTAACACATATTCCCGACTCCAAATGTACTGTTAATTTTAGCGATTTGGACAATAAACTCCATCTCTATTGTAGTTGGGTACATTTTCTTTGTCATAATTAATTTTATTGCTGTCTGTAATATTACCTTATAGCAACTTATTTTCTTGCAAGTTTCCAACCGAATTGCAAATATTATGCAGGTCATATTATTATGAACAGCTCTCTAGACTTGATAAAATAGAAGAGACATATCCGAGGTTCCTTTAACATTGCAGAAATTTCACAAAAATACGTGAAGGTCACATATGTTGATTTTTGCATGCAATGCGCGAAAACAGAAACCATATGATTTGTTGGGTTTTAGACATTAAAGAGGGCAAAAGATACAGAGGACGCTTACGAATACCTGGATGCGCTTTGTTGACAAAGATTGTGAGATCTGTTGATAATGGGACTAACTAAATAAATGACGCAAAAGCGACAAAAGTGGTGTAACTGTATTAGAATGGCTGACACGAAGTAGGGAGCATGTCTAAGATAGATAGATAAAGTAATTAGCTAAGGTCGAAACCTTCAAATATCCTAGTCTTGGACAAATTAGAAAATGTAGTTTACAAAATTTACTAAGCCGGGATTCAAAGTAGAAACCTCAGCTGCTAACAAACTTTGGAGTTATGTAAATAATAACGTGGAGGCCTAGTAGATGCTCTCACCGCTGATGAGAAATCAGGCATCGTATATTTGAGCACGTCCTGCTTTCTTAGTAAACCCTCAATCGGACTCATCCAGGGCATGAGCCATGAATGTGTTAATAAACCCTGAGGTTTTGTATTGTCATTGGTTAGTGGTACATCTGAATGTACCACTAACCAATGAAGACGGTTTACCGAGTCCCAAATTCCCAGAGAAAAATTACTCTGATTAACATAACATAAACTATTAATTCAAACCTAAGTGAAAATAATCCAAAGTTGAAAGATAAGCAAACTGCTTTAAGCCTCGCAGATAATTTATAAGTTTTCTTAGTGGCTTCAAAACGAGTCGGTGTAAAAGTTTAAGACGAATAAACTAACAGTAGTTATTGTTCAAGTTTTAAAACCTTAATTGTTTAATGTTCCATTGAAGTCCATCTTATGTTTTAAGATAGAATCAATCCAATTAAATAAAAAGAAAGCTCTGTAAGCTAATTACAGGGATTTAAAAAAAATTGTTGATAAGTTCGAAAAGTTTGTTAGGTTGGGACCGTTAATCTTAGGAACTAATGGTTAGAAATGTAACAGTATTTTAGTGTTGGATAGCCTATTTATTGAGGAAAGATTTGGCTCCTACGAATTTCGCCACAATAGGTGGCACCATACTTTAAATACCACCGGGTCATCTCGTAAAACATTAACCTAGCGGAAAAACATATTTGAATGCAAAATATAGCATTTTACTAATCGGTTCCATATGGTACCTATTCGTGGCTTATAATCGTTGAAATCTATCGCAAAACGCATTAAATTATGTATAAGTGTGTACTTAAAATTGTAGAGCACAGCCTCGCAAAGCAACTCCGCCAAATACGTGTTCACGTCACAAACATGTCCCGCTACTGGTATAATTGCTAATGGCCATAACAATAAATCATTATACATTATCATACAAATTATTCGTTATTAGAACTTATAATTTTAGAAATTTTAAATGTTGTGCACATTATTTAATAAGTATTGATTCATAAAGTCTTCGAACAGTGCGCGTTGCCAGTGATGACATACGGTTCTGAGACGTGGTCGCTGACTATAGGCCTCATGCGGAAGCTTAGAGTCACTCAGCGTGCGATGGAGAGGACTACGTGATCGAATCAGAAATGAAGAGATCCGTAGCAGAACCAAAGTCATCGACATAGCCGTACAAATCGCGAACCTAAAGTGGCAATGGACGGGGCACATAGTTCGACGAACCGATGGACATTGTGGCCCGAAGGTGTTGAAATGGTGACCCAGCACCGGGCGACGCAGGGTAGGGAGACCGCCCCACAAGGTGGATCAACCTATCAATCATCAATATAAGGAGGCTCGACGGTATCTGCTGGAGTCAGGTGGCGCAAGATCGGGCCTTGTGGACGACATTACGTGAGATCTATGTCCAGCAGTGGACGTCCATCGGTTGAAACGACGACGATTGTGACTGAGCAATTACGCTAGATTTTCTGACAGTCGTTTGTGTAGACTTGTCTTTCAATGACAAAGGGAGAGAGTCAATGCGTTTCTACATAGATACATACATAGCATCACGCCTCATTTCCTATGGGGTAGGCAGAGAATACGTCCTTCCACTTGCCAAGATCCTTGCATAATTCCTCATCATACCTTTCATACAGTTTCTAACACTTTTCTTTTATTTATAGCTCATTAAGGTCCTTATACGAAGAGGGATTTAAAAGTAGTGAGAGCAACATACTTCTTGGTAAGTAAAAATATATATGCTGGCAAGCATAGCTCAGATACATATTTGTAATATTAATTAGGACAAAAGATTTCGATTACCTTTTGTTTTTTTCTAAAAGTATGATAAACGAAGTGCGTTCCGTTATTAAATACCTCTTTTTACAAAAGTTAACGACGCAAGAGATTTATTGGGATTTGGAGGCAACATTAAGAGAGTCTGCTCCGTCGTATTCCAATGTCGCAAGGTGGGCTTCTCAATTTCGAGTGGGGAAAATGAGCATAGAAGCCGAACATCGCTGCGGGCGTCCATCGACGTCAGTCACTCAAGAAAATGTTGCGAAAGTTGTGAAAATTGTATTGAGAGATCAAAAATTGACCATCCAATACTTAATTTAAGTAACGAGCATTCCATATGGAAGTATACAATCTATATTGAAACAATCTTTGAATATGACAAAAGTCTCCGCAAGATGGGTACCAAGAACCGACAGTCAGAAATAAAATAAAAATGACTTGACATTTCAAAGATATTCTTGGACAAGTTTCAAGAAGATTCTGAAAACTTTTTGTCTCATTTCGTAACGATGGACAAGATATGGGTCCATCACTTTGATCCCGAGACAAAACAGTAATCTTTTGCATGGAAATGCCCATTAGTACCGATCCCGAAGAAATTTCGTGCGCCTCTCCTTAATATTTTGGGACTTAGAAGGGATATTGAGGATTGGAACTTGGAGCGTGGAACCACCATTACAGGCCAATATTATGCAGCTTTAATTCCTAAGTTGAAAAATGCCAACAAAGAGATAAGTAGAGGGAATCTTCGAAGCAGGGTGTTGTTTCATCACGACAACGCGCCCGCGCGCAGGTCAGAAGCTGCGATAGCTGCCATTCCGCAAGCTGGCTTCGAATTGGTTGACCCTTATCCACCAGATCTTGTGCTTGTTGATGTTTATCTGTTCCCCAAATTTAAAGAATGCTTAAGGGGAACCGGTATGGTGGATGCCATGGAGAGGTTTTGTAGGTCCAAGACAAAACTTTTATTTGAAAGGGATTGAAGCCTTGGAAAAGCTTTTGTGTGTAGAGAGACACGTAGAAAAATAAATTATTAAGTTATTAATAGTCATTATATTCTATCCCATTCTTACTACTTTGATCTTCTATCTCTCCTCGTATGTATCTTATTCCTCAAATAATTAGCCTAAATGATTAAAAATGCTACTCAAAAACATTATTCCATGCGGATGAAGTTGCGGGCATGAAATGTATACAAATGAAGTGTAAATACGCATAACCAGTTTATATTTCAGGTAACTAACTAAAGTTAATGTTGACTCAATAGATAATAATCACTAACTTCCCGAAGTTCCCAAAGTGTATTCAACGTTTACAAATGAAATACATGTGTAATATTAAATTAATTCTCTTGAGTGCCAAATGTTCCTAAATTAATACAACTGAAATTAGAGATATTCTGCAGTGTTTCAATAATATTCTTAAGTTATATATGATAATTCAGTAGCAGTCTATTAACGTCCCACTGCTGGGTACAGGCCTCTCATTCATCGGAGAGAGGGTTTTAAAGCTTAGACCCTCGAAGCTTTTTTTCCCGCTAGGAAATGCATTTGCGCACCCCTGCCTCGATGCAGGGAGTGTGGGACTCTCCGGCAAGGCCAGAATACCTACTCAAACCCAGGACGCCCTGCTCACCCCGAATTGGGAGTGTCAGAGGCTCTCTTGCGCATTCACCCTGACACCGACTGAGGATATTTAAGAAGGAGACAAGAGACGTTCGTAAAGATGCCTCCTGCCGCCCGGCCTTCTCCTCCAAAAGGGAGCAGCATCTGCTGCAGCTTCCCATACTCGCTCTATTGCCTCCTTCATAGAAATGACAGCTTCGCAGAAAGAGGCAACTGCATTCCATCCTATCTCACTGTTAAGCATGGCGCCCACTATACAAACCCACGATGCTGCTTCACTGCGATTTTATAAGCTGCACATACCTCAGGATTTTGACTTCTACACGATGTTTTCATTACAGAAAACGATGAGTGCGAAAAAACTATGAGGCAGAAAAGTTTCACTTGTGTAAAAAGAACAGGTCAAAAACTTTGGCACCAACTGTCTCGTTGAATATGTCGACATATTTAATTTATAAATACCCACTTAATCAATAACCTTATTCTATAAAAGTTCCGCTACTTGATAATATTTTGAGATATTTCTATATCTATCCAGATTTCTTTTAATAGACTTACCAGTAGAGACAAGCTTTTAAACAAAAGTACAACCATTTTGATATGATGCTGTGTAGAAACTATAAGATTTAAATTACCTCTAACCAGGTTAGCGCTTGTCTATCTTAGACTGTACCATCACTTACTATCAGGCGAGAACACATTCAAACGCTAAACATTCAACAATTAATTAGTGCGTAAGTATACATGTTAAAAGTGAAATTTCTTTGGCATACTAATTTTTAAGTCTTGTTTATATTTATACAATGCAATCTCTTTCAATATAGTTGAAATGAAATAGCCACGAAAACCACAAACTTTATAAACTCTTATTGCCTGTACTCCTCGGGAGCTTCGGTTTCATTTTTATATATAACATGCAATAAACTTCTGCTTTGATAGACAAGTGATCAAAATAGTTAAAAACTTTCTAAGGTTATACATAAGTGAGTATACTTTAGCATCATATTATATTGTGTTATTGTTTTAAACCTGATGTATTTGACGGCGGCAACGTTTTTTTAATGTTGGTAACAAGGTGTGCAGCGAGCTAGCAACAAACGTCTACCAACATTCGTACTACCCCCACTCGCAGAAACTAGTATAAAAGGGCTTGCATTAGACTGGCGGGCATTCTGACTCGTAGTGCTGTCCGGTGTACACGTTGCACCCATAAATTATTAGTAAGTGTCATTTAATTAAAATACCACCAAATGCGGTAGAGATGAGAGCACTGAGAAGCATGATTGGATTAAAACCGAGTG